>JBAMNC010002188.1:0-117024 GCA_037902135.1 Cetoscarus ocellatus
TGCACTGGACGAAATTACCACTTTGCTGGGTGCATCAGGCTCCGCCACCCTGCGCTGTGCCAGGAAATTAGGCCCATGGTGTGATGGAGCATTTCTCTGATCACACCAACACACCATCTCTGCTGATTTTTGTTCCTCATCTTCACTTTGATATGTGAACTGTTCCTCAGACTAATGACCTCTGACCTTCATGTCTCCATGGTTTATCCTCCTGATGGTGTTTTATCTCTGGAGCTCTGAGAGAATCCTTCAAATGAAAAGTTCATGAGGAGTAAAAAGTTGAATAATCATCATTAAATCAAAGAGTAAAAACACTCACACTTCTTCACACCAGGTCTCAGTCTGTGCGGTCCACCATGGTCCAACCTGGAGACAGAAACCAAAGCTTGGATCAGTTCTTCATTCATGAGGGTCCTGAGATAGCCTCCCTCTCCAGCCCACACCAATCAGGAGGTTTCTACAGAAAACCTTCCTCTGTCTCCATCCAGGGTCTGTCTGGGCTCAGAGCTCTGAGTGGATCCTCTTAACCAGGTCAGACCGTGGTTTCAGTGAGACCGACCCGTGGATGGCTCTTTATTTTCAGATTTCTGAATCACAAACAGGATCTATGTGTTTACTTCTTCTGTTAGTACATGAGTGTGCGCTCATCTCCACGCACAGACCTGCGTTTATCAGTCTGAGCGTGGGCGGGGGAGACGCTGGTGTCCCACGTCAGGGTCTGAGCTGGTTAGACTCAGTCAGTGTGGACTCTCACTGCAGCCTAAATCTGTGAAGGAGGACCATCAGATCATCCTGACTGTGTCTCTATAGACTTCACGGCTGAAGACTCTGATTAAATATGATGTCTAAATGTCTTTAATAATCACCTCTGACATCCTGTGGACTAATGAACTTCTTAAATAACGCTGAAGAGCTGTCAGCTGATCTGTTCATTCATATTTAATAAAGGAGTGTTTTCTTCATCACTATTATTTAAAGAGCAGAGAGGCTTCATTCAGTCATCATCCACTTTATAAAACACTTCAATCTGTGCAGGACTGTGGAGATCTGAGCAGAGAAACTACAAACTGATGAAGTCTGACAAGAAACTGACATTAAAAACTAAACAGTCAGTGAACTACTACTGAGTGACATCAGGGATCATTTACCGTCTTTACCAAATATGACAACAACTCCAAGGCTGATCTACCAGACACAAACAGAGCACAGAAGACAAAACACTGACCAATCAATAAATGCACTTAAGAAGGACTTCATGCTGCAAAACTGGGACACAATAAACAAAGACAGAAGCATCAACAGAGCGGACGACAGGTTTTTAGAACTATTTTCTTGACAAATTATTATACAACTTTTATATGACAAAAATGTCCTCTGAAAACAATGAGCAAGAAACCAAAACATACAGATCACCCTTGGATTACAAAGGGGCTGCAGAATGCATGCAAAAAGAAAAATACATTGTACAGAGAATTTATGAGACAGAGAACTACGGTAGCAGAGGATAGAAATAAAAAATACAACAATAAATGAAATATTAATAGAGAATGTAAGAGGCAACATTATTATCAGATATGAGATGGTAATAAAAATAACATCAAAGGAATATGTAGCAGACTGAACAATGTAATAAAAATAGTTCCAGTCAAGTCAGTCACCCTCAGTATTTGATCATGAACAACAAAGAAAACCGTCATATGAATGAGGGAGTTTGTGGGTTTAATGTTTCTTTGTGAATGTGGGACCTGATCCAGCAGGAACAACATCTGAGTTTGATAATCTGACAGAGAAATTTGAGTTCAATGTTTGTGACGGCTGTGGCTGTGACACTGACATGAAGATTGTGAAAAGAGTTATTCGGAGGACTTCAAAACCACTTACTGTCAGGAGGACGGGGACTGAGACACAATTACAGACCCCGATTTCTTAAAGCTATTCCAGAGGAATAACCACTAGAATCATGAAGGATTAATTGGGACGGGGAAAGGAACACAAATAGATGGATACTAGCTAATAACTAAAAGCTTTAGTAGGATTGTACATTGAAAATGTGAAAGTGAACCACTGCTGCCCTGCAGTGACTTCAGACTAAAGACCTTAGGAGGTTTATAAGCCACACCCCTTAAATCAAGGCTAAGACACCAAGAGAACTAAAAAGGCTGCTTCTGAATGACCAACTCCTTGAAAACTTTCTTCAAGATATTTGTGTATCCTGACACACGAATGTAAAAGGGCTTAAACTTGCTTTTTCACATTCAGAGACTCAGAGATGTGCTCACTATCTCTGCTGATGGGACAATGAGTCAGCACAGAGCTCTGCAGCCCAGAGGTAAATATCAGCTCCACACACCTGAGTCTGCTCTCTTTAACTCCTATATATGTAGATATATTCTTTCTTTTTTAATGATCACATTTGTCATCGGAGGACTTTGTTCTTTGTTTGTCTTTTCTTCATTTATACAATCAAAATAAAATATTCAGTTAAAATCAATCAAATTGTCAGGGGACGTTACATTTGTCAGGGACGCTCAGTGGACCAAATCATCCATGAACAGGAAGTCTTTTTAATGAAGCTGCTCTGTGATGGTTCATCTGTGAGACTTCAGACCACGTGATCTTTAAATGATGGTGACGAAGAAAGAAAGAGAGAGAGAGAGAGAGACAGAGAGAGCTGTGGCATGTGGAGAGGGGCCAAGCGAGGGTGGTTACCCTCGGCGATGAAGGGGTTAAAAACTTTAAATATTGATGTGTGGGGGTGGAACTCAGTTTATCACTGAACTGTTGAAAAGTTCTGCAGTCTGTTATGTCAGTCTGTAATCAGGTTACTTTTTAGATCTGCTCCAGTTTAGGACCCCCTCCTACTCTGATGATGTTAAACCTTTGACCCCTCAGATAAACCTCATCTCTGTCTCCTGTCTGTTAAATCACAAATATGCCTTTGTTAAACTTCAACATCAATAAAAATTAAAATCATGAATAAATCAGTGTTTACAGCGTCAGTCTGACTTCCTGTCCAAACTCAAACCAGTCTCCAGTCTTTCTCTGACTCTCATTAATCTCACTTTTCAGGCTGCTGAACATCAACATGTGACTCTTTCTTCTTCTATGGTGTCAGTGTACCTCAGGATGTTCAGTCTGCAGCGTGGATCCTCCCGTCGAGCAGACAGCAGCTTCTCTCCTCGTTCTCCTGGATGATTGTAGCTCAGGTCCAGCTCTGTCAGAGAGGACGAGCTTAGAGCAGAGTCCAGAGACACACAGCCCTCCTCTGAGACCAGACAGCCGGACAGACTGCAGACAGACAGACAGACAGACAGACAGGTAAATCCACAGTTTGACATCACAGTATCAGGTCCAGAATGAAGGCCTGTCTGTGGTACCTTCAGTCTCTAAAGTAGTATGGGAGGAGGAGCCTTTAATCATCAGGACCTTTAAAGTCATCTATCAGTCCAGGTCCAGGAGGGAGACCCCCTCTCTGAGAGCAGACTGAAAACGTCCTCTTTTTCTGACAAAGCTTAGAAAAAGTCCGGCTCCAGGTGCTGCAGTGAGCTTAGACTCCTCAGGGACTGGACTGAAGACCACAGATTTAAGGACTCTGTCCTAGTTTGGTTTATATAAAATGATGAATGGTTTGGATGTGCTGCTGATTGATGGGGTCGATCATTTCACAGACTCAGACATGTTCTGGTCTAACAGCTTTGACCCTCCTGAAAGGCTTCAGAGCTGTTGGTCTTTCCCTGCAGAGTTTTTAGAGGAACCTGATCCACCCGAAGTTAGCCATCTCTCCTCAGATCTTTAACCTTCAGAAAGACTGTGAGGATCATGAGAGTCTCCTTCATGAATATCTTCTGTTTCATGACTCAGGCCCTCAGTCTGTTTGGTGCACATTTGTAGCTCCTTCATGTTGAAGGTGTGCAGGTGCTCAGATAATGGTCAGAGCTTTGATTTTAACTTGAACATTTTTATTCTCACCTGAGAGTCTCCAGTCTGCAGTTTGGACTCTTCAGTCCAGGAGACAGTCGGCTCAATCCTGAATCCTGCAGGTCGTTGTTACTCAGGTCCAGGACTCTCAGACCAGAGGACTGTGAGCTGAGGACTGAGGACAGAGCTCCACAGCTTTCCTCTGACAGTCTACATCCACTCAGCCTGTAAAAGATTCACAACACCTTATTGAGTTACAGAAAGTTCCTTTAATTAGACTTTGAAGATCCTCAGCCTCGTTCATATCTGCTCATTCAGATGATGCTGGTGGACTTCTGGTTGAGGCAGCGTCATGTGAAGACGTGTGGGAGGCTCCAGCTCCACCACAACCATATTTTACAGTCATGTAACTGCTTTTCTGACATTCATTCATAAATCCTGTTTGCATGAAGTTTCCTGGAACAATGTTTGGAACAAGGCTACAGAAAACAGACACATGTATAAAACACAGGATGTTAGCATGTCTGCTATCAATGATGAGCCGGCAGAGGCCAGAGAGGGAGCGAGTCTGCGTGAGATAAGAAAACTAAAAACTGAACTTCTTCTGAAAATCGATTAAACAGTTGAAGCCTCTGCTAATAAATTAAAACGGCCAGTGAAGAGCTGGAGGAAGAATTTCAAAGTGTAATGGAGCAGACTGGCAGCAGGGTTACTGCCCTGGAGGAGGCAGAGAGCGGGCATGCTGATGTCACCACCACCCTGCAGCAAGAGGTCGCCCTGCTGAAACCAGATGTGGCAAATTTGGACAGAGAAACAAGATTTGGATGCAAAGTCCCAACGATGTGACCTGTGTAAACTCAGGAGAGACGAGAGGATGAAAAAAATGACAGAGATTATGTAACACATCTACTTAAAGAGTCTCTGGGTCTGGAGACGAAAGATGTTTTTCTGTCTCTTTGTTTCCTTCTTTTGTACACCCCCCTCACCCACACACTTTTTGACATAACTATTGAGGCCCTGGCTAAGTGTGATGACTGATCTCAAACCTGAAAAGCTCAGTACTCTACCAGGGGCTCGGTACAGGTACTGTTTAAAGTCTGGAAACCTTTCCTCGCTTATTTTGGACAAAATGTTGAATCCAAACACCAAAGATTTTGTCTTTGGTCCCTGAACCCCTGCTCTCCAATCCCAGTGTCTGACACCCCCACCCCATCATCATCATCATCATTATTACTATAATAATGATAATAATAATTATTATTATTATTATTATTAATTTCTATAAGTGTGCTGCTGTATTTTATTTTTACTTTTAGTATCTATGTCTGTGTATTTGTGGTTGTGCTCAGCGTCCTTGTTGATCTGTGATGTCTGTTGTGATAAATTTTGATAAAAGTTCAATAAAAAGATTAAAAAATAAATGAGATGATGCTGGTGCATCTATAATCAGCCTAAATGTCAGTGATGCTGAATGATGGACATGTCCTTCTGCAGCTTCTATTGCATCAGAGGTTGAGACAAAGACGTTACAGAGCAGTGAGTATTTACAGATATATCTGTTTCTTTGTCCATCATGCTTTTTAAAGCCACACCACAGGACTCAGACATTGACCTGTTATTGTGTTAAAGATAAAGGTTCAGGTGTGGACTGCAGAGCTTTGACAAAACCCTGCTCAGATATCCTGGAGTTAAAGATCTGATGTTTTCTCACCTGAGAGTCTCCAGTCTGCAGTTTGGACTCTTCAGTCCAGCAGACAGTCGGCTCAATCCTGAATCCTGCAGGTCGTTGTTACTCAGGTCCAGGTCTCTCAGACCAGAGGACTGTGAGCTGAGGACTGAGGACAGAGCTCCACAGCTTTCCTCTGACAGTCTACATCCACTCAGCCTGTAAAAGAATCAGAAGAGCATAAAGAGCAAACAGATGATGATCATTCTTGTAAAAATACAGAAATCTGATGTAACCTGTGCAGGTAGGTGCACCTACAGAGCTTTGCTGGAGGCTTTGACCACTGGCAGCAGCCTCAGAAGAGCCTCCTCTGAAGCAGAGTATTTCTTCAGGTCAAACTCGTCCAGGTCCTTCTCTGATGACAGTAAGATGAAGACCAGAGCAGACCAGTGAGCAGGAGACAGTCTATCTGTGTAGAGACGTCCTGATGTCAGGGCCTGTTGGATCTCCTCCACCAGAGAACGATCATTCAGTTCATTCAGACAGTGGAACAGATTGATGCTCTTCTCTGCAGACACGTCCTTACTGATCTTTGTCTTAATGTACTTAACTGTTTCCTGATTGGTCTGTGAGCTACTTCCTGTTCGTGTCATTAGACCTCGTAGAAGGTTTTGATTGGTCTGCAGTGAAAGACCCAGGAGGAAGCGCAGGAACAAGTCCAGGTGTCCATTTGGACTCTGTAAGGCCTGGTCCACAGCTCTCTGGTACAGCTGTGTTATAGATTTTTTGGAGGTTGATGGTTCTTCTGCCATCAGATTGACTCCAGAGTTGATGAAGGTCAGATGGACATGAAGAGCAGCCAGGAACTCCTGAACGCTCAGATGGATGAAGCAGAACACCTTGTCCTGGTACAGTCCCCTCTCCTCTTTAAAGATCTGTGTGAACACTCCAGAGTACACTGAGGCTGCTCTGATGTTGATGCCACACTCTGTCAGGTCTGGTTCATAGAAGATCAGGTTTCCTCTCTGCAGCTGCTCAAAAGCCAGTTTACCCAGAGACCGGATCATCTTCCTGCTCTTCCAACTCCAGTGAGGATCAGTCTCTGCTCCCCCATCATACTTGATGCTCTTCAGTTTGGACTGAACCACCAGGAAGTGGATGTACATCTCAGTCAGGGTCTTGGGCAGCTCTCCTTCCTCTCTGGTCGTCAGCACATGGTCCAGGACTGTGGCAGTGATCCAGCAGAAGACCGGGATGTGGCACATGATGTGAAGGCTTCTGGACTTCTTGATGTGGGAGATGATTCTTTCAGCCTGCTCCTCATCTCTGAACCGTTTCCTGAAGTACTCCTCCTTCTGCTGGTCAGTGAACCCTCTGATCTCTGTCACCATGTCAACACATCCAGGAGGGATCTGATTGGCTGCTGCAGGGCGTGTGGTTATCCAGAGGTGAGCAGATGGGAGCAGGTTCCCCCTGATGAGGTTGATCAGCAGCATATCCACTGAGGTGGACTCTGTGACATCAGTCAGGGTTCTTGTTTGGTGGAAGTCCAGAGGAAGCCGACACTCATCCAGACCATCAAAGATGAACAAGACCTGGAACTCCTCAAACCTGCAGATTCCTGCTTCTTTGGTTTCACTGAAGAAGTGATGAACAAGCTCCACCAAGCTGAACCTCTGCTCCTTCAGCAGATTCAGCTCTCTGAAGGTGAATGGAAACATGAAGTGTATGTCCTGGTGGGCTTTGTCTTCAGCCCAGTCCAGGGTGAACTTCTGGGTGAGGACTGTTTTACCAATGCCAGCCACGCCCTTCTTCATCACTGCTCTGATTGGTCGATCTTCTTCAGGTGGTCCTTTAAAGATGTCTTCTCCTCTGATGGTCTTCTCTGGTCTCCTGGATGTGGTCTCGAGCTGTCGGACCTCATGTTCCTCGTTGACCCCTCCAGCCTCTCCCTCTGTGATGTAGAGCTCTGTGTAGATCTGGTTCAGAAGGGTCGGAGCTCCTGCTTTAGTGATCCCCTCAAACACGGTCTGGAACTTCTGCTTCAGGTTGGACTTGAGTTTTTGTCGGCACACTGAGGCCTGAAATCCTGAAGGAAAAACCAGCAAATGAAATTAAAGGGATAGTTCAGTATTTTGGGGTTGGGGTTGTATGAGCTCCATATGTCCACTAAGTACATTAGATGCATTAGAAAGTTCTCTCCTCTTCCTCAGTAAGCCACAGTCTGTAAGGGTCTGTTACACAGAACTAGCCGCAAACAGGAAAGTATTGTACCAGGAACAAAGGGTATTTTCTCTGCCTACAAGAACTCCCATCAAAAAATAATACCACAGCTTAAGAGTACGCTACATATACAAGTTTTTAAGTGCATTAACATTTTGGAAAGATAAAGTTTATCTGGAACTAACTGACTCACGTCATGTATTTCGCTGCCGCTAGCCGCGCAATGGTAATATACAACAGTAGTGGTTGTGCGTGTGTGTGTGAGAAGGAAACACACACACGTAGCCTGTAATGTTATGGTAAACAGCCTCCTCCACTCTGCTTGTTTGTCTCTGACGGATCATTGTTACTTACTTTGAGGATAAACTGTCGTTATGTCCTTCAGGTTTGGGACGTTTTTTCCAGTTTATCTTCGGGAAATTGTAGAATGTCCACAAAACTCCGTGATTCAGAAGAGCAGGAAAATCTGTTTGATGAGCAATACAGACAGCGTGAGAGTCAGCAGTATCCTCTGACTCAGAAACATCCTGAAGTTGGCATCCGTAGCACTCGGGTAAGGCCTGTTCGGTCTCCATCGGCAGCAGCTTGTCTCCTGTGAACTCCGGATCACACAGACATCCAAGGTTCATACAGGTATCCTTTTGGCTCCAAAGGCTAAAACCGGCATCTGAAGTCGCTAGCGTGTTATGTTTACATCAGCTGAGAGGGAGGCGGAGTGATTCAGCAGCTCGCAACAGCGCTGTGCGGAGGAATACATAACATGAGTCGGTCAGGTCCAGATAAACTTTATATTTCCAAAAAGTTAATGCACTTAAAAACATGCATATGTAGCGTACTCTTAAACTGTAGTATTATTTTTTGATGGGAGTTCTTGTAGGCGGAGAAAATACCCTTTGTTCCTGGTACGATACTTCCCTGTTTGCGGCTGGTTCTGCGTAACAGACTCTTACCGACTGTGGCTTACTGAGGGAGAGGAGAGAACGATTTACTGCATCTAAGGTACTTAGTGGACATATGGAGCTCATACAACCCCACTTCAAAAATACTGAAAAATCCCTTTAAAGTCTAGATCCTGGACAAAGTCCTGACATCACAGAGGGGCTGCTCAGATCTTCTCATTTTACAAAAAAGGGTTTTCTAATTTCATAAGAACCCACACATACATGAACCGAGCAACATAAAAGGAGACCATGAGGACCAAAATAAGAGGGTAAGACGTGTGGAAGAAGACAAGTGATTAAAAAGAGATAATCAGCAATAAAAGCAGAGACACAAGAAAACAATAGAAATAAAGATCAGCTAAAAAATTAGGAAAACATTCATTAACTAGAACTACAACATAAAAAGGAGAAAACACAAAGAAAGAGCCTAAAACGTGACCTATAAATAAGACTCAAAGTTTGACATAAGATGATCATATGAATCAACAGAAAGTAAAGCAATGCAGCATAAATTAAATGAAATGGGAATTAAAAGTAAGTAATGACATTATATGAAGAAGAAAATATAAAAAGCCAACAACAGAGAAAGGAGCCACAAGTAATGGAAGCTAAATTATGAGAGCAATAAAGACAAATACTGGGCTAAAAAGACAGAAATACAGAAACAAGATTAAGATTAAGACGACATCACATGAAAGCAAGTCTGTACAGGGGAGTTTTTAAAAGTGACTTAAAGGACTGTTTCTGCAGGCCTCATCTCCTCGGGCAGGTCGTTCAAAGTCGAGGAGCTCTGATGGAGAAAGCTCCATCACCTTTAGTTTGGAGTCTTGACCTCAGAACCACCAGGAGGCCCCCGCCTGAGGATCTGAGGCTGTGAGCTGGATCATAACAGATCAGTAGCTGTTGCTCAGTGTGCCACCTCACCATGGAGGTTCATCAAGTTTAATCAGAAACTACAACAAGGTTCAAATCTCTCACAGGCCTGTTCCATCATTATATCCAGAGAGACAACACGCTCAGGAACAGAACAAAACCATATTCATCTCCTGTTATCGTACTTTATTACCATCAGAGGACTAAACAACAAGGCTGCATGTCTATGGAAACACCCACATCCTCGATAAAACCCTAACAACACCAACCTGTTATAGATATTTAAATTATAAAATCAAATAACCAGTTATTTCAAAACATCAGAAAGAGAATGAAGTTTAACAACAATGGAGCTCCATCACACATCACCTCCATCCTGATGAAACATCCTCACCAGAGTTTAAATCTGATCTGATCCATCAGCACTGAATCAGAGTTTAGTCAAAGAGAAATATCAGTCCTGAAGAACTTCACAGCATTTAGGCCCAGGGACGCCAGGCCTTGGTGCTCTGGGCTGCAGACCCCTCTCATAGATGATAACCCCCCCATCGTAGTTGACCTTCAGAATAAAACTCTTACCGTCCCATATACGCTCAGCCAGCTCGTCCTGATTCATCCCCCTCAGGAAGTCCAGTGTGATCTTCAGAAATGCCTCTCTGCTGCTCCTCTGCTCCTCATCTTTACCAACCAACACATCCTCGCTCTGAGCCTCTAAGCATCCTGGGTAATCTGGACCTAAACCTCTCTGGATTCTCTTCAGCTGGTTCTTCACAAAGGTGATGATGTTCTCCTCCAGCAGCTGGAGAACAGAAGACAGTGGAGATTAAATGTACAAGAGTAGAACATTGACATCAACATCTGGATCATGGTGGAGCAGCAGACCTGAAGATCATGGACTTCACTGTTAAAGTGTGATGTTCTCACCAGAAATATGGAGTCCAGCTCTGATTCAGGCTGTTTGGAGACACTGGGGAGTCCAGATGTTTCCATCTGATCTCTGTAGATTAGAACAGTATTAAAGAGATCAATGACTCAGCATTAATTATCATCAGGGTGACTCAGCATTAATTATCATGAGGATGACTCAGCATCAATGGAGCTGTTCTGAAGTGTTGGGATGGTTTTTGGGGTAAAGGAGCTCTGATGTTATGCTGCTCCCCTTCTGGCTGCTAAACCAAAGTCCTGATTTTTGTGGCCTTCAGAACCTGAACCACGCTGAGGAGGGTCTCTGCTGAGGACATCATCATCACCTCTGAGTGACTCATACATGGAGGTCAAAGGTCATTTTTCTGAATCCTCACCTGTCCTCAGCAGGTCTGTTCTTCTTGAAGTCAATAGGAAGTGCTTTAGAGAAGTCACTCCTCATGGACACACCACTGGGCTCAGGAGACTCTGAACTCTTCATCCTGATAAAACAAACATCATCATCATCACCTCTGAGTGACTCAACATGAAGGTCAAAGGTCATTTTTCTGAATCCTCACCTGTCCTCAGCAGGTCTGTTCTTCTTAAAGTCAATAGGAAGTGCTTTAGAGAAGTCACTCTTCATGGACACACCACTGGGCCCAGGAGACTCTGAACTCTTCATCCTGATAAAACAAACATCATCATCATCATCATCATCATCATCATCATCAGATACTTTGAGCTGTTACTACAGGATGAAGATGCAGACATACAGAGAGAGAGATGAAGATGTAGTGATGATGATGATGAAATAATGAAGAGTGCAGCATTGACCTGCTCTTCTGTAAAGTGTCTTGAGGTAACACCTGTCATGGTTTGGCACTATTGCAATAAAGACTGATGATGATGATGATGATGATGATGGTGTAGTGATGGTGTCAGAGTGTGATGGTTGCAGGTCTTCATCTCACCTCAGACCCTGGTCTTCTTCATTCAGAGAGGTTTTAGATGGAGGGACCCCCTCCTCTGGTTCTTCAGTCTGGTCCATAGCAGAGCGCCCCCTGCTGTCTGTCAGCTGTGATGAAGGAGTCAGAGAGCAGAGTGTTAACAACAAACTCTCCCTGCAGGAGGGTCACTTTAACCATCAAAATGTCATCAGTGACCGTGTGTCTGAGTTTAAATCCTGAAGGTCAGAGGTCAGTCAACATGAGCCTGTGAGCTCACACCCAGGAGCTCCTCAGGAGGGGCAGAAGTTCATCAGGATCAGTCTGAAGATGTTCTTCATGGAAGACAGAGCAGCTCATTGAAGGTGAAACCAACAGCAGAAACACAGCAGAACCAAGAACAACAACAGGAGAGCTCCAGGCCTGCAGGGGGTGCTGGAGCAGGGAGAGACAGACGAGAGAGACAGAGGTCAAAGCAGATGCTCCTAAATTTGAAGTGCTCATGTTTTTTAACCTTTACGGTTAATGCTCTGTGCTCAGTGAGAGGGGGGTGACAGGCAGGCTGCAGGACTTTATCATGTTCCTGTTTTCCTTTGACCATCAAAAGTGTAAAATAAAGGAGTCTGGCCTTAACGTTAGCTCTAAGATGCCTCCGTTTTTAGGAGCAGCTGGTTTGACCTCCGTCTCTCTCGTCTGTCTCTCCCTGCTCCAGCCCCCCCTGCAGGCCTGGAGCTCTTCTGTTGTTGTTCTTGGTTCTGCTGTTTTTCTGCTCTTGCAGGAGTTTCCCTCTGATTGAACTGCATTGAGCCGTTGTAGGCTGTTTGCCTTCATTGGCCACCATACACTCTGAATCAAGACCATCCAATGAAGGGACCACATCAGGCCCCAAAACCCAGATAACACTTCAGCTTCAAACAGCTGCACTGTCTTTGTGTTTCCATGAAGAACATCTTCAGACTGATCCTGATGAACTTCTGCCCCTCCTGAGGAGCTCCTGGATGTGAGCTCACAGGTTCATGTTGACTGACCTCTGAACTTCAGGATTTAAACTCAGACACACGGTCACTGATGAGGAGGACCAGAGAGAGGATCTAAAGACAGGCTGAGGAGCTGCTCCATGACCACATGATCATCAGAGGATCTTTCTTTACATATATATTTTTATCTCAAACTTAAAAAAACAAACAAAAACAACAAAGTCAAAACAAAATAAAACACATGTACACCAAACAACTGCACATGTCCATCAAATATATATTCACACACTTGAGTACATACACATGTATGTTAACACAACAACCAGTTTGAGAAGAAGAATGAAGCCAAGAGCTTATCGAGTCCTGCCCCTTCCTGACAACTCAGATCCAACACTGAACTAAAATTATAATTCATTACCAGCTGTCATTATTCATGGAAACAATATAAATTCATGGGCAATAGCCTCATTTTTACAAACTACAGTAAATCTTCAGAGAAAAATAAATCTCTGCAAGCACAGCCCCATTCTTCATCTAAACCTCCAAGAGAAAAAACAAAACACACTAACAATAAGTAAGCACTTCATAAAATATAAATGTATATATTATATATACAGTTAATACATTAACATACTTATTTAAATGTACACTTCTGTATTCATAATCATCCACCTCATAACTTAGTATATATACAATAAGCTTCTCTGCAGTACATCTGTTCTTATCAGTGTTATAATAAGTAATATTATACTAACACACTATACTATAGTATAGTGTACTATACTATGCTAACACACTGTTTTGGTATAAAACCAAATTTTTGTTAAATTATTTGTATGAATCTATTAACACTTGTCTATAGTGTAATTTAAATATTTATATTTTATTGCACATTTTTAAAGTGACATCCCAGCTGTTCCAGAGTTTGACTCCACAAACAGAAACGCACTTTTAAGAGTTTGTGGACAATCGAACAAATGAAATTATGTTCACCTTTTAGATTATAGCCCCCTCTATGGTTTTAAACATCATTGTTAAATTACCAGGTAACACGGTTTGTATTGCTTTATATATCACTTGTGCTGTTTTCAAATTCACTCTGTAATAAAATGATAACAGTTGTGAATTTAAAACAGAGGGCTGGTGTGATCTCTGTATCCAGTGTGATTTATGATCCGGATAACTCTTTTTTGTAATGTGCAGATCTTTAGTAGATTGGACTTGTGTGTTTTTCTCCAGAATGCAACACTGGAAGAGAGGCATTGGATCATGGAGCAGTAGAGTGTATATAATGATTTTTGTGGTAATTAATACTTTGATTTACTGATTATTCAATTACTTCTTGATATTTTGGAGCACAGATATTCTATGCATAGTTTCCAGAAGAGCTTATGGTCAATCACAATACCCAAAAAACTTACTTTCATAGACCCTTTCAAAAGATACATTATCAACTGCCAATTCATTTTTTTTTTTATCATTTTTTCTATTCAAAAAAACATAAACTTTGTTTTACTTTCGTTTAGTGATCATTTGTTTTAGCCAAACCAGCATTTAAGTTTACTCAGTTCATTCTGGACCATGTTTAACAGCTGCTGTGGGTGATCTCCAGTACACAAAATATTTTTGTCATCAGCAAACACAATACACTTCAGACAATCAGACACTTTTGAGATATTAATTTATAAAATGAATCATTTAGGGCCCAGTACTGACCCCTGTGGGACACCACAGGTAATGTCTAAACACCTAGACCTGCAGTGACCCACCTGAACAAACTGAACCCCATCGCTGATGTAGCTCTTCAACCAGTCTAGAGCCAACCCCTGATGCCATACTTCTCCATCTTTTAATTAATATCTCATGGTCAATGGTCTCAAAAGCCTTCTTCAGATCAATTAATCTAATTAATTCATTTTCCAAGTGTTTATTTTTTCATATCTAGACTTGTGGATATTTCCTCTATTAGTTCCAGCAAAGTCAGGGAGGTGGATCTAGCTGCTCTGAATCCATACTGACTGTCCATTCAAATAATATTTTCCTCTATAAATTTATCCAGTTTAATGTTAAAGAGTTTTTCCAGAAATTTTGAGAACTGTGACAATAAAGAGCTGGTCTATAGTTCATGATGTTTATCACCAGATTTAAAAAGTGGAGTGACCTTTGCAACTTTCATTTTATCTGGAAAAGCTCCTGTTCTGAATGACAAATTAAATCTGTAAATAAGGGGTTCACAATACCGTTTATTGTGTTTTTTACTAAAAACATATCAATACCATCTTCATCTGTTGAGATTTTGTTTTTACAGAACATCACAATATCAATGATCTCTTTCTGTGTCACAGCTCCCAGAAATACTGAGACCCTCAAACTGTCAACACAAACGTCTGCATCAACAACAGGCTGTTCAGTATTATTTATATCTCTTGTTAACTTTGGTCCACTTCAACAAAAAGTTTACTAAATCCCTCCACTGTCTTATTCTAATCATAGAGCTTTTTACCATCTATAACAAAGTGGTCTGAACATCCCATATTCCTTTAACATTATTATTTTGCCATAAGTCTTTTTACTAGTCCTTATAATAACAAGAAGTTTATTTTTATACCTTTTATATTTTTGCTCAGTTTTTTGTTCTGTATGCAATAAATTGCTTATTTAACATATTCTTCTTTTTGCAAGCACTCTGAATCCCCCTCGCAATCTACGGTTTATCCAAATATGTATTTCGGCATCTCTTTTTTCTTATAGGGCAATGTTTGTCATATTTTTTTTCCAGATGTCTAAAGATGCATTATAGCCAATATTAATATCATTTCATTATATATGCTTCTCCAGTTAGCGTTTATTATTTCTAAATGCATTCAGATTCTCCTCCTCTCTTATTTTTCTCTTGGAGCGATCTGTTCTGATCTCTGATCAGTCATAAAGTTGGAATTTATGAGAAAAGACGATAAAAACAATTTAACCTAAACACCACATTTACTAATAATCAATAAACTGAACAGATATTTGATCATTACTCGAGTGTTTTCTGAGTCTAGCTGAAGCCGAGTGTACTCACCTCTTGAATTCTCTGCTGCGACACAAAAGAGCCAAAACGAAACTAAAAACTGGGAGTGGAGGAGGGGAGGAAAAACAGAGCGTCAACAACTTCCTGCTCAGATCTTACTGGAGGTCTGAGCATTTAACGAAGCTTCTGATGTTGTTTTCATGCACTCAAAACTATGGAAGCTACGGGAGCCCGTTTCTGACACTTAGAAAAATAGAATTTAGGAAACAAAAAAAAAGAAGAATACTAAGTTATACTTATGAGATAAATAGTCGAAATTATGAAATAAAAAGTCAACATTTTGAGATACCGTTTGCGCATGTGCACCACGTCCAAAGACATTCCTCCAGCCACATGCCTTCATACACTGTTAAAAGAAACCCCGACTGCGAGGACAAATAGGCATAAATATGCTTTAATGCTTATCTTATACTAGAATGTGTTGTTAAAAGTGCATGAAGGATTGTTTTTTCTTTAAAAATCACTATTTATTATGACCTATGCTCAATGCATGCTGGGTTGATGACGTGCTTGAACTGTTCCCAGCTGCTCGTGCTTTCTCTGTGTTTACTCACTGGTTTGTGGCCCATGATACTGGCTACGTTTACATGGGAGCTTTAATTATTGTCATGATCTCACCTGTTCCTTCAGTTAAGTTACCTGTTTTGCTCTCATGTTTGATGTTTTGTCTCGTGCTTCTTGGTTTACTGTGAAAGTTCACCTGTCTCCCCCAAAGCAGTGGAAAGAGAGAGTGGGGTCATTGAGGGGTCAGAACGCAGGTGGTCATGTTCATCATGTTCATCAAATCATGGTAAACACATATCAATACCTTAAACAAATATCACTGATTGCTCCAAGATTGAATATCTTACAAAGTAGTATGAATGTGCTCCAGATCTGTTTAATGGGTTGACATTAAGTGGAGGTTTACAGTTCATTTTAAATGCAAGTATTTACAGGAAAAAGACAACTTCATGGTTTAGCTACATCATTGAGGTTTGATTTTCCTCTAATATCAACATAAATGTAAATTGGTAACTTTAAACGTATCATAACTTGCTTTACTCCCAATGCAAATGTCTCATGGTGTATATAAGAAGAAAACATAGTGCATCCTTGGTCTCTCAGAGAGGTGCTATTATCAAATTTCCCAACTAAATCTTGTAAATTACAATTTGATGCAATTGTAGCGCATCTGATTTCAACCTGGCATTGTGTGGAAAAACTATCTAAGATTGGACCTCAGTGGCACTTGAACACCCCGATTTTTAATAATTTTAGTTTAAGAATTGGAGATCGAACCATTCAGTTCCAGAAATGGAGTGATCAGGGTATCCATCTGTTTAGAGATATCTATGATGAAAATGGCCTGTGTACATTTCACGATATTAAGTTATGTTTCAATTTACTCAACACGACTTTTTTTACTTGCAGATTAGGGCTGTATTAAAGGTGAAATGTGTCCCTTATGACGTTAAGCTTTCTGAACATCCCTTGTATGAACTCATAGATAATTTAAAAACAAGAGGTGTGGTCACTACTTTATATCAATATATGTATAAAAAAATAAACCTTTAGCCTTAGATGCAATATGGAGACAGGATAGACTCGACTAAAATGATGTTTGGTCTAATATACTGTCAGTTTCCAGAAACTCTGATCACCAGATTATTTATTTTCAATTTGTGCATAGATCTTACTTAACACCCTGTAAGCTTCACTGTATGAAGATACTGGACAACTGCTTCAGCTCATTATGTCCTCTGAACAAACCAGGGACTTTCATGCATATGGTATGGGAGTGTAAACCTAATGCCAACTTCTGGCAGCAGGTTGCATCTGCTATATCCTTGCTAACAGCAAAAAACATCCCGGTAAACCCCCAAACACTTATTTTAAACAATCTTTCCTCCATAAATGCATCACTAGGTCAAAGAAGAATAATACATGCAGGCCTAACGGCAGCAAAACAATTAATTGCAGTAAAATGGAAACCACCACATACACTTGACATCTCTCACTGGTACACAACATTTCTTGATATTATCTATCTGGAAATATCTACAGGCTGAATCCATAATGCTAAACAAAAAAACATATCATTTTGGTACACAGCTGCAGAGGAAATCAAATCCAGACTGTAGGATGATAAACAGCTTTGAGGTTTCTTATTCACTTTCCTCAAAGAACCACAAAATCAAAGTAACTTCTCCGCCCTCAGAGGAGGCTGTTACCTGCTGCAAACCAGTTAATGTTCTGCGGTCATTATGAATTATTTAAACTGTTTTTCCTCTTTTGATGGGCTGGCTCATCTGTCTCTGCTGTGGGAACCACATATCTCTAAAATATTATGACATGGTATATTAATTTAAATCGTCATGATTATGAGTTGTTTTTCATTGAATGGTCCAGAGGGTGGGTGGGGAAGGGGAGAAAATATGTTTGTCATAAGTGTGGACATCACTGTATATAAACAAGAAAATGTAAAGAAAAACATTTGATCACAAAAAAAAACCCTTTAAAGGAGACGAGGAGCAGTACTTTCAGGTGAGGCAGAGTCGTGATGTAAGCTAGCAGCAACAAGAGGCCGGCCTCGCCCGCTGCTCCATCACGTTGTTGCTCTGATTGGCCCATAAAGAAGTGACAGACAGAATGTTCATCCAATCATACTCAGTTTTTTCAAATCCTCTGCCCTTTCTCAAACAATTTGCACTGAAGGTTTCATCTGGCATGTCAGGTTAAGCAACCCCCTGTGTACAGTGATGATAACATTTTAACACATTCAGCACAGTCCAGAGCTCTTCTGTAACTGCTCATGTGACTCTGAGGTCTTTGCTGTGCCTCCTAGCTCAAAATCTTTATCATTTGATGAGCCAACAGCTGTTTCTCACTGAGAAAAAGAGGTAGAAAAAAACAATTGACAACTTGGGAAAGTCACACCAAGAGGCTGCCAAAAACAATGTACAAGCATAAATATAGACAGGACTGGGCGGTGATGGCAAAACTGAAAATCACGGTTAATTTAACTTATTCCATCCCCAACCTCTGACTACGACTCTTCTGTAATTATTTGTAGAATCTTAAAACAAACAACTGAAAGGAGCATGAACAGATGAACAGTGATATCAAAACAAACATCAGCTGAAATGAAAATGTTTTTATGAAAAGTCAATTTTTTCAAAAAAATGGGAAAAAATTAAAGTACTTAGGCATTTCGGTGGCTCTGTCGAGGGACACCGTGTTGACAGCAGCGAGAGCATGGACTGTTGCCTGTGTCATGAGGTGAACAAAAGGACATACTTCATTTAGACATTATAGTCCGTCGTGTTGCAGGTAACAAGATGCTAACCATGAGCTGAAGACTGACAATAGTAATAATATAAAACATTCTTGTAAATGAAGTTTTTGATCTCAACGAGGTTCTCCTGGATAATTCATTTAAATAAACTAAATAAAATGTCAAATTTGTTATATGATTAATCAAAAAGTTTCAGAATTTACCTCTGGCAGAAGCACATCCATGACAAGTTCCACCTGTTCTGGTAATGTCTGCACATCAAGCAGCTTTGTCAGGAAGCCAAGCACCCTCTCCAGCTGCTCGTCCTCTCTGAAGAAGATACTGGCCTTGTCCTTCGAGGCTGTCCAAGGAGATGAAACATATTCCTGTAAACTGTCTTAACCTGGCTCAATGGCCATGACAAAAGGACGGGAGAAGAGCGTTTTCAAAATAACCAAATAACTTATTACAAATTAAAGTAAAGCAAACAAATAACTACAGGTGTGGAGTGTGTCATGTCTGTAATATCAGGAGCGTGTATGTGGGTGTGTGAGAATGATGTGGTGCGAGGTGTTGATGAGTGCACTAACTAAGGAAACTAAATAAATTGTGCGTGTGAATCGGGCGAAGGGAGCAGGGAGCAGAGAGGGCCGACAGGTCACTGAAGCCAGCATATATAGCAGAAGTGGAGCAGCGGGCCCAGGTGCTCCACATCTGAATGATTTCACACAGCCAGTCCAGGCACCTCGGAGAAAACAAACATCATCAGATCCTCTATTAAATATAAACACAGGGGCCGTCACAAAATATATACATTGTTGGGTTAGTGCTCAGAGTAAATGTACAAACACTAGGTGAACAGAAAATGTTTCACTTAAACCATTCATCTATCAAATTAGTTATAGTATATGAATCAAATTTTGTTTGCAAACTCACTTCAAGATGTAGCAGCAGGCCTTCATCCTGGTGATGAAATCAGCAAGTATGTCACTGGTCGCTCTTCTTTGGTGCTGTGCTCTCTGAAACATTTCCTAAAACAGAATTAAACAGCAATTAGATGTTACATGTAATTAGTTTGGCTAAGTATAGTAAACAGGAGTTTTTGTTTCTTTGATCATTTTCACATCCTAACTGACCACAAACCTGTCACCACCTGGGGCCATGCTGACATTTTTTTTGTTTGTTTGCTCGATTTAATTGTGCCTTAGTATTTAGGCCGCAGTAACTCCAACTTCAATTAAATGCAGCAAAGTCCCCATTAGCTTGGGAGCCAAAACCAGTACAAATCAAAGTACAAATAAAAGTGTCAAGAAAGTTCAACTAAAAAGAGACAAAATACCTGTGAACACGAGGAAACACTGAGGACGCTGAAGACAAGTCCATGCAGTGGCACTGGGAAGACGAGGAGGATGAAGAGAATGAACCCACAAAGACAAGGGGAAAACACGAGGGTTAAATACATGAGGTGATCGGGGTTGATGAGACACAGCTGGGGAAGAACAATCAGGGATCAGGTGTGACAGGACGAGACAGGAAGCAAAACCTACGGAAATAAGGAGAGTCTGGTGAACTTTCAAAATAAAACAGGAAACGCAAAGACAAGACACGAAACGTCAACAAAACGGGTAACAAAAACCAGGAACAGGATCAAGACAGTAGAACAGAAAACACAAGACACGAGAGGTCTAAACAAGTAACACAAGGCAAAAGGCAAACAGAATAAAACAGAAGTGGCAGAATCATGACAGAAACACTGAATCATTTTACAAACAATGTAATTTCATGATGTGGTTTCATTTATTCCAGTGAACACAGACTATGAGAAAAAGGAAATCAGAGTTCTGAATCCCCCACACTTCTAGTGCCTGGATCTTGAAGTGTCCCTTGCAGAGTGAGATGCTCTTAAATGTGTCACAAGGCTCTGAGTGTCCTCCTGTTAGGTCCTCCTGTAGGCACAGTGCATGGCCACCATCACCACCAATAATCAGCTGACTGTCAGTGCCTGCTGTAAACAAGGCGGCCTCCTGTTCCTTGGGCCTCTTCGGCTCCTTGGCTGTCATAAGTTCCTCTGAGGGGGCAGTGAAGGGGGTGGTCAGATAACTGGGGTCCTGGGGGGTTCCAGCAGGGCAGGTCAGAGTTGTGGAGCTTGTGGTGGAAGTGGTGGGGCACCAGCCAGTACTGGGGACCTCAAGGGTGTGAATGTTGATGGCCCTCAGCTGCTGCCCTCCTCGTCATGATGTTGACTAAAGTAAATTTGGTGGATGCAGCGTTTGTTGGGGTCCTTGTAACAGATAAGTCGGGACACGCTGTGGAGACACTCGGCTTCATCCTGACTGAAGTGGAGGAGAGAGACCAGCTCAGGCAGGATGGGGCAGAAGTTCATGTCTGGAAGTGTTTTCTGAGGCTCAGCAGGATTTTTTGACAGCGTTCAGTCCTGCTTTGTTGAGGCAGTATCTGGGTATTTCTCCTGCCTCCATGTATTCTGGCACAGGACGGGTGCTGATCTTCTGCTCTCCAAACAGCTTCTTGGACAATTCAGAGTAAACTGCTGACATTTTTCTTGATCAAGACACACAAAGACATGGCTGAGGGCACAGCTCTAAATACTGGATATGTTCTGATGCAAAAACTTCAGTCACACTAACCTCGTCTTTGGGAGAAAATGTGCAAGGACTCCTGCTGTACATGTGGTCAGGGTCACCGTACTGTCAATTTGCAGAAAGTCAACCATAACAGTGTCAGTTTGTTTTACATGAGGATTGTTGTTTGCACTCAAAATTATTGTACAATCATTGCAAATTAGGTTTATTAACAAAACTGACAAACTGTCTGCTATTCACAATAAAGCAATCAATCAAAACAATTCACAAAGCTCAACTCAGCTAATGGTAACTGTATTCTTTCTAAATTTGACACAAAATCCTACTTTTAATCACTACTGCTGTCTCTAAATTAATTCCCCTCAGTGGGATCCCTCATAAGAGCACACATTTGCAAACTAGTGCTGCATACCTGATGCAGTTAATCAAGAGCTACATTAGTTATATCAGGTGTGCTTCAGATATCACCGCACTGCCTGGACTGGCTAAAGGTTCATCAACACTCACCAAGTGCATGTTAGACATGTGGCTGAGTCACATACAAATACATTTAATCAAAACACATTGTGCAGTGGGGCCGCAAGAATTTTTAGTGCAACTGTATAATAACAAGGTGCCACTCTAAAAATATTTTCTCATGCGCTGTAAAGTTTAATTTAACAGGTGTTTGAGTGGTGACCTGAAAACAGGCAGGAGTAATAGATACTGACTTAGGTCTTCACTTACCGCTGTGCTGTTTCTTTGTCGGCTCATACTGAATACAGGTGGGGGACAATCTTCAATAGTTGCTCTTCCTTCCTCTGTGAAGTGAGCAAACTTCCCTCCATACCTGCGATTGATGTGCATTTTCATGACCCAAAGCCAAGAGATAAGTATTACCATAAAGTCTTCAAAATAATAACATAAAAATCAATTTATCTTTCAGGAAACCCAGCAGCATACCCTTCCAGCATAAGGTTTTCCAACAGGACTGTGCACCACCATCTTCTCAGAAGAGACATGTCATCCTAATAAAGAGCAGATGTTTGATAAGAATACATGTTTCATATTATCAAAAAGTGTATTGATATAATTGTTTAGATTTTTAGGATACTTACAATACTGAAGTCAAAGCTAGTGTCCATGGCAAAATACCAGGCGTACTGTAGTGATGATAAAATTTTATCAATCAGTGTGTAAGACATAGTGAACATCTGACAGTTGACAACTTAGTGACAAAGTAGGCACCTATTTACACTGAAAAATGCAGAACTGATATAAAGGATATTGTTGTCTATCATAACAGTACATTGTAAATCACAACAGACATGACGTACTGCAAAGACAGAAAACAACTGTCCACAGTCCATGTGTTTACTTTACAGTCACTGACAAGCCCAAACAGATAAAAGGTCATTTTTCTGTTTAGTTGTGTATTTATTGGTTTATTCTGTTTAATATGGTGGGTGTTAGATTTCCTCATGGTTTGTGCTGCTGCACAGTTTGCAGAGCAGACAGCCACATGCAGCATGCAGCAGGTGAGCAGCATGCTGCTGAATCATATTACGAGGTCGGAGCTGCAGAGAAGAAGCAGCAGCAGAAGCAGATCAGTAGGATCAGAGGAGACACTTGAGACGCCACCGGTCAGTTTTTTTTGTTTATTTTAATAATCAAATTAAGTTCAAGCTAATATTTTTAATGAAAACATGAATGGTGGAACTGCCTGGATATTTAGAAAAGTCTGAAGTAGTTTGAGAGCTTTTTGGTTGGGCAGAGTTGAGCAGATTTGGTTCAACAGATTAGGTTGTTGAGTATCTCAACATGTTTATGAATTGTGTGATCTTGATTTGTTTTTATTACTTGTTCAGGTTTTCAACCTATTCATTTGAAAAAAATAAATGAAAAGAAATCTTCAAGAGTTGAGTTGTCCTGCGTTCTCTGGTGTCACCTCCAGCCTCTTCAAGTTCAGGCAAACCTTGTCATCAACTAGAGAACTTGACAGTCACACTAGTTTAAGTTTTGACTAAACAAAGTCATTGTATTGAAAACTTACTGAAAAATCATGTGTCACATCACTTTTTATGGCATTACCCTCACTCACCGTTATCATGAAGACACCACAATCATTTCCATGTGTCTGCTTTTAACACCCTGTATGACAGACAGTTATAGTTAACATGTAGTGAATCATTACAAATCAAGTCGATCATGGCATCACAGGCAATACCTTCAAATCCAGAGCAGTCTTCTCTGTCCACGACCCAGGATCAATCTGCTGTGCAACAAAAAACAAAAAACACAAGTACTCATCTCTGATTCTATAGGGGAGAAAAAATTATGGTATGTCACAACTTGAACAACATTAAAATCTGTAGTCCACTGAACAAGGAACATGTCTGAAAACTGGACCATGCAAACAGGTTAATATTATTTTTGCAAAGTCTAAAGTTCAACAAGGAGGATTTCTTTCTGTCTACATTTCTTGTCTGACCCAACAACAGTCCTTCAGTGCTTGATGCATTTCTTGTCACATTGCCTCCTGATTGAACCTAAAACGTTGAGAACTTTATTTGAAACACAGGCAGGTCCGGGAACATGACCACCAAATACGAATTTGCCATCTCAATAGTTTCCTGTGGGGCTCACTGGAGAAACCCCCTGTTCTTCTGAAGTAATGTGAATCCAGAAAGAAAACTTCTTTCTGCAGTGGCCTCATTACCTACAGAAAATATGCAGTCTGTACAGTAAGAAAAAGCCACAGCAACCTCATAACAAACTCACAAGTTGAAGGTTAAAACACTGAAATTATCTTTCACGACATATGTTTCATGTTCTGTTATCATTTACCACTTACAAAATTATGTTCTGTATATATGAAATGGTATAATGTCCTTACACACAGGAGAAAGTGTCCTGGAACCCACAGAGGGGTGATAAGCGAGTCTTTCTGGTCAGCATCTTTCTGTGGAAAAATGTGCTGTTTTTATTAACACTGGGGAAAAAGTGAAACTCCTGATGGATGACAAAATTCAGCAGTCATTTGTACATAATACTGTTGAAAGGCTGAGAGACTTTATTTGGCCTTGTGTTTGAAAAGCATTTAATCATACTTGATGCACAGTTTTTAGGACAAGCAAAACGTTTTCTCAAAATGTTGTTTAATTACTGGGAGACGGAGCAGTGGATCACAGTTGGTGGGAGGAGCCATGTTGGGGTTACATGCAGGTCCACAACAAAAACATCCCTTCACTGTAGAAATAAAGTGTACTGAGATCTTTTAAGTGCTTCAAAAAGGGTACAATATAAACTTTATGGCTCAGTATCAGGCATCACTATGTCACAGAATGTGGTGTGTGTATGTGTGTGTGATTGTTCACTGCATGAGTGGGCGAGCGCGCGCCAGCACATCCATAAGGGGTGTGGGCTTTCCTTCCGGAGAGTGTGTGAGTGCGCGCAGGTGTGCAGAGGAGCGTTGGTGTGAAGACGCCCGAGGCGAGAGCACAGCGCGCAGAGCGGGCCAGAGCGAGACGCTGGGGAAGCGGTCTGTAGCTGGTGAGGACCACGCAGCGGTGTGAGAGGCGGCCGGCGGTGACAGGACGCGGACGACAGCGTACCCTCAACCCTCTGGACTCAGCCTCACCTGGATCCCAGCAAAGAAGACGGGACAGTTGTTTTAAAGGACTTTTTATCCAGGCCATTCTCTTAAAACAGTTTTATCCAGCTGTCTTGTTTTTATTAAATGGTATCTTTTGCACACCCCTACCTGTCTGATTGCTGTGTGAACTGAGTGCTCCCCATCAGGTCTGGGCGGACAAAATTCAGGGGTTCTACCCTGTGACAACTACATCTATGTAATGCAGGCAAGCTGAGAATCTCCTTTTTCATTGAGTAACGTTGTCTTTGTCAGTATAAAGTCTCTCACATAAATAGATTTTTTACACAAACCTGCATATTAGCCATCTCTTGGACCAGTCTGAGGCACCCATTTCCTACCTGTTGACATAGTTTAAAGTTAGCATTGGACAATGAATTCTTAATTACTTTTTTCTGAAAATATGCCTACATTACAGTACAGCTGTTCAGTACCATCGAGTCCATTTCTCTGGAGAGTCCAAGGGTCAACATGTTACTCCTGGAGAGGCAAGTTGCTCCATCTTTGATGATGAGTTCATGTTTTGGTCTGTTGACATCCAGGACATAATTGATCTGGGAGAACAGGCATAAATAAACAGGAAAATGAACAAAAAGTATTTAAATCAATGCATCAAAAAGACTTCTTAAGGCCAATAATGACAGTATGGAGAAATATCAGTTTACCAGCTGCTTCTGAAGAGGATGATGACCCTTTAGGGTCCATGAGGCTCTGCAGGGCTTCAGCGATGACATGACTGTTAACGCCTCACATTTTTCTGAACACTGGTTCATGATCAGTGGGTCCAATTGCACTGTAGAGACGAAAGGTAAAACATCATGCTTTGATCAAGAGATGTGTTTGTACCAAATATACAGAGATGTACTAAAAAATGAGGGCAAACTGCCTTTGGGATGTGCTGAAACGCAGCTCGGCAAAAATGAGGCTGCTGGGAAAAGGAACAATTTATAAAGTATATATAGCAGTGCATACAACATTAATAAATGTTAAAATCTTTTTAAAAAAACGTACTCACCCATTATGGCCTTTCCAGATGGATCCAATGTGATGTCAGCTGATGAATTTCTGAATGTCAGCCGGGGTCTTCTCATTCACCATGGTGTTGTGATGATGGAAAAAACATGGCTCCCCGGAGACATCACATTGAGGAAGTAGTTGTTCTTTCTCATTTTTGAGAACAACTGCTCTGCTGCTTGAGAGTTCACCCAGCCACGTAGTTCAGGTACAAGGGCAGTTTTCCTCAGGCAGTCTTTTGGCTCTCTTGCGTCAACCTCGTGGAAAGTGTCATCCAGGACATAGTGATCTGCAGATCCTGTAGAAGGGTGTGCATTTATGTCTGCTGGTTCCTTTTTCATCTTCAGCCAGGGCAGGTTTATTTTCAGGTCACCTTTCTGTGCAGAGTGAAGCTTCTCTGGTGCGGCTTCAGCCAGTCTACCCTCATTTGGCTGGAAGGGGATTTTCTCTGGTTCACACAGGTTTGTGTCCGTGGCCAAACCTCTCGCAAAATCATATATAGCAACATTTGGAAAGTGCTTAAAAGACAGCAGCATGTCACAATAGTCTCGTGGACTTTCAGCCCTCACATTGAACTTGATGGAATAAACGAGTCCACAAGGGCACATTATCACTGCCCAGCCACCTAAACAAGAAAAAGAAAAAAAGAAAATATATTTAACAGGTGTCAGGTTTAACTCACAGTTAACTTTGATATTGTTGAAATACTGTTAAATAAATCCATTTAATTTTCATCAGAAATCTGTTTTTGGATGAACTTACCAGATGCACCCCAGACTTT
Source organism: Cetoscarus ocellatus (assembly GCA_037902135.1). NCBI lineage: Eukaryota > Metazoa > Chordata > Actinopteri > Labriformes > Labridae > Cetoscarus > Cetoscarus ocellatus. The sequence goes on from JBAMNC010002188.1 coordinate 26,804, forward strand.
TTGAAAAACTTTATCATAAGTGCTGCAGCTTTTCATCTGGTCTCTCAAGTGAATGACAAGATCCATTTTGGATCCTGTTGAGTCAAGGCCACATTGTTTGACCAAGTTTCACACTGCATCAAAACAAGAGCAAATATATAAATAGCCACATAAGCTTTAATGTGGTAAATATGAGCATTTTAAGGGAAAATCTAGAAGCTAATCTCACCTTCAAGTTCACAACTTCATTTATCAATCTGTCTTCTGTAATATCCATTTCTGCCTGGTCTGCTAGGTTTGCCTGCTTTCTTCCTTGAACCTTCATGTGTTCTGTGTTGAATACAGTGTCCTTTGCCCTGGTCTGTGGACCTATCCAAGGTGCCCATTTATGGTATGATGGTAATACCACACATTGCAGCATTACCAATATTGTTGTACAATTTTACTGTGTTTTTTATTGACATAGACTTTAATAAAAGTTTACCATATTTCTGTTGTGTCTAAAGTTATTTACCTTAACAGGGTTTATCATATTTCTGTTAAATTAACAACAAATTACCGTAAAAAGGACTATATTAACTGTTGTTTTTACAGCAGCTAACTGTAAAAATCTATGGAAAGTGTTGTTTTTTAAAAGAAAATTACAGTATAATGATTTACAAAATTTATTTTATACAATGATTTCCAGTGAAAAAATATGTTCTCCTCAGTAACATTTAAGGTTACCAACCAACATACCGTTTTGTCTTGTACAGATTCCCCATTTTTTACGGTTCATTCCTGACAACCACAACTGCTGTATTTTACTGTAAATTTGATTTTTTTTTTTTTTTTTACAGTGTGTCTGCATTTCTGTTTGTGGAGTCAAACTCTGGAACAGCCTGGATGTCTCTTTAAAAATGTGCATTAACATGCAAATATTTAAATTACACTATAGACAAGTATTATTAGATTCATACAAGTAATTTAGCAATAACGTGGAGTTAGACCAAAACAATTTGTTAGCATATAAGTAATTTTAGATATGTAAGATTACTCTATTATTAACATATGAAAGTAATTATAGTAAATAACAAAAAATGTAGTTTAGAACAGATATACTATGGGGAAGATTTTGTATATATAGAATTTATGAGATGAATGATTATGAATACTGTGGACATTTAAATGGTTTGATTATGTATATACTGTATTTGTAATATGTAGATATGTATGATATGGATATATAATGTATATATTGATTTTTCTGAAGTGCTTACTTGTTATGAGAATGTTTTTGTTTGTTCTCTTGGTGATTTATATGAAGAATGGGGTTACTATTACCCATGAATTGACATTGTTTCCATGAATAATGACAGCAGGTATTGATTTATAATTCAGTATTGTATCTGATTTGTAAGGACGAGGCAGGACTAGATAAGCTCTTTGCTTCTTTCTGTTCCTTCTGGTTGTTGTGATGACATGCATGTGTATGTACTCACATGCTTCATTTGTTTGATGGACATGTGCTGTTTGGTGTACATACTATTATTCCGCATCGATTTGGATGTTGCTGGTTTGTTTGTTTTTTAAAGTTTGAGATAAAAAAAAATCAATAAATAAAAAAAAAGAAAGCTATCTGATGCTGTTAATTGAGAATGGGGGAAACTAATATTGATAACTTTTTTGTCTGAACATGGTTGAGTCTGAGTTTTCAACACTGCTTAAAACATATTACAAATGATTGAAAATTAACATTTTAAGTAAGAATTCACAATGAAAATGAAAAAGTCAAACTCTGAGCTGCCCTGCAGTTACTCTGCAGACCATCTCAGTCTATTTAAAAGTTATGTTTTTAGAATTTTCATCACAAAATAAAGTGACAAAACATGAGAGGTGCTTGCTTGAAATAAAAATAGTATGTATGGGTGTGCAAAGTTAACTTTAAAGTGATTTTGAAGCTCATGAAAATACACACAAAATGTCCACCGAGTTCTGTCATCACATGATACATGTGCTCATGATTAGTTAAACAAATGGCCGTGCAGCATTCCATAGTTGCTATGAAAAGTCTGAAAGTGCATCATTTTAATCCATGTGGTTACCATGGTGACATCTAAGGTGCATCATTTGAGTTTGATCCTCACTTGAAGACAAACACCATCAGAGACAGTCAGAAAGAGTTTTTCTCCTGCTGAAATCTGTGAATTCTTCAAACAATCAAACCCCAGCTACAAATTTTCAGCAGACAAGGAAAGAATAAAGATCTCCCCATAACAGTGAAGAAAAACATCAAACTTCTGAGATGGAAAATGTAAGATATTGACTTTTTGATGGTCATAGGTGGCTAAGCTAACTAATGCTAATGACTGAGAATGAGGGAACAAATGCTGATCACTTTTTTGTTTGAACATGGTTGAGTCTGAGTTTTCAAAACTGCTTCAAACATTTCAGTATCCACTGAAAATTAACATTTTAATCAAGAATTCACAATATCAATGAAAAAGTCAAACTCTGAGCTAACACAGTTATACCCTCTACAAGGAGACATGAATGGTTCAATAACTGTACTTCTTAAATTTCAAAGTCATTTTGAGGCAAGTATTTTTCAGGATAGCTAAGTTCATAAATGTTTGACTTTTTAAATAATACGATGACTTTTTAACAGTCACAGGGAGAGGTTAAATCTCTCAGTGTTCATGTTTGTCAGACTCATCAGTCTGACTCTCTGCAGACTGTCTTAGTCTATTTAAAAGTGAGGTTTTTCAATCTTTCATCTTAAAATAAAGTGACAAAACATGAGAGGTGCTTAGTTAAAATCAAAATAGTAAGTTTGGGGGATGTAAATGTAAGATATTCACTTTATGATGGTCATAGGTGGCTACTGACCCACAGGGGTCAGTACTGGGCCCTAAATTGTTTATTTTATAAATCAACGATGCATGTAAAGTGTCTGATTTACTGAAGTATATTGTGTTTGGTGTGAGGTGTGAGGGTGAGGGCGAGATGTCTATGTGAATGCAATCTCTCGTGAGACCGTGCATGATCGAAAATGACAGCCCACTGCTGCTAGAAGTCAACAAACTTTTCCAACTTTACTTTTATCTTTTCGCATTTCCTCCTCTTTTCTCTTCTTACCACTCACCTCGTAAGTCACCACAATCAACCTGGATTGCAGCACGGATCTCGAGCATCTAGAGGATTACATTGAAGAGTGTTAGAACAGATTCTGCACCATCGGACGTCAGCGGAAAGCCAAAACACCCCCCATTATGGATTCATCCTCCTCATCCTCGCCTCCTGCTAACTCTCCATCAGTTTTTCCCCTGAAACCACCGTTCGGCTCGGAGGTAGGCGACATCCTCATCTCCATTGACGAGAAACTGGCGGCTATGGACACTCGACTCTCTTTGATTGAAGTTTTGCACAAGGAATTCCAACAACTACACCAGAGCCTGGAGTTTAGTCAACAACAGATCGACTCGCTCACTCTAAAGAACACCACTCTGGAAACTGCAGTCACATCCATCACTGCTCAGCTTACTGCAGTCTCCACGCAACTTTCTGCAGTTACCACCGAAAATAAACTGATGAAAGAGACAATCCTGGACTTACAGACCCACAGCATGAGAGACAATTTGATATTCACCAGCATCCCTGAACCATCTAATGATGAACCAGAGAAATCAGTTAAGGACTTTATGGTTAACCATCTTTAAATACCACCAGAAACAGCCCACAACATCATTTTTCACCGTGTCCACCGCCTCGGGCAAAAAACTGCCAACCCCTCCCGCCCACGACCAATCATTGTTAAATTTGAACACTTAAGACAAAAGGAACTGGTTCACCAACAGGGCAAACAGCTAAAAGGAACTCACTTTGGACTAACGACCAGTTCCCCCAAGAAATCACACACAGAAGAAAACAACTACTCCCCATCCGCAAGCAAATGATAAATCAAGGTAAAAAAGCTGTGTTCACAGTAGACAGACTATACGTTGATGGAAAACTATACAAAGATAAGGACACTACACCCTGGCTCTTCTAACTTCAGTCATAAACTTTAATAACACACAGACAATACATAAGCTATTCAGTTTCCTTTCTATTTACTTTACTATGCCCCTGCTCCCTCTTCCAACACCCTCCCTCTCCTAGTGCCCTTCAAACCCCCCCCCCACACCATTTCTTTCTTTCTCTCAATTGTATTGTATTAAAAAAACACTTTTTGCACTAATATGTAATATACGCACCTCGCCCACATCACTGTACATAACAGCACCATGTCATTTTGTTGCCGTGCTCACTTTGTCTCTTTGTATTATGTTTGTATGTCTATGTAGTCTCCCACTCTGTCCCACATCTTTACCACACACACACATGCATGCCTGCACAATAAACTTAAGACTAGTCAAAATACACAACATGCAACTTAAATTCATAACCTGGAACATCCGAGGAATTGGTTCTCTGACAAAAAAAAAATAAAGTAACTAATCTTCTTCACAAAACACAAGCAGATATATGTTTACTACAAGAAACTCACCTCTCACCCTCAACAACAAACAGTTTAATAACAGAACAGTTCACTCACTCCTTTGCATCTCACTACAACTCCAAACAAAGAGGCGTATGCATCTTAATAAACAAAAAGAGTAACTTTGTTCTTAAGTCAACCATCTCAGACCCTGAAGGACGATATATGATCATTAACATCTCAATCAACAATGACCCAATAACTATAGTCAGCCTCTACGGTCTGAGCTCTGATGATTCACACTTTTTTCATTCATTTTTCTCCTCTATTTCTAATCGCTCAAACTGTCCTATCATAAAAGGAGGTGATTTTAACACTGTAATTGATCCGTCCTTTGACAAATCAACAAAAACATACAAAACCTGGATATCCACAAAAACAATCAAAAAGTTCATGAGTGATTTTGGTCTTGGCGATGGTTGGAGGCTTCAACACCCAACTGCAAGAGAATATACATTTTACTCATCAGTTCACCAAACATTTTCCCACATTGATCTTTTTCTGACAAGCAACTCAATGATACCAAACATCTCAGATTACAAAATACATCCCATTACTGTAAGTGACCATTCACCAGTTACACTAACATGAACTCACAGAACTCACTTAAACCCTCCACTAGGTGGCGCTTCAATACTTCTCTTTTAGAAGATCCAGAATTTGACATCTACATCAACAGAGAGTGGGCAGCCTTCCTTCACATAAATGACTCCCCAAAGTCATCAGCATCATTACTTTGGGAAACAGGAAAGGCAGTACTCAGAGGTAAAATCATTTCATTTTCCATTCTTAAAAAAAGGAAAAAGAAAAAGAAGAACTACTAGAGGAAAAAGTTAAAGAACTTGAAGTAATAATTAGTAACAACCCATCAGAAGAGACACATAAATAATTAAGGAAATATAAACTGTTATTAAACAAAATAATTAATAAAAGAACTCAATTTCTAACTCAAAGACTCCGCCATGAAACTTTCCATCATAGTAACAAATCTGGTAAAGATCTGGCAAAACAAATCAAAAGAAATAAAGGAAAAACATCAATAACCACTATTCAGAACTCAGCGGGGAAGCCAACCAACTCTCCCCATGAAATAAATAACATCTGTCTAAACTACTATACAAAATTATACTCCTCTGATTTGGATCCCAGACAAGAAGACATAAATCAGTTTCTCAAAAACATAATCCCACCAAAGCTCCACCCTCACCAAGTCAAAGATTTAGAAACACCCGTTACTGAAACAGAACTACATTCTGCTCTTGAAAAAATGCCAAACAATAAAGCTCCTGGTCCTGATGGCTTCCCCGCTGAGTTCTATGAACATTTCTGGTCTACTTTATCTCTGTTATTCATAAGAACAATAGCTGAAATAAAACAAAATTCAAAATTTCCAATCCATATGAACACTGCTGTTATCTCACTTCTCCTGAAAGCCAGTAAAGACACTACACTCCCATCCAACTATCGACCCATCTCACTCATCAATGTGGATGTTAAAATTATCAGTAAAACTCTTGCACACAGAATCAACAAAATCATGCCACACATTATCCACCTCGATCAAACAGGTTTTATCAAAGGAAGGCAATCAACTAACAATACCCGCAGATTATTTAGCATTTTTCATCCATCCTCAGTACAACAGGAGGATACAATCATTGCCACTGTAGATGCCAGAAAAGCATTTGACAGGGTAAACTGGAAATTTATATATACTACATTACAAAAATTTGGCTTTGGGGAGTCATTTATCCACTGGATCAAAATACTATACACAGCACCCTCAGCTACAGTCATCACCAATGGATTAACATCACAACGATTCACAATACATAGAGGAACTAGGCAAGGCTGTCCACTCTCTCCTGCTTTGTTCACCATCTTCATCGAGCCTCTAGCAGCAGCAATTCCCCAGAATCCCCTCATCAAAGGTATTTCAACACCAAATTCAACTCATAAAATATACCTATATGCAGATGACATTTCACTCTTCCTCCAAAAACCACGCTCTTCTTTACCAGAAACAATCAAAACTATTAAAGTATTCTCTAAAATATCAGACTACGCAATAAATTGGAGCAAATCGTCAGTTCTCCCATTGCACAATACTAAATGGGATGTGGCAGCCCAGGCATCACCTACCCCCTATGCAACGGCCATATCACTTACTTAGGCATCAAAGTTTCTCCCAGGCTGTCAGAGCTGATCCACCTCAACTTCACCCCCCTATTAAAAACAATAGAAGATGATATTCATCGTTGGTAAACCTCCCACTCTCTATTATGGGCAGAATAGCCATCATCAAAATGACCATCCTACCTAAAATAAATTATCTCTTTTCAATGATACCAATCCACCCCACACTCACCTGGTTTAAATCTACTGACTCCAGAATCACAAAATTCTACTGGAAAAATAAAACGCTGGGGATAAAACTCTCCACACTGCAAAAACCCAAATCCCAGGGAGGATTAGAAGCCTTAAACTTTCTCAACTATTCGCTTGCAAACAAACTGCAATACATATATAAATGGACACTTCACAACCAATCAGACTCCATATGGTTAGACATTGAACAAACATTCTGTAATGACATTAACTTATCCGATATCCCTTTCCTCAGTCGATCTGTTAAAAAGCATCCCTATTTTAAAGCAATAACTATAGCCTCTGCTCTGACAGCCTGGTGGAAATTTCACCACATCACAAACTCCACTCTTTCCCCTACTAACCTCATACCTATTTGGAACAACCCTGATTTATTAAGCAATAAAATACCCCTCAATTTCAAGACCTGGGCTGAAAAGGGAATCACATGTATCAGACACATCGTTCAGGATGATACCTTTATTACCTTCCCAAACCTGGTCCAGAAGTACGGCATTGGGAGCACAGAATTCCTGAAATACTCACAGCTCAAATCCTCAGTACTATCACAAGTTAACATCAAATCCACAAATCTACACCTTCCAGAAGCAGCAGCAACCTTAATCAACATTAACTCACCCATTAAACTACTCTCTAAAATATACAAGATCATTTCAAATTCACAACAATCAATTGTCCTCCCATATGCCAACTGGGAAAAGGATCTTTCTATTGCTCCCAATGCCGACTTCTGGACCCAAATCTGTAAAAATACATTTTTCATGTCCAAAAATGCTAATCTCCAACTAATACAATACAAAACACTCCATAGAAGACACTACTTGGGTGACAGGCTAGCAAAAATGGGTTTTCCTTCAGATATTTGCTCACACTGCACACAAAACTGCCCTGACACATACATCCATGCCACCTGGCAATGCACCACAATCCAACACTTTTGGGAAAACATAACTTAGACGTTATCCTCCCTGTTCGGCTGCCACATCCCATTATCTCCCTCTCTATGCCTGCTAGGGGACCTTTCAATACTCCATGAAAACACAATAAACCCAAAAATTCTCCTCCTAGCTCTAAACATCACCAAGAAAACCATCCTCATAAACTGGAAAACACGAAATAAAATCCACATTTATCAATGGAAAAATGTACTCATAGACTATGGGCTCTAATTTCATAGACCAGGCGCAGGCGGGGCGCACCTACTCTGCGCCGCGCCTGCGCCAACGGGGTGTGTCCAAGGCATTTTGCAAGTTTCGTGCACGGCGCAGGCAGGCGCACCCACGCCTCCGTCTCTCCTACCTGCGCATGTAGCAGAGAGGGAGAAGATAAGACTTGAGTGGGTTTTAACACAGCCGAGTGTGATCTTCACCAACCAAATGAACGGCTCTCCTCGCCTTTAAATGCGCCACGGGCGAGGCGCAGTGACAATTTCACCTCGGTGGAGAAGAAGGTCAGAGCCGCTGTCACTTTTACAGCAACTGGGAGAGCGCAGGGGCCACCAGGCAGCGCATCGGAACCACGATGCGCGTCACCGTGTGGACCACCTCGCAGGACAGATGTAATCTGTTCCTGTGTCATAAAAGGAGTACAAAATTAAGTGATAATTACATTTAAACACAGCAGCAGGCTAATCCATTCATCATGCTTGTGATCCACCTGCATTACGAATAAAGATTAAAAGAGAGAAATATGGGCAATCGCAGGTAAATCCTTAAGACACCGAGTGACTTACATTTATTAAGCGAGCGTCTCTCTCTTTTTTCTTTTCTTTTGAATTTCATGAGATGAGAGAAGCCGGATACTCCGTATCGGATTATGTGGCTGTTTGTGGTTGGCTTGAGAGATATAAACTCGTTAGTTATGACAAACGTCTCTGATCTGACATCAGATGTGACGGGACAATTAATATAGATACAAATGTATATGCTGGTTCAGACGGTTACATTAAATAGTGCTTGTTGTGATTGTTTATTGCATTGACATGTGCCTGACACTCTGGATACCTGCCTGTGAGGTTTTGGTGACGTGTGCGCACTGTGCGCCTGTCAGCCAAATTACCACTGCCTGGGGTGCGCCTCTCCTGCGCCGAGAATAGACCAGGTTGGAGCTGGCAGGCTTTCAGCGCACCTTCCGCGCATTTTTTTGGCACCAAATTGTCACTGCGCCAAGCTGAATCTGTGGACACCTCCCTCTGGTTCGCCATCACGCCCATTTCGGCGCAGCCGGTCTACCAAATTGCCAAATTGGCTGCGCAAGGGGGTGCGCCGGATGAAAGTACCACTGCGCGGGGTGTGCCAGGCTGCGCCACCCTGCGCCCCCCTGAGTTGCACCAGGAAATTAGAGCCCTATATCTCAGTGGAATATACATCCCCCCACAGTCACTCAGAAGAGCCCCATCTTAACACACCATTTATCGAACTCCTTCATCTTTAATCTCTCTCTCTGTCTTTGTCTTTCTCCCTCACACTTTTCCCTTCCATCCATGCTGAGAACCACTGACCACATAACAATGACAAGCACTTCCTATGCCATAGTTAATAAAAAATACCTTTATTATTATTATTATTATTATTATTATTATCATTCATATTATTATTTTCTTTCTCTCTCTCTCTCCCTCAACATGTTGTGTTGTTATACTTTTGACTATTTCTTGTTTCTTTTCATCTATTTTACAAGTATAATTTCTTTCTTTCTTTTTTTTTTTTTACATGTCGTCACTGTCAATTTCAATACGGCCCCTTTGAAAAACAAAAACAGAATTTAAGTTAATTTCCCTGATTTCCCTCCACCATCTTGCGTCTTTTAATGCATCATTGAAGAATAGAAATAAGGAAAAATAAAAACAAACAAACAAAACACCAATGTAGGTTTTGCAGAACAGAGGAGACAATCCTCAGGGCAGTACCCTGTCCCTGGTGAATGCTCCCCTATAATGTTCTGTCTCATTTAATGCACCACTAGTTAACACCACACACAGTCACAAGGGGAAAAAATGGAAGCAGATATATATAAAAAAGAGAAGAACAGGGGCAGGAATGGTGGTGAGAAAGCAGGATTGTAAAAATTTGTAAATTCATGTTGAAGACCAAGTAAATAATACACATCAATGGGTGGAAAAGACTGGGACGTCCGAGTCAACTGGAACTTCAGGAAGTGTTTTTTTTTTTTTTTTAAATGTACATATATATATCTATTATTTATTTTTTTATTTATTTATTCTGCTTTCTTTCAACCCCTATTATTACTGTTGTTGTTGTTTTTTGTATACTATTACTGTTGCTATTTTTCTCCTTTGTTTTCTCAGACACATTTACTCATTTACTGTGCAGGTACACCACACACATCACATGAACACAGACTTACCCACAATTCCCTACTTATGTTGTTATTGTAAGTCATGTACGTTAATGTTTCTGTTTGTTTTGTATTGTCTTGTTCAATAAAGGAATTTAAAAAAAAAAAAGAAAATACACACAAAATGCCCGCCGAGTTCTGTCATCACATGATACATGTGCTCATGATTAGTTAAACAAAATGGCCGTGCAGCATTCCATAGTTGCTATGAAAAGTCTGAAAGTGCATCATTTTAATCCATGTGGTTACCATGGTGACATCTAAGGTGCATCATTTGAGTTTGATCCTCACTTGAAGCCAAACACCATCAGAGACAGTCAGAAAGAGTTTTTCTCCTGCTGAAATCTGTGAATTCTTCAAACAATCAAACCCCAGCTACAAATTTTCACCAGACAAGGAAAGAATAAAGATCTCCCCATGACAGTGAAGCAAAACATCAAACTTCTGAGATGGAAAATGTAAGATATTCACTTTTTGATGGTCATAGGTGGCTAAGCTAACTAATGCTAATGACTGAGAATGAGAGAACAAATGCTGATCACTTTTTTTGTTTGAACATGGTTGAGTCTGAGTTTTCTAAACTGCTTCAAAGATTTCAGTATCCACTGAAAATTAACATTTTAATCAAGAATTCACAATGTCAATGAAAAAGTCAAACTCTGAGCTAACACAGTTATACCCTCTACAAGGAGACAAGAATGGGTTCAATAACTGTACTTCTTAAATTTCAAAGTCATTTTGAGGCAAGTATTTTTCAAGATAGCTAAGTTGATAAATGTTTGACTTTTTAAATAATACGATGACTTTTTAACAGTCACAGGGAGAGGTTAAATCTCTCAGTGTTCATGTTTGTCAGACTCATCAGTCTGACTCTCTGCAGACTGTCTTAGTCTATTTAAAGTGAGGTTTTTCAATCCTTTATCTTAAAATAAAGTGACAAAAAATGAAAGGTGCTTAGTTAAAAATCAAAATAGTGGGGGATGTAAATGTAAGATATTCACTTTATGATGGTCATAGGTGGCTACTGACCCACAGGGGTCAGTACTGGGCCCTTAATTGTTTATTTTATAAATCAACGATACATGTAAAGTGTCTGATTTACTGAAGTAAATTGTGTTTGCTGATGACACCAACATTTATGTACTGGAGATAACCCAGAGCAGCTGTTAAACATGGTTCAGAATTAATTGTGTAAACTTAAATGCTGCATGGTTTGACAAAAACAAACTATCACTAAACGTAAGTAAAACAAAGTGCTCTTTGGAAATAGCAAAATTGGTAATAAAATTGAGTTGGCAATGTATTTATTGAAAGTGTTTATGAAAGTAAGTTTTGGGTATTCTGATTGACCATCAGCTCTGCTGGAAAGCATACATAAAATATCTGTGCTCAAAAATATCAAGGAGTAGGGGAGAGTGGGGTAAGTAGCGTGTTACCTGTGTTTGTGCTCCGGAGCCCGTCCACAATAAAACCTGTTCAAATTTTCCTCCTGCTTCATCCTTTGAGCTTTTGGGTCCAACATTAAAAACAGTAGGGTCGTACCCTGACAGAAATTCTCCCACCAACTATGGAACCAGCCAAAGTCGAGCAGTTGAAGGAGGCTATCCACAATCAAGGCACACTTTTGGGACAACATGATAACATGCTGAGAGGGGTTGCTGGATCTCTGGAGGAGCTCACACGTCCGGTGCTGCAGATCAACAATCAGCTCAGTGATCTCTCTCTGGCTGCTGGGGGGAGCCATGCGGTGAGTTCATCTCCACCATCTTCCTCTGCTCCTCTCTCTCATGTCTCTAGCCCATCCAAGGAGCCTTTTGTTAATCCCCCAGAGGTTTATTCAGGCGATTTCGGTTCATGTAGTCGTTTTTTGTTTAATTGCCATTTAGTGTTTAAGCTTCAGCCTTCCAGTTACTCCACAGATGAAGCCAAGGTTGCTTACGTGGTTAATTTACTCTGGGGTAGAGCAGCTAAGTGGGCAACAGCATTATGGGAGGGAGAGTCTGACATTCTTTCTTCTTTTGATCAGTTTACTGCCCAATTAAGACAAGTGTTTGATCATCCCGTTCAGGGGCAAGTCGCCTCTAAAAGGCTGTTAGCGTTCAGACAAGGGTCCCAATCTGTAGCTGATTATTCAGTGGACTTCAAAATTTTAGCGAAACAGTGTGGGTGGGACGATCAGCCACTTAAGGCACTTTTTATTAACGGTTTGTCTGAAGAACTGAAAGACGAATTGGCAACCCGGGATGATCCCCAGAGCCTTCGGGAACTTTATTCTTTGTGTATTAGATTGGATAATCGTTTGAGAGAGAGGAGCAGAGAAAGGGCAATTAAGGCTCGCCGTGTGGCTCCCTCTCCTGGCCACGAGTGGTCTTCATCACTTCCTGCCCCAGCCCTTCCAGCTCCATCTTCCAAAACGCCCCCTGCTGCTGCGGGGGAACCCATGCAATTGGGCAAGACCCGTCTCAGTCACAGGGAGCGTCAAAGACGATTAGCCGAACACCGATGTCTATACTGTGGAGAAGAAGGTCACACTCAATCCAACTGCCCCAATCTGCCAAAAAGCCGGACTCACCCCTAGAGAAGAGCGTAGTGGTGAGTTGGACTTCCTCTTCCCCCAGGTCTTCCTCCAGATCGAGTTTCCCAGCACAGCTTAAGTGGTCCCAAAACTCCATTATGGTCTCCATTTTCCTTGATTCTGGTGCAGATGATAATTTCATGGATGAGGATTTTGTTAAGACCCATAACATCCCTGTAACTACCCTTACTCATCCTAAAAGGGTTAATGCTTTAGATGGACGCACCATAGCTAATGTTACCTGTTGCACCGCCCCTCTCACTCTCCTGCTTTCAGGCAATCACTTCGAGACCGTTACCTTTTTTGTCATCCCCTCATCTCGCTCCCCCCTCATTTTAGGTCTCCCTTGGTTTCAGGTCCACAGTCCTCACATTAATTGGTATACTCTCTCCATTGTTAGCCGGAGCTCTCATTGTTACTCCAACTGTTTACGTTCTGCCTTTCCACAGTCCTCCATCCTGGTTAAGTCCCCCCCTCCAGCTCCAGATTTATCTCTTGTTCCTCCTAGCTATCATGACTTAGTCCCCGTGTTTAGCAAGGATTTGGCCCGTGAGTTACCCCCTCATAGACCATATGACTGCGCAATAAACTTGCTCCCTGGCACCCGCTTACCTTCCAGTAGGCTGTACAACCTTTCACGTCCTGAAAAAGAGGCCATGGAAGCCTACATCACCAAATCTTTAGCTGCTGGTCTCATTCGTCCCTCCTCATCTCCTATTGGCGCCGGGTTTTTCTTTGTCGAAAAGAAAGACTCGTCCCTTCGGCCTTGCATAGATTTTCGGGGCCTCAATGAGATCACCATAAAAGACAAATCCCCCCTTCCATTGATAGATCCTTCCTTCGATCCCCTTTGTCAAGCTCAGGTGTTCACTAAGTTAGATTTAAGAAACGCTTATCATCTGATCAGGATCAAGGAGGGAGATGAGTGGAAGACCGCCTTCAACACTCCCCTGGGCCACTTTGAATACCTGGTCATGCCTTTTGGCCTCACTAACGCCCCCGCTGTTTTTCAAACCTTCATGACAGACATCCTCAGATACATGCTCAACTGATTCAGGTTTATCTACTTGGATGACATTCTGATCTTCTCTAGAAACCTCGAAGAACATCAACAAGTGTGGGGGCACTCCTCTACACTGGCTTGTCATCCCGGTGCTAACAGAACTCTTTCCCTTGTTCAACAGAGGTTTTGGTGGCCCAACATGGCCCGGGACACTCGTGAGTTTGTTGCCGCCTGCTCAGTCTGTGCCTGGGGCAAGTCCTCCCACAAGTCTCCTGCTGGTCTGCTGCACCCTCTACCCATCCATAATCGACCGTGGTCCCACATCGCCGTCGACTTCATAACATCCCCCCCTCCCAAGGTAACACGGTCATCCTCACTGTGGTCGATAGATTTTCCAAGATGGTGCACTACATCCCCCTGGCTATGCTGCCCTCAGCTCTGGAAACTGCAAACCTTCTCATTTTGCACGTTTTCAAAGTACATGGCATACCTGCAGATATTGGGCTCTAATTTCCTGGCGCAACTCAGGGTGGCGCAGCCTGGCGCACCCCCCGCAGTGGTAATTTTGTCCGGGGCACCCCCTTGCGCAGCCAATTTGGCAATTTGGTAGACCGGCTGCGCCGAAATGGGCGTGATGGCGAACCAGAGGGAGGTGTCCACAGATTCAGCTTGGCGCAGTGACAATTTCGTGCCAAAAAAACGCGCGGAAGGTGCGCTGAAAGCCCGCCAGCTCCAACCTGGTCTATTCTCGGCACAGGAGAGTCGCACCCCGGGCAGTGGTAATTTGGCTGACAGACGCACAGGGCGCACACGTCACCAGAACCTCACAGGCAGGTATTCAGAGAGTCAGGCACATTTCAATGCAATAAACAATCACAGCAAACCACTATTTAGTGTAACTGTCTGAACCAGCATATACATTTGTATATATTAATTGTCCGGTCACCTCTGATGTCAGATCAGAGACGTTTGTCATAACTAACGAGTTCACATCTCTCAGCCAACCACAAACAGCCACATCATCCGATATCCGGCTTCTCTCATCTCATGAAATTAAATAGAAAAGAAAAAAGAGCGAGACGCTCGCTGAATAACTAGTGTCTTAAGGATTTACCTGTGATTGCCCATATTTCTCTGTTTTAATCTTTATTAGTAACGTGATCTAAAAAGATGGAGTAGCCTACATTATTGAAAGGAGGATGAGGAGGAGATATATTTTCACCTAAGGCGCTGCTTTTTGGCGATGACGACCAGGAATGCGGGTGGATCACAAGCATGATGAATGGATTAACCTGCTGCTGTGTTTAAATGTAATTATCACTTAATTTTGTACTCATTTTTATGAGACAGGAACAGATTACATCTGTCCCGTGAGGTGGTCCACACGGTGACGCGCGTCGTGTCCTCCGATGCGCAGCCCGGTGGCCCCTGCGTTCTCCCAGCTGCTGCAAAAGTAACAGTGGCTCTGACCTTCTTTGCCACTGAGGTGAAATTGTCACTGCACCTCGCCCGCGGCGCATTTAAAGGCGAGGAGAGGTGTTCATTTGATTGGTGAAGATTGTACTCGGCTGTGTTAAACCCACTCAAGCCTACTCTCCTCCCTCTCTGCCATTTGTGCCAGTGGGAGAGACAGAGGTGTGGGTGCGTCTCCCTGTGCCAGACTGCGCCGTGCACGAAACTTGCAAAATGCCCTGGACACACCCCGTTGCCGTGGCGCAGGCGCGGCGCAGAGCAGGTGCGCCCCGCCTGCGCCTGGTCTACGAACTTAGAGCCCATTGTGATCTGATAGAGGTCCACAGTTTTCATCCTGGGTGTGGAAGGAATTCTGCCGTGCTCTGGGCGCAGCAGCCAGCTTGTCCTCTGGTTACCACCCCCAGACCAATGGCCAGACTGAGCAGGCTAACCAGGACGTGGAGAGTGCCCCCCGCTGCGTGCAGCTCATCACCTGGTATCCTGGAGCGACCACCTTCCCTGGGTGGAATACGCTCACAACTCACTCACCAGCTCTGCCACGGGTATGTCCCCTTTCCAGGCCTGTTATGGCTACCAACCTCCCCTTTTCTCTGAGCAGGAATCTGAAGTCTTGGTCCCATCAGTGGGGGCTCACATACGACGCATAAAGGAGGTCTGGAGGAGGGCCCGCTCAGCGCTCACCTCTTCGTCTGCACGGAACAAGCAGAATGCGGACCTTCATCGCTCTCCAGCGTCCTCCTATCGACCGGGCCAGATGGTCTGGCTTTCCTCCCGGGATCTGCCTCTCCAGGTTGACTCAAGTAAGCTTGCTCCTCGCTTTGTTGGTGCATTCCCAGTTGAAAAAGTTATTAACGACTCTGCTGTGAGACTCAGGTTTCCTGCATCCATGAAGGTCCATCCCACGTTCCATGTCTCCCTCCTTAAACCTGTTGCCTCCTGTGACCTGAGCCCTCCGGCCGAACCCCCTCTACCCCCCTGGTGGTGGATGACCATCCTGCCTTCATCGTCTCCAAAATCCTGGATGTCAGACCCAGAGGTCGTGGGTTTCAGTACCTGGTCAAGTGGGAGGGGTATGGACCTGAGGAGCGTTCATGGATCTCCAGAAAACTCATCCTGGACGATGCCCTCCTGAGGGACTTCCATGCCGCGCACCCGGAGAAGCCTGGGAGGACGTCTGGAGACGTCCATTGAGGGGGGGGTACTGTGAGGATTCACTGAATCCTCAGCAGTCTGCTCTCCCCCTCCCTCTCGGACTCCTTCTCACCTTTCCCTGCCTGGGCGGAGTCCACCGCTCAGCAGCTGCAGCACCTGTTTCCTGTTCACCTCATCAACCCCACTACTTAAGACGGCTCCTGAGATGTCTTTGACGCGGGAGAATTGCACACTTACCCTCGGTTTGTGCCAGTCTCGTCTCTCTGCTCTGCAGCTCTCGCTGTTTCGGCTCTCAGCCTTCTCTCCCCGTTCAGGGGCGTACTTATGCCTTTCAAGGCCTTGCTGTTTCTCTGTGTTTTTGTGATACTGGATATTAATCCTCTGTCTCTGCTCCCTTTTCCAAGTCTCCACGAGCCCTCACCACCGCTGCCCTTTTGTCACTGTTTCACTTACCTGTGTTTGTGCTCCGGAGCCCGTCCACAATAAAACCTGTTCAAATTTTCCTCCTGCTTCATCTTTTGAGCGTTTGGGTCCAACATTAAAAACACTAGGGTCATACCCTGACAAGTAGTGCCAATTTTTACTTAAAGTGCTTTTTACGCAAGGGGATTACAGGAATGCATCCAAATAAAATATGTTCATATAGTTTAGGATGTTGTGCATCCCTGGGAGCAGTCACTTTGGATCATAAATAAACTGTTTGAGAAATATAGCTTTAAAAAAAAAAGTGGTTTTGTGGCACAACTTGCACAACTTGTGCCGCTGATAACTGAAGTAAAAAAGATCATATTAATCTCACAAACGATAATGCTATATAAAAGCAAGACAAATTCAATACAAAAGTACTTGTTTAATGTTTATTTAAAGTTTTAACATCATCAGAGGCCAATTTGCTTCAACAAGGCCTAGTGCCACGTAAACACATGCTCAGAACAAAATGAAAATTCCAAAATGAGCACCTAACTGCATCTGCATCTGAATATCTTCACAGATTCGACCAACTACTGGACATTCCACTTGTCAATGCTGCAGGGGAATGTGAACTTGTGCTCCCTTCTGGCTGTACCACCAAGCTTTTGTGGTGTTGGTAGTTTTTTGAGCACATCACCTCTAGGGATGACTCCTTCATCATTCTCTCTAAATATGAAGATGGGCTTTCCATCAACAGACCTCTTACAACTTTGCTTCAGAAACTTTGCACTGATCTCGTCACCTTCAACATTCTCCACCAATCCAACATAGTTATAGGATTTGGATTTTTTACCTGCAAACTTCACAAAGACGAAGTCACCAGCAGACAGATCCTTGTCACCATCATCGTCATCGTCGTCACTCTGGACATCTAAACTCTCATATTCAGTGGCATCACTAAGTGGAATCGGAAAGTCACTCTCTTCTGAGCTACTGGAGAGCACTTTTTTTTGGGTTTGGTTGGTTTTGACCCTTTCAGAACCTCCTTCTTATTTCCACTCCTTCTCTTCTTTTCAGCCCGTTCCTTTTCCCTGCTGTGTGTCTTCTCCAGGCCATCTTCTGCCTCATCATCTGTGGTGGAGCTTTCTTCTGAGCTACTGTACACAGCCATTTTCTTCTTGGTTTTGGTTTGATTTGCAGGTTTCAGAGCCCTTTTCTTCTCTCTTTCATTCTTTTTCTTTTCCTGTTCAGCCTTTTAATCTTCTTTTTCTTTGTGAGCCTTCTCCAACTCCATCGCCTCAGGTGTGTCAGTCACAATTCTTGTTTTCACTTTCTTTCTTACAATTCTGTTCTTTCTTTCTGGGGATTTTGGCAAGGGAAGAATGACTTCTGGAGACACATAACCCAAGTGAGTAGAACAACCAGATTCGTCACTTGATGAGTACTCGGGATTTGGCAGAGTGGCAGGTGGCTCTCCTGGGTCTTGACCTGCTTCAAGGAAAGGAAAGGAACTTTATTGTCATTGAACGCAGGGAACAACAAGATTGCATGGTCAGATGGAGGGTAAGCCTGAGCCGTGCCACTGTACGCACTGCCACCATTGGCCTACCAGACTTTTTTTAAAATACCTGTGACATGTATTGGCACATGTGATGGTCCAGGCAGGTGAGCAGCTGCACTGGTCAAGGGTTCTTCTCCAGGAAGGTCAGCAATGGCACTGGGTTCATCTTCTGGATTTGCCCTGTCTGTCACTATTGATGGTGCATAGTCTTCTTCCGGAAAGATGTCCCTGTTGAAAGGGTATATGCCCGTTGCTCTGAAACCTGAGGTTATATTTGTTGGTGACATTGCAGAGAGGAACGCTTGCTTCACAAGTTCTGGGACCTCGTAGATCGATACGGTTCGCCCAGAATGTGATCGCATCCACCCATCCATCGGTTATAGTAGGTTTTGAGTGGTCCATAGACAGTTTTGTCTAATGGTTGCAAGCGGTGTGAGGTATGAGGTGGCAGGGTGAGCATAATGACCCCATTCTCTTTAGCAATTGTCACTGACTTGAGTGAGATGTGAGACTCATGGTTGTCCAGAATGAGCAGGACTGGGTAATCAGTGGAGCAGTTGGTGTGGCGGATGACGTGCTCCAGGAAGATGAGAAAGGCGTCTTCATTCATCCATCCAGACTTTGTACAATGACCAATGGAACCTGCTGGTGATCCATTCATGAGGCTTTCCTTAAAGTGGACACGCGGGAAATGAACATGGGTGGTACTGCATTTCCAGTGGCGTTTACTGCACAGGCCACAGTGACGAGCTCTCCTCTTTCAGCAGATGTTACTGAACCCACTTGTTTCTTCCCTTTTTCTGTGACAACCTGCTTGGGTGTCGGCACTGTTGTCACACCAGTTTCATCCATATTGTACATTATGTGTGGAGGGAAGCTGTACCTGAAATGAGATAAAAGGTAGTGCTGATGATCAGAGAAGTTTAAAGCAGTTTTAACATACTTGGATGTGGTTGTGTGTGTAAATGTCAACTCTGCTGTTGAGGACAGAAGACCCTCTAGAGATGATGTGCCCTCTCTCCTTCCCAGGCTGCCAGGCTACCTAGTCAGGGTGTGTGTGTGTGTGTGTGAGAGAGAGAGAGAGAGGGTTCGGAGTGTGCAGGTGATCATATCAGCATGTCAAAGCCACATGATTATTAAGTTATCTATCCATCACTTCAGAGAGGTTATCAAAGAACTCCCCCACGTTGTGCTTATTAAAGGCTTAGCTCTTCCAAGAGAGGTTGCTCTCTTAAAAATATTATTATTTCTATTGTTATTACTATTATTGTTATTATGATTATTATTATTATTATTATTGTTATTATTATTTTCTTTCTCTCTCTCCCCTCAGCATGTTGTTTTGTTATACTTTTGGCTATTTCTTGTTTGTTTACATCTATTTTACAAGTATGATTTCTTTTTTTTTTTTTTTTACATGTCGTCACTGTCAATTTCACTACTGCCCCTTTGAAAAAACAAAAACAGAATTTAAGTTAATTTCCCTGTTTTTCCCTCCACCATCTTGTGTCTTTTAATGCATCATTGAAGAATAGAAATAAGGAAAAATAAAAACAAACAAACAAAACACCAATGTAGGTTTTGCAGAACAGAGGAGACAATCCTCAGGGCAGTACCCTGTCCCTGGTGAATGCTCCCCTATAATGTTCTGTCTCATTTAATGCACCACTAGTTAACACCACACACAGTCACAAGGGGAAAAAATGGAAACAGATATATATAAAAAAGAGAAGAACAGGGGCAGGAATGGTGTTGAGAAAGCAGGATTGTAAAAATTTGTAAATTCATGTTGAAGACCAAGTAAATAATACACATCTATGGGTGGAAAAGACTGGGACATCCGAGTCAACTGGAACTTCAGGAAGTGTTTTTTTTTTTTTAATTGACAAATGTATCTATTATTTATTTATTTTTTCTGCTTTCTTTCAACCCTTGTTATTACTGTCGTTGTTGTTGTTGTTTTTTGTATACTGTTACTGTTGCTATTTTTCTCTTTCTTTGTTTTCTCAGACACATTTACTCATTTACTGTGCAGGTACACCACACACATCACATGAACACAGACTTACCCACAATTCCCTACTTGTGTTGTTATTGTAAGTCATGTACATTAATGTTTCTGTTTGTTTTGTATTGTCTTGTTCAATAAAGGAATTAAAAAAAAGAAAAAAAAATACACACAAAATGTCCACCGAGTTCTGTCATCACATGACACATGTGCTCATGATTAGTTAAACAAAATGGCCGTGCAGCATTCCATAGTTGCTATGAACAATCTGAAAGTGCATCATTTTAATCCATGTGGTTACCATGGTGACATCTAAGGTGCATCATTTGAGTTTGATCCTCACTTGAAGACAAACACCATCAGAGACAGTCAGAAAGAGTTTTTCTCCTGCTGAAATCTGTGAATTCTTCAAACAATCAAACCCCAGCTACAAATTTTCACCAGACAAGGAAAGAATAAAGATCTCCCCATAACAGTGAAGCAAAACATCAAACTTCTGAGATGGAAAATGTAAGATATTGACTTTTTGATGGTCATAGGTGGCTAAGCTAACTAATGCTAATGACTGAGAATGAGGGAACAAATGCTGATCACTTTTTTGTTTGAACATGGTTGAGTCTGAGTTTTCAGAACTGCTTCAAACATTTCAGTATCCACTGAAAATTAACATTTTAATCAAGAATTCACAATGTCAATGAAAAAGTCAAACTCTGAGCTAACACAGTTATACCCTCTACAAGGAGACATTAATGTTTCAATAATTTCAAAGTCATTTTGAGGCAAGTATTTTTCAGGATAGCTAAGTTGATAAATGTTTGACTTTTTAAATAATACGATGACTTTTTAACAGTCACAGGGAGAGGTTAAATCTCTCAGTGTTCATGTTTGTCAGACTCATCAGTCTGACTCTCTGCAGACTGTCTTAGTCTATTTAAAAGTGAGGTTTTTCAATCTTTCATCTTAAAATAAAGTGACAAAACATGAGAGGTGCTTAGTTAAAATCAAAATAGTAAGTTTGTGGGGATGTAAATGTAAGATATTCACTTTATGATGGTCATAGGTGGCTACTGACCCACAGGGGTCAGTACTGAGCCCTAAATTGTTTATTTTGTAAATCAACAATATATATAAAGTGTCTGATTGACTGAAGTATATTGTGTTTGATGTAAGGGTGAGGGTGAGGGGGAGATGTCTATGTGAACGCAATCTCTCACGAGACCGCACGTGATCGAAAATGACAGCCCACTGCTGCTAGAAGTCAACAAACTTTTCCGACTTTACTTTTATCTTTTCGCATTTCCTCCTCTTTTCTCTTCTTACCACTCACCTCGTAAGTCACCACACTCAACCTGGATTGCAGCACGGATCTAGAGCATTTAGAGGATCACATCGAAGAGTGTTAGAACAGATTCTGCACCATCGGACGTCAGCGAAAAGCCAAAACACCCCGCATTATGAATTCATCCTCGTCATCCTCGCCTCCCGCTAACTCTCCATAAGTTTTGCCCCTGAAACCACCGTGCGGCTCCAAGGTAGCCGACATCCTCTCTTTGATTGAAGTTTTGCAGAAGGAATTCCAACAACTACACCAGAGCCTGGAGTTTAGTCAACAACAGATCGACTCGCTCACTCTAAAGAACACCACTCTGGAAATTGCAGTCACATCCATCACTGCTCAGCTTACTGCAGTCTCCACGCAACTTTCCACAGTTACCACTGAAAATAAACTGATGAAAGAGACAATCCTGGACTTACAGACCCACAGCATGAGAGACAATTTGTTATTCACCGGCATCCCTGAACCATCTAATGATGAACCAGAGAAAGCAGTTAAGGACTTTATGGTTAACCTTCTTAAACAACCACTGGAAACAGCCCACAACATCACTTTTCACCGTGTCCACCGCCTCGGGCAAAAAACTGCTAACCTCTCCCGCTCACGACCAATCATTGTTAAATTTGAACACTTTAGACAAAAGGAACTGGTTCACCAACAGGGCAAACAGCTAAAAGGAACTCACTTTGGACTTAACGACCAGTTCCCCCAAGAAATCACAGGCAGAAGAAAACAACTACTCCCCATCCGCAAGCAAATGATAAATCAAGGTAAAAATGCTGTGTTCACAGTAGACAGACTATATGCTGATGGAAAACTATACAAAGATAAGGACACTACACCCTGGCTCTTCTAACTTCAGTCATAAACTTTAATAACACACAGACAATACATAAGCTATTCAGTTTCCTTTCTATTTACTTTACTATGCCCCTGCTCCCTCTTCCAACACCCTCTCCTAGTGCCCTTCAAACCCCCCCCACCATTTCTTTCTTTCTCTCAATTGTATTGAATTAAAAAAACACTTTTTGCACTAATATGTAATATACGCACCTCGCCCACATCACTGTACATAACAGCACCATGTCATTTTGTTGCCGTGCTCACTTTGTCTCTTTGTATTATGTATGTATGTCTATGTAGTCTCCCACTCTGTCCCACATCTTTACCACACACACACATGCATGCTTGCACAATAAACTTAAGACTAGTCAAAATACACAACATGCAACTTAAATTCATAACCTGGAACATCCGAGGAATTGGTTCTCAGACAAAAAAAAAAAAAAGTAACTCATCTTCTTCACAAAACACAAGCAGATATATGTTTACTACAAGAAACTCACCTCTCACCCTCAACAACAAACAGTTTAATAACAGAACAGTTCACTCACTCCTTTGCATCTCACTACAACTCCAAACAAAGAGGCGTATGCATCTTAATAAACAAAAAGATTAACTTTGTTCTTAAGTCAACCATCTCAGACCCTGAAGGACGATATATTATCATTAACATCTCAATCAACAATGACCCAATAACTATAGTCAGCCTCTACGGTCTGAACTCTGATGATTCACACTTTTTTCATTCATTTTTCTCCTCTATTTCTAATCACTCAAACTGTCCTATCATAAAAGGAGGTGATTTTAACACTGTAATTGATCCGTCCTTTGACAAATCAACAAAAACAAAAAAAACCTGGCAATCGACAAAAACAATCAAAAAGTTCATGAGTGATTTTGGTCTTGGCGATGGTTGGAGGCTTCAACACCCAACTGCTAGAGAATATACATTTTACTCATCAGTTCACCAAACATTTTCCCACATTGATCTTTTCTGACAAGCAACTCAATGATACCAAACATCTCAGATTACAAAATACATCCCATTACTATAAGTGACCATTCACCAGTTACACTAACATGGACTCACAGAACTCACTTAAACCCTCCACTAGGTGGCGCTTCAATACTTCTCTTTTAGAAGATCCAGAATTTGACATCTACATCAACAGAGAGTGGGCAGCCTTCCTTCACATAAATGACTCCCCAAAGTCATCAGCATCATTACTTTGGGAAACAGGAAAGGCAGTACTCAGAGGTAAAATCATTTCATTTTCCATTCTTAAAAAAAGGAAAAAGAAAAAGAAGAACTACTAAAGGAAAAAGTTAAAGAACTTGAAGTAATAATTAGTAACAACCCATCAGAAGAGACACATAAATAATTAAGGAAATATAAACTGTTATTTAACAAAATAATTAATAAAAGAACTCAATTTCTAACTCAAAGACTCTGCCATGAAACTTTCCATCATAGTAACAAATCTGGTAAAGATCTGGCAAAACAAATCAAAAGAAATAAAGAAAAAACATCAATAACCACTATTCAGAACTCAGCGGGGAAGCCAACCAACTCTCCCCATGAAATAAATAACATCTCTCTAAACTACTATACAAAATTATACTCCTCTGATTTGGATCCCAGACAAGAAGACATAAATCAGTTTCTCAAAAACATACCTACCAAAGCTCCACCCTCACCAAGTCAAAGATTTAGAAACACCTGTTACTGAAACAGAACTACATTCTGCTCTTGAAAAAATGCCAAACAATAAAGCTCCTGGTCCTGATGGCTTCCCCGCTGAGTTCTATGAACATTTCTGGTCTACTTTATCTCTGTTATTCATAAGAACAATAGCTGAAATAAACAAAAGTCAAAATTTCCAATCCATATGAACACTGCTGTTATCTCACTTCTCCTGAAAGCCTGTAAAGACACTACACTCCCATCCAACTATCGACCCATCTCACTCATCAATGTGGATGTTAAAATTATCAGTAAAACTCTTGCACACAGAATCAACAAAATCATGCCACACATTATCCACCTCGATCAAACAGGTTTTATCAAAGGAAGGCAATCAACTAACAATACCCGCAGATTATTTAACATTTTTCATCCATCCTCAGTACAACAGGAGGATACAATCATTGCCACTGTAGATGCCAAAAAAGCATTTGACAGGGTAAATTGGAATTTTTTATGTACTACATTACAAAAATTTGGCTTTGAGGAGTCATTTATCCACTGGATCAAAATACTATACACAGCACCCTCAGCTACTGTCATCGCCAATGGATTAACATCACAACTATTCACAATACATAGAGGAACTAGACAAGGCTGTCCACTCTCTCCTGCTTTGTTCACCATCTTCATCGAGCCTCTAGCAGCAGCAATTCCCCAGAATCCCCTCATCAAAGGTGTTTCAACACCAAATTCAACTCATAAAATATCCCTATATGCAGATGACATTTCACTCTTCCTCCAAAAACCACACTCTTCTTTACCAGAAACAATCAAAACTATTAAAGTATTCTCTAAAATATCAGACTACGCAATAAATTGGAGCAAATCGTCAGTTCTCCCATTGCACAATACTAAATGGGATGTGGCAGCCCAGGCATCACCAACCCCCCTATGCAACGGCCATATCACTTACTTAGGCATCAAAGTTTCTTCCAGGCTGTCAGAGCTGATCCACCTCAACTTCACCCCCCTATTAAAAACAATAGAAGATGATATTCATCGTTGGTAAACCTCCCACTCTCTATTATGGGCAGAATAGCCATCATCAAAATGACCATCCTACCTAAAATAAATTATCTCTTTTCAATGATACCAATCCACCCCACACTCACCTGGTTTAAATCTATTGACTCCATAATCACAAAATTCTACTGGAAAAATAAAACACCGAAGATAAAACTCTCCACACTGCAAAAACCCAAATCCCAGGGAGGATTAGAAGCCTTAAACTTTCTCAACTATTCGCTTGCAAACAAACTGCAATACATATATAAATGGACACTTCACAACCAATCAGACTCCATATGGTTAGACATTGAACAAACATTCTGTAATGACATTAACTTATCCGATATCCCTTTCCTCAGTCGATCTGTTAAAAAGCATCCCTGTTTTAAAGCAATAACTATAGCCTCTGCTCTGACAGCCTGGTGGAAATTTCACCACATCACAAACTCCACTCTTTCCCCTACTAACCTCATACCTATTTGGAACAACCCTGATTTTTTAAGCAATAAAATACCCCTCAATTTCAAGACCTGGGCTGAAAAGGGAATCACACGTATCAGACACATCGTTCAGGATAATACCTTTATTACCTTCCCAAACCTGGTCCAGAAGTACGGCATTGGGAGCACAGAATTCCTGAAATACTCACAGCTCAAATCCTCAGTACTATCACAAGTTAACATCAAATCCACAAATCTACACCTTCCAGAAGCAGCAGCAACCTTAATCAACATTAACTCACCCATTAAACTACTCTCTAAAATATACAAGATCATTTCAAATTCACAACAATCAATTGTCCTCCCATATGCCAACTGGGAAAAGGATCTTTCTATTGTTCCCAATGCCGACTTCTGGACCCAAATCTGTAAAAATACATTTTTCATGTCCAAAAATGCTAATCTCCAACTAACACAATACAAAACACTCCATAGAACACACTACACGGGTGACAGGCTAGCAAAAATGGGTTTTCCTTCAGATATTTGCTCACACTGCACACAAAACTGCCCTGACACATACATCCATGCCACCTGGCAATGCACCACAATCCAACACTTTTGGGAAAACATTACTCAGACGTTATCCTCCCTGTTCGGCTGCCACATCCCATTATCTCCCTCTCTATGCCTGCTAGGGGACCTTTCAATACTCCATGAAAACACAATAAACCCAAAAATTCTCCTCCTAGCTCTAAACATCATCAAGAAAACCATCCTCATGAACTGGAAAACACGAAATAAAATCCACATTTATCAATGGAAAAATTTACTCATAGACTATAACTCAGTGGAATATACATCCCCCCACAGTCGCTCAGAAGAGCCCCATCTTAACACACCATTTATCGAACTCCTTCATCTTTAATCTCTCTCTCTGTCTTTGTCTCTTTCCCTCACACTTTTCCCTTCCATCCACGCTGAGAACCATTGACCACAATCACAAGCACTTCCTATGCCATAGAAAAAAATATTTATTGTTATTATTATTATAAATATTATTATTTCTATTGTTATTACTATTGTTGTTATTATGATTATTATTATTATTATTGTTATTATTATTTTCTTTCTCTCTCTCCCCTCAGCATGTTGTTTTGTTATACTTTTGGCTATTTCTTGTTTGTTTACATCTATTTTACAAGTATGATTTCTTTTTTTTTTTTTTTTACATGTCGTCACTGTCAATTTCACTACAGCCCCTTTGAAAAAACAAAAACAGAATTTAAGTTAATTTCCCTGTTTTTCCCTCCACCATCTTGTGTCTTTTAATGCATCATTGAAGAATAGAAATAGGGAAAAATAAAAACAAACAAACAAAACACCAATGTAGGTTTTGCAGAACAGAGGAGACAATCCTCAGGGCAGTACCCTGTCCCTGGTGAATGCTCCCCTATAATGTTCTGTCTCATTTAATGCACCACTAGTTAACACCACACACAGTCACAAGGGGAAAAAATGGAAACAGATATAAATAAAAAAGAGAAGAACAGGGGCAGGAATGGTGTTGAGAAAGCAGGATTGTAAAAATTTGTAAATTCATGTTGAAGACCAAGTAAATAATACACATCTATGGGTGGAAAAGACTGGGACGTCCGAGTCAACTGGAACTTCAGGAAGTGTTTTTTTTTTTTTTAATTGACAAATGTATCTATTATTTATTTATTTTTTCTGCTTTCTTTCAACCCTTGTTATTACTGTCGTTGTTGTTGTTGTTTTTTGTATACTGTTACTGTTGCTATTTTTCTCTTTCTTTGTTTTCTCAGACACATTTACTCATTTACTGTGCAGGTACACCGCACACATCACATGAACACAGACTTACCCACAATTCCCTACTTGTGTTGTTATTGTAAGTCATGTACATTAATGTTTCTGTTTGTTTTGTATTGTCTTGTTCAATAAAGGAATTAAAAAAAAGAAAAAAAAATACACACAAAATGTCCACCGAATTCTGTCATCACGTGATACATGTGCTCATGATTAGTTAAACAAAATGGCCGTGCAGCATTCCATAGTTGCTATGAAATGTCTGAAAGTGCATCATTTTAATCCATGTGGTTACCATGGTGACATCTAAGGTGCATCATTTGAGTTTGATCCTCACTTGAAGACAAACACCATCAGAGACAGTCAGAAAGAGTTTTTCTCCTGCTGAAATCTGTGAATTCTTCAAACAATCAAACCCCAGCTACAAATTTTCACCAGACAAGGAAAGAATAAAGATCTCCCCATAACAGTGAAGCAAAACATCAAACTTCTGAGATGGAAAATGTAAGATATTGACTTTTTGATGGTCATAGGTGGCTAAGCTAACTAATGCTAATGACTGAGAATGAGGGAACAAATGCTGATCACTTTTTTGTTTGAACATGGTTGAGTCTGAGTTTTCTAAACTGCTTCAAAGATTTCAGTATCCACTGAAAATTAACATTTTAATCAAGAATTCACAATGTCAATGAAAAAGTCAAACTCTGAGCTAACACAGTTATACCCTCTACAAGGAGACAAGAATGGGTACAATAACTGTACTTCTTAAATTTCAAAGTCATTTTGAGGTAAGTATTTTCTGACTCCCTGCAGACTGTCTTAGTCTATTTAAAAGTGAGGTTTTTCAATCTTTCGTCTCATAATAAAGTGACAAAACATGAGAGGTGCTTAGTTAAAATCAAAATAGTAAGTTAGGGGAATGTAAATGTAAGATATGCACTTTATGATGGTCATAGGTGGCTACTGACCCACAGGGGTCAGTACTGGGCCCTAGGTTGTTTATTTTATATATCAACAATATATGTAAAGTGTTTGATTGACAGAGGTAGGGGAGACCGGGTATGGTTGTAACACTTTTTGCTTCAGCACCTTTAACTCACTGAATGTTTGAGTTAAGGTTCTCAAATTTTAATACAAAGTTCCCACATTTGTTTACCACAAATGGCACTAATTCAAACCTCTGCAAGAATATCACAGACCTAAAGAGGTGATGTCAAATACATGGTGTTACTTTGCTACAACCTACCCCACTACCGGGGTAAGTTGTAACACATGCTGGGGTTGGTTGTAACAATTGCCGCAATAATCATTACACACACTCTACTGCTCCATGATCCTGCTATACCTCTCTTACTGTGTTGAAGTCTGGGGAAACACATACAAGACCAATCTGCAAAAGATCTGCACATTACAAAAAAGAGTTATCCGGATCATAAATCACGCTGGATACAGAGATCACACCAACCCTCTGTTTTTAAAATCAAAACTGCTAAAATCTGATGACAGTGAATCTGAAAACAGCTCAAGTGCTATATAAAGCACTGCATAATGAATTACCTGGTAATTTACAAAATCATTTCAAAACCAGAGAGGGGGGCTATAATCTAAGGGGTGAACATAATTTCATTTGTCCCATCGTTCACTCAACTCTTAAAAGTCTGTGCATTTCTGTTTGTGGAGTCAAACTCTGGAACAGCCTGGATGTCTCTTTAAAAATGTGCAATAACATGCAAATATTTAAATTACACTTTAGACAAGTATTATTAGATTCATACAAGTAATTTAGCAATAACATGGAGTTAGACCAAAACAATTTGTTGGCATATAAGTCATTTTAGGTATGTATATTAACACTATTATTAACATATGCAAGTAATTATAGTAAATAACATAAAATGTAGTTTAGAACAGATATACTACCAGGAAGATTTTGTATGTATATATTGTATGTATTTATGAGATGATTATGAATGCTGTGGACATTTGAATAGTTAATTGTTTGAATTCTTAAATAAAAAAGGCATTACTGAAACCGTCAACATCTATGAATCTTTCCTATATGTGTATCTATATATCAGGGATTCTTGGGATAAGGGACAAAACATGTTTTCATTTTCAAAAAATAAAAAGTCAGACTTTTCAAAATCTATGACTACGTCTTTGTTAGTTGATGTTTTGGCTATCCAACTCTGTTTTGGTTCAACCTCCTGGTCGAACACTTTTTATGTAATTTATATGTTTGCGGGATCAGCGCGTACATTTTTGTCAGCACCATCAGACACATATACATAGTTGTGAATTTGTTAAAAAATATTTTAACAGAAATGTTTTCTCTCATGAGTTTTCCCAATTCCCCAATTATGCACACATGTCCTGAAATCAATTAAATAACATGTAATTATTTAATTTTATCACACGTTTAATGAATGTAATTGAAATTATGTGGATAAATCACATTTGCCTTTAACCCTAAAACTGAACAGTAGCATTTTTAAGCATAAAAATACACATGACCATTGGAAATGAATTAGCCTCTGATCAAATCTCATTCAAGGAATCAAATAGATTCCCTTTGTTGAAAAATATTACAAAAAACACTGTCTGATGGAGTGGACAAGTCACTGACAGAGTTGACAGGCAGGGATGGAGTTGACATATTAAACTTTTAGAAACAATCACAGAGCGGGGTCAGCGGATGCTGAGGGTCATAGGTCACAGAGGTCGACAATGTTCTGCAGAGTTACTCGCTACAAACCTCCAAACTTCATGTGGCCTTCAGATTAGCTCAAGAACAGTGTAGAGAGCTTCATTGAATGGGTTTCCATGGCTGAGCAGCTGCATCCAAGCCTCACACCAACAAGTGTAATGCAAAGTGTCAAATGCAGTGGTGTAAAGCACACGGCTGGACTCTAGAGTAGAGGAGACGTGTTCTCTGGAGTGATGAATCACACCTCTATGTCTGGCAGTCTGATGGACAAGTCTGGGTTTGGAAGTTGCCAGGAAAACGGTGCTTGTCTGATTGAATTGTGCCAAGTGTAAAGCATGATGGGGGGGGGGGATTATGGTGTGGGTCTTTTTTAGGAGTTGGGCTTGGCCCCTTAGTTCCAGTGAAAGGAACTCTTAATGATTCAGCAGAACAAGACATTGTGGACAATTTCATGCTCCAACTTTGTGGGAACAGTTTGGGGATGGCCCCTTCCTCTTCCAACATGACTGCACACCAGTGCACAAAGCAGGTCCATAAAGACCTGGATGACAGAGTCTGGTGTGGAAGAACTTGACTGGCCTGCACAGAGTCCTGACCTCAACCTGATAGAACACCTTTAGGATGAATTAGAGCGGAGACTGAGAGCCAGGCCTTTTCATCCAACATCAGTGTGTGACCTCACAAATGTGCTTCTGGAAGAATTGAAGAGTTGAAGCTGTTACAGCTGCATAGGCCCAACATCATATTAAACCCTCAGGATCAAAAATGGATGTCACTCAAGTTCATATGTGTATGAAGGTAGACGAGGTGAATACTTTTGGCAATAGTATATTTCCCTGGTGCTGCTTTTACAGACTGGTGAAGATGGCTCACCCAACTAGAGATGTGATGTTCATGAACGTGTCGAGTGTTTTGAGCAGCTCTTTTAAGTGAATGATGAGAACTGATTCGCAGCTGTGAACGAGCCGTTCATTTGCGAGCCATTCTTAAATGCAAATTGCCCATGCTGCCTTCACATGTCATCTGTGTGCCCCATGAGTCGGAGTTGCACACAGCATGCTGCCTCCACGTGAATGACTAATGTCATCTCTGAGTTTGAGTTGTCCACAGCTGGCTCAATCACGTGAACACAGCTATACACATGAGCATTGTGCAGCTAACTTCGGGGAGGAGATATGAGTGAGCCACCCAACTGGACTGAAGAGAGACAGACATTTGCTGCGGTATTATCAGGGAGAAGGAGGAGAGAAAGTAATGAGCGCCCGGTGACGCCCGAGTCCAGGAGGAGGAGACACAGACATAAAAAATAACCCACAAAATGAACCAGAGTCAGAGCCGTAGCAGCATTTGGATGCACTTCCGAGACAAGGAAAAGCACAGTGCAACAATTGTAAAAAAGAAAAATTAAATCTTTTAAGTCCGGGTCAACAAATAATCTATACCGCCACATGAAAACTCAGCACCCGATGACAGTATTAGTGTCAGAAACAATTTTCCCTGGATGACGACTAAAAAAAAAAAATAACAAAACAACAAGCCAGTCTTTTGAAAGGCTCTTTAAAGGCTTCTCATAATCCAGCTCTGAAAAAAAAGTTACATATCAGGTTGGGGCATCTTCAGTTAAACTTAAGTTATACTTTTAGCTGGCAGGTGCACTACTAGCTTTATGTTTACCAAAATTTCTCATTGTGTGTCCTATTCACAGCGTGCAATGGCCTGATACAACAGGGCTGTGGGTTGAATAATGAAGGAGTATCAGATATATTGAATTTATTCAAGTATGCTAATACATCAACACTAGTTTGAATTGGAAACATGGAACTGCAATGGTATTAAAATGCAAAGGAATTGATATTGATGAGTATTGAACATATGCCATTATGGATGATGGATCTGAGCAGTCCATTATTCTACCTGCAGCAACCAAACAGCTTGGCCTGGATGGTCATCCCGAGGTTCTCAGACTTCAAACAGTCAGACAGGAAGTACTGCATGTCCATGGATCCTCTGTGACCTTCCATATCTCCCCAAGAGGAGATCTCTCCTCAACATACCTAGTGCAGAATGCATTCTCTGCTGAGGACCTGAGTCTAGCGGAGTATGCAAAAACGGTATCTTCATCTATGGAACTTACCTTTGCCTAAGCTCCACAAAGTCCAGCCTCTTGTCCTCATTGGCTCTGATTATCCTCAGTTGATTGTACCAATACAGCCAATCTGCAGTGGTCCTGCAGGAGCTCCAATAGCTGTCCTTACTGCCATGGGATGGACTATCCAGGGACCAACCGGTCTGTCCTCATCTTCAGTCAGGAGTGAACAATGCCTTTTCACGGTTACCCCTTCCTCATTGGACACAGACAAACTAATGAGGAACGTTGTGAAATTGTGGCAACTAGAATCCTTCCCTCATCGAAATGAAAAGGAGGTGACCTTGGTCAAAGCTTGACAATTATGCCCTCCAGCTCCTGAGTATAAAGACAAGACAAGTTGAGGTTGATGGATTGCACCAATATGCCACTCCTTTGCTCAGACATCCTATATTTCCTTCCTTCCATGCTACAAGCCAATCAGTTCTTCCCCTTCTCCTGCATATGGAGCAAAGGCTCTCAATGAACCCAAACATGACCAGTGTGTACAAAGAGGAGATGGGAAAGCTTCTTGAGGCTGGTTATGTTATCAAGGTAGATCCTGAGTCCCTAGATGATTCTCAAGAGTCTTGGTTCTTACCACACCACATTGTTCGCCAACACAGTGGTAAGCATCGACTGGTTTCAACTGTTCTTCTTAGCATCAAGGACAGAACCTGAATGCCAGTTTACTTCCTGGTCCCAATCTTGTACCTTCTCTTCTAGTTGTAATACTCCTCTTCAGACAGCAATCAGTAGCAGTGACTGGTGACATAAAGGGCATGTTTCATCAGGTGCGCCTTTTGCCTATGGGCCGCCCTCTTTATCTGGAGAGACCTGGAGAAAGATGAAGACCCAAGTGTATATGAATGGCAGGTCTTGCCATTCAGCACAACCTGCAGTCCTTGTTGTGCTATATATGCACTACAGAGGCATGCCAAAGTCCATCCAGAGGCAAATGAGGAGATCTGCAAGTCCATTGAGCAATCCTTTTATGTAGATAACTGTCTGGAGAGTGTTTCCACACCAGAAAGAGCAAGAGCCCTTGTAGATCATCTGCAAGTCTTCCTCTCCAGTGGTGGATTTGAGATCCGTCAGTGGGCTTGTAATGTCCCTGCTGTTATTGAGCACTTGCCTCTTGCTGCCCCATCTGAATCCAGTGAACTCTGGCTTTCCCATTCCACTGATGACCCTCATGAGCCTACCTTGGGTCTCAAGTGGAGCTGCTGCCCTGACCTGTTGGGATATAAGCACAGAGTTTCAGCCTCACTAAGCTCCACATCCTCCACCTTACGCTACATCTACCGTGTTCTTGCAAGCCAGTATGATCCCTTGGGGTTCATCCTTCCCTTTACCACAAGGGCCAAGACCCTGGTGCAGGAACTGTGGGGGACAGGAAGAGGATGGGATGACCCTATCGAACCACAACTCCTGATCGATCAATGGTAAATGGTAAATGGTAAATGGACTTGAGCTTATATAGCGCTTTTCTAGTCATTGACTACTCAAAGCTGCTTTACACCACATGTCACACTTACCCATTCACACCCATTCGCACTCACATTCACTCACTGATGGTTCAGAGTTTCTATGTTAGTTATCCATCAGTATCAGCTAACACTTTCACGCCCTTTCATGCCCATTTACACACCACTGACGCAGCAGTGGGAGCAACTTGGGGTTAAGTGTCTTGCCCAAGGACACATCGCCATGTGCCGCCCAGAGCTG
Source organism: Cetoscarus ocellatus (assembly GCA_037902135.1). Taxonomy (NCBI): domain Eukaryota; kingdom Metazoa; phylum Chordata; class Actinopteri; order Labriformes; family Labridae; genus Cetoscarus; species Cetoscarus ocellatus. Next base: position 60,994 of record JBAMNC010002188.1, read on the forward strand.
GGCTTGAACCTGCAACCTCCCGATCACTGACCAAGCGCACTATCCAGCTGCACCACCGACGATGGAAGGCATGGGAGAGTGAACTCTGTTTCCTGTCAGATGTGCAATTCCCCGGATGCTATGAGCCATCATGTCTTGACTCCTCCACAACAACAAGGGAACTTCATGTTTTCTGTGATGCATCTGAGAGGGCTTATGGCTCGGTTGCCTACTTTCGCTCTGGCGATCAACAGGGGCAGGTCTTTGTATCCTTCATCATGGCCAAGTCAAGGGTTGCCCCAAGAAAACAGATCTCGATGCCACAACTTGAACTGTGTGCTGCTCTCTCAGGTGCTCAGCTTGCCAACCTGATCCAAAGAGAGATCACCTTACCCATCCAGCGCACTACTCTTTGGAGTGACTCCACCACTGGCTAAAGTCTGATTCATGTAGGTATAAGGTGTTTGTGGGCATTCGCATTGCTGAGATTCAAGAGCTGACCATAGCTGAAGATTGGCGGTATGTTCACAGTGCTTCCAACCCAGCTGATGACCTTACCTGGGGAAAACTCTTATCAGAACTGACTCAACCGCAAAGGTGGAGTCATGGCCCCCTTTTCTTGCTCCTTTCTGATATCCAGTGGCCAACTCTTGATCTCAACACCGTAACAACATTGGAGGAGGATGTTAATGAGTTGAGGAAACCAACCAGCGTCCATTGTATCTCTATTCAGACCCCTTCCAACCTTTCATCCCTGGATGTCTCAAAGTGTGACACCTGGAAGGACGCTCTCACTGCAGCAAGTGAATTTCTTGCCGCAAATCCTTCACCAAACACCAATCTGACTGCTGAGATGATTCTCCTCGGAGAAGGTGATTTTCCATCTGAGCTTGCTACTTTGCAGTTTGGAAAGAACACCTCTTCACAAAGTGGATTGCTGTCTTTAGCTCCTGAGTTTGATCAGACCGTTGGCCTCATCCGTGTAGGGGAATGGCTTCGGAGAGCTACTGACTTTTGACCAGGATTTGAAAGAGTCTTTGGTGAGCTCCGCAGGAAGTACTGGTTGCTCAGAGGTAGATCAGCTGTTCGAAAGCACCAGTACTCATGTCAACATTGTCAGAGATGTCGAGCTTCTCCAGAAATACCGAAAATGGCTCATTTGCCACCATCCCGACTTCGCCTCTTCAAGCCACCATTCTGGTCGACAGGAATTGATTGCTTTGGACCCTTCACAATCAAGGAGAACAGAAAAACGTTGGGGCATTATTTTCAAATGCATGACAACACGATGTGTCCATCTGGACATCCTGGAAACCCTGGACACAGATGCCTGTCTTTTAGCCTTCCGTCGCTTCATCTCAAGGAGAGGTCGGCCTCATGAACTCATATCAGATTGTGGTACCAACTTCCGAGGAGGTCAGCAGAGCTGAACAAAGCCTTCAATGCTATGGCACCAAGCTTGAAAGAGCAACTCATCGACCATCAAGTCATCTTTCGCTTCAATCCTCCTGGCTCCCCACATTTCGGTGGGATCTGGGAAAGGGAGATCTGGTCAGTGAAGGATGCTCTACAAGTTGTTCTTGGAAGCCAGTCAGTTCCTTAATCTGTTCTGTTGACTGTTCTCATAGAGGTTGAAGGCATCATGAACTCAAAGCCTCTTGGATATGTGTCATCGGACGTTGCAGACCCTGACCCTGTCACTCCAAATATGCTCCTTATGGGGCGGCGAGATGCCTCACTCCCCCAGGTGGTGTATGACAATGTTGACCTGATTGGAAAGCGACGTTGGCGCCAGAGTCAAATACTCACGGACCACTTTTGGGCAAGCTTTATTCGCTATTATCTTCCCAATCTGCAAGTACGACCTAAATGGCATGTAGACACCAGCAACCTTGAATGTGGCAAGGTGGTATTAATTGTGGATCCTCAACTTCCTCGTGCTCTCTGGCCTATCGGAAGAGTGGTTCAGACACATCCTGGACCAGATGGTCGAGTCAGGACTGCTGAGGTCAAAGTCAAAGCCCAAACCTACCTCAGACCTGTTGCCCGACTGGTTCCATTACCGGAGCTCAAGGACGAAGACGCAACCCAGACCTGAAGTTGGTTGCAAAACTAAGCAGTATTGGGGGCAACGATGTTAAAATCCTTCACGTCTGCTGTGACTCCACTGAGGATCAGCAGGCACACATGTTCAGGCTGCAGCAATCAGCCACAGGTGCAGCCACTGAGGCCTGATCAGAAGCTTAGAAAGGACTCTTGAGCCCATTGTTCAGTTTGCTCTGCTGCTGACATGATGTGTTTCGCCCTGGCTGTCAAGTGCGTCAAAAGTGAGTGTTGTGTGATGTGATTTGATTCATGGACTGGATTGAAGCCAATTTAGATTGTTTAATTTGGTGAATTTTGTGTTAAAAACAAACTTTGGGTCTCTAAAGATTCTGATGACTTAGTTAAAAATTAATGGGCATTATTTTGTTGTTTAAAGCTAATCAATTCCGTTTATATTTTTCCTTTTTGTTAAATACAGAAACACCACTTGACAGCTTGTGAATAAACCCTTTACATTCGAACCTTTTCAATTGACACATTTTCAATTGAGCAAAAAGCATATTAAAAAAATCTAAAAGTGGATTTTTGTGATTTATTCAGAAATAATGACTAATCTTTTGCTCAAAACAATGATAAAGTTTGATTTAATATTGCTTTTAGGACATTTTAAGGTACCGGAGTGAAAAGAGACATGCTTCAGGACATGGGTCTTTTTCAGCACTGTTCTCATATCATGTCATTTAGAATAAAAACAAAATTGAAGACGACATCAAAACAAACTTTCTTGTGCTACCTTTGTCTTGTTTGAGATTTTGATTACTTTTTCAAAACAATGTTTTTTATATTTTATCCCAAAAACTGTGTATATATATATATATATATATATATATATATATATATATATATATGTGTGTGTGTGTGTGTGTGTGTGTGTGTGTGTGTATATGTTGCAAAAATACACATGCTTTTTCTAGCCTTTTTTTCCCACATTATGATTATTATTCGAATTTATCTCTCTCTTCATATAAATGTTTATATACATATGTGTACATGTGTTTTTCCACAACAATATGTTTTGTTTGATTTTAAAATAAAGCATGAACTACTGAAAACATAAGAACAGTTCAGGTGAAGGGCCCTCCAAAACAACCAAACACACCGTAGTAGAAGGAAACATAAAAACAGTCAGTGTTTTTGATATTACAGCTTTTTAAACAGACAACATGCATGGTAATAATTTATTGGGTGAAATATCATTTCTCTAGGAAAAAAAAAACTGCTTAACTTTTCTTTTTTCCCTCTTTGTTTATGTATTTTCCATTGTGTGTTTTTATAAATCCTACAATCTAAACAGAAAGAGAACAAGAGGAAAAAATATTTAATGCAAGAATATGAAGAAACTTTTCTTTTTTATTTTGTGTCCAAGGCTTTAATTTTCTCTGGAATTAAAAGAAGGCAAAGGGTGATAAAATCCCATCATATTGTTTTTATTTATTCCTTTTTATTTACTATCTATTGTAAAGCACTTTGGTTCACCGAAAGGGTTGATGTAAAGGGCTGTATAAATAAAGAACATTTACATTTACATTTACATCATATGATCATGGTTTATCATTCTCAGGCACTGCAGCAACAACACAGCCAAAGTGTTCACTGGACATTATTTAAGTGCATATACTGCCCCCAGCTGGCTGATCTAGGCAACAACAACACATGCAGAAATATCACAGTCAGATACAAACAGAGAATAAAAGGCACAGAAACCTGACAAGGTGAGTCTCAGAGGTAAACGTCACATCAGGCTCTTTCATTACAGCAGCACAGTAGTGTATACAAGATGATTTTAAGTATTATACTTTAAATAACACAGTTACAAAGACCTGGATGAGCCAACCAGGAATTATTACAGCCATACAAGTGTACTTTCACTTTCATTTTTTAGAACTGAATAATATCAAAAACATACATGAGACATTCACACACAGCAGTCATGAGATACACATGATGCTTTTTCACCAGGGAGAGCACTTTGGTACAAGAGGGTCCAGTAAACCCTGATTCAGCTGGGATTTGAGGGTCGGAGGCAGGATTGCAAATACTTGAGAGTGAACCAAACTGAGCTGGATTACACTGCTTGGTGAAAATGCACCAGTGGAGCAAATGGACAGGCCTAAAAGTTATGTTTTCATCACAAAATAAAGTGGCAAAACATGAGATGTACTTAGTTGAAATAAAAATAGTATGAATGGGTGTGCAAAGTTAACTTTAAAGTGATTTTGAAGCTCATAAAAATATGCACAAAAGTTCTGTCATCACATGATACATGTGCTCATGATTAGTTAAACAAATGGCCGTGCAGCATTCCATAGTTGCTATGAAACATCTGAAAGTGCATCATTTTAATCCATGTGGTTACCATGGTGACATCTAAGGTGCATCATTTGAGTTTGATCCTCACTTGAAGCCAAACACCATCAGAGACAGTCAGAAAGAGTTTTTCTCCTGCTGAAATCTGTGAATTCTTCAAACAATCAAACCCCAGCTACAAATTTTCACCAGACAAGGAAAGAATAAAGATCTCCCCATAACAGTGAATCAAAACATCAAACTTCTGAGATGGAAAATGTAAGATATTGACTTTTTGATGGTCATAGGTGGCTAAGCTAACTAATACTAATGACAGAGAATGAGGGAACAAATGCTGATCACTTTTTTGTTTGAACATGGTTGAGTCTGAGTTTTCAGAACTGCTTCAAACATTTCAGTATCCACTGAAAATTAACATTTTAATTTCTTCCTTCTTTGTCTGACATGTTACTACAAAATAAGTCCATAATTTTCCAAATCGCCAACGCTGACGTTATAAACAAGGAAATATAATGATGTTACCGTGTCAAACAATGTTTGCTAGTCAAGAACTTAAAGTAAAGGCAGTTTTCTGTCCACATTCTTCCTTTTCAGAGTAAATTTCAGCAATTTTAAAAGCATTACCGCAATATCAATGTTCCTGCACAAACTCATAGAATATGTACCACGCTGGACTTTGACTAAGTCAATGTATGAATGTAAAAAAAGGAAAATATTGATAAGTAATTACCAGAAACTGTGGGTAATCAGTTCATTTAAATGGCCCGTCAAGCTTTGTTTGGAACTATTCGGCTGCGACATGAACCACGTGACCTCTCGCGTTCTGACTCCTCAGTGACGCCACTCTCTCTTTCGAACGCTCTGGTTACACCCATAGACTTTGGCCCAGTCCCAATGTCCACACTCACATACTCACTGACTTTGAGACGCACTCCTGCAAAGTCTGTGAGGGCTTAGGGCTGTCCCACTGTCCAATCATAAAGTGTGTGAGGGATCTCTCACTGACTTTTTGAGCCCTCCATGCACCCTTTCCGTGAGTGGGCATCTCTCCAGACTTAGCATGAGGGAATTACCCATAGTTCAACAAAAGGGAAGTGAAACAAGTGAATTAGTAAACAGAAAACATGGAGGGCGCAATCAGCATTGACGCTGATCACAGTTCTTGTGTAGGTATGTTATATATAAAGCAGGCTTCATCAACGAAGGAAATAGGCATATAGGCTAGGTATATTTGTTTTTATCTCTTGTCAAGCTCATCAGTGCCTTTTGTGGGAGTAGATCGTTGATTTTTCCTGTTTTTATGACTTGACTAAAATGCAATTTGGTAAACTCCAGCTAATTCCGAATCCTACTCAACTTTCAACAAAAAAAGAAAGATTGGATATGACTCCACTTTTAGCTGTTCTGCACTGGCTCCCTCAAGTGGCCTACAGGGAGGTAATTGAAGCTCTGCCTCTTGTAAATGCATGGATTGAACCCCTTTTTTTTTTGCCTAAACAGGGTCTGAACAGCAAACCCTAGAGTCTGTTCAGCTAAGAGCAAAACATGATCATCTTTTTACAGGACACAGAAGCGCCTCAGCTCAAGGTTTTGAGTGAGTATTCAACTTTCATTTTTGACGTGTGAGTTTTTAATTAATTGGCAATACAGTATATAGAGACACTGTAAACACGGTCATAAAGAAGTGTGTGTGAGTCTTATATAGTAGCCCCTATATTGCTGTTGTAAATGTCCTCTTCTTACTGAAATTTTGTTCTAACAAACAAAGGGCCGCCACTTTTGTTAGCTTCACAGAGTGGTCATTAAAGAGATGGGTCTTCAGGACCATCTCACAACTCAAGCATCCAAAAAATGGAAAAACTCAAAGAAAACGTACAGGGTGCACCATTTTAATCAGTTACTGTCTGATGAATAGGCCACTGGGCCAGATAGAGGCTTTTTCCCTTTCTGTACACTTATGGTAAATATTCATGAATTATTTGGAACCATTTCTGATCAGTAATGCTTTATCCAAAAATGTAAGATGCTAGTTTAATTTTCTTTCTTTTGTCCAGGATCCTATTGTACCACGGACTGGTTCTGGAACTGATGGAGAGGAAGTGACAGCAGCAAACTGGCCTTTCTCTGAGGTGATGCATGAGGCCTTGGGGCAGAGGGACTCAATCAGGCCCCTCAACATCGTTTTGACTGCGGTGGACTCATCTGATGTGACAGAGGACTTTGGTGAAGGGCCAAGTACCTCTGCAGGGCCTTCAGCTACCACCACTTTAGTGCAGGGGTTTTCAAAAAACTCTGGGAGCAAAACAGAATATGTAGAAAGCAAGGAGAAGAGACAAAGGGAGCTGGATTTCAAGGAGGAGCAGAGAGAAAAGAAAAGGGAAGAACAGCTGACAACAAACTCATAAACATATTTGGAAAACTAGTGGAGAACAAAATTAAAGTTCGAATTCTGTTTCTTTTATACTTCATATCATGTTTTATCAACCCAAAGGGTTTGAATTTCTTTTTGTGAAAACTGTATCAATATAATTTACATTTTTTAAAAGCTCTACAAGCAACGGCACCTGTGTTATATATATATATATCTGTATATATCTATATATCTATATACATATAAATATATACACACACACATATATATATATATATATATATATATATATATAATCACTGATTCTTGAGAGTTGGGGCAAAACACATTTAAAAAAACATTTGTTTTAAATGCACAATATATTCATTAGAGCTATATATTTTTGCAGAGAAAGGTCTTAGCTGTATAACTGTGTAGAGGAACAGGTTCTTAGTAAAAATGCATTTTTAACAAATAAACATGTTTCCCTTTAGAGCTCGATTTGTGTCAACTCCATCAGACACTCTGAAAAGTATGCAATTTTAATTCTTCCAGTCCAGAAGAATCTAAAGTTCTGAAGTATGTTGTACAAGTGTTTAGATACTCTGGTGTGTTGTAACATTTAATATGTAAACTTAAATTGTGATTTTAGACTATTCTGAAAACCCAGATTTACAGATATTGGGATTTTCAAACTTTGTTTTTAATTTTAATATCATTAAAACAATTTCCTTAAATAAGTAAGACATAAGGGGATGTAGCTCAGTTGGTGCTTTATTACATAAACAACATACACTGAATAAAGATTTATTTCTTTTCTTTAAATTTACACAAAAACGTACATCTGACGGTGTTGACAAAAAACTGACGGTGTTGAAAAGAACACGTGTGCACTGGAGATTTATGAGATAATGTGTTTTGTGTGCACAGACGGAGGTGACAATAGATGGAGAACTTACTACTAATCTTAAATTGAACATACTTCAAATTAATGTAAAATAAACACTGTACATACACTATTTCCAAATATCAACAAAATAATAATGGAGAGCAGGGGCCCTTCTCCTCCTCTCTGTCTTCATCTATTGCTCCTACACCACCTCCTGCTCTCCTTTTTCTCTTCTACCTCTTCTCATTCTCTCCTCCTGAGTCTACTTTTTCTCTCCTACACTTCCTCTTCGCCACCTCTAATCCTGTGGTTATCTGGTGCCTTTCTGGTGTGAACCCTTTGACTAAATGGACAAAAATGAGACATGTTAGTGAGATGACAATTAAAATCTGTGTCAGTTGTTCCTTTGCTTGGTTTCATCATGATTTTCATTTTTACAGTAGCATACGTGTGTGGATGTGTGTGGTTGGGTGTGTACAGGGTAAGAGAGAGAGGGTGTGACTTCCCTGCACTGCCTACTTCATTCAGTGTGTTTATTGACATTCCTTAACAGCATTATTGCAACACAAAATATGTGCTTAGAAACAGGCTCAATTAGCTTAAGGTTTCATTTTTGTCTAACCTTCACTCATGCCTTGTTGAGCAGCAGGCATTGGACATTCTCATGCTCCAAGTTTATCACATCAGGGGCTTTGCTGTAGATCTCTTGTGTTCTTGATTTCCTGTTAGTTTTACTATGATCTCTTCAACTGGGCTGATACAGACATCCTTACTGCCAAGCATAGGTGAACCTTTGCTGTGGGACCATGGGGATGCAGAAGCTTCACTTTAACATCTTGATGCTCAGTATCCACAGCAATGTTCTTGGCTAGCCACCAGTGGTTATCATACTACTGCTAGCCAGTCTCCATTATTATTTTTGTCATGAACTCTCTTCTTCCACCTTCGTCTTTCCTTTTCTTGCACATCTTTTTTACCCTCTTGGTCACTGTTTAATTTTCTCTTCCGTTGGTACTTTCTATTTCTTCTCCTTTGCTCCTCAGCAGACAATTTGTATCCAGCCATACTTTCCTAAATTTAGTGGGACCCCCTCGAAAACGAGACGCTGCATCTCAAGGGGCTATCCCAAAACAAACTCAAATTCAAAATAAAAATTGAAATAATGAAGAATTGTTCATATTTGATAACTGCAGTTACAGAGTATTAACAAGACCACAGCCTGTCCATGCTCTACAAGTCAGAAGTGTAGGTTATACAGTATGGTTAAATAATGTAATGTATGCTATATATGTTCATTTAAGTGTAAATAACACTCAGAAATATCATTTTAGTCCTGTGCTATGTTCAAAAATAATATTATTTAGCACATTAAGAGGTAATAGGTGGATTTGTCAACTCCGTCATCTTACATGTCAACTCCGTCAGACCTAGAACCTGATGGAGTTGACGTCTGATGGAGTTGACATGTAGGCATGTATTTTCCCTCAAAAACATGTACTATACACTGCAGCTTACTAGTTTTCCCTCAGCTGCTAGATATCTCAATAACCTCACTAAAATACTTCAATTCAATCCACTGTTGTTTATGAAAACACGCCATAGTGCAGAGATGGTGTGGACATAATCCAGCTGTGACCATAGGAATACTGATTTTGTTGGTCTAAAATATCGAAAACTGTAAAAATGACCAGAGCATGTGTAGTAGTGTTGTATTCAGCATAGGCAGCGAAATGAAAAGGGGTCCTCAGGGATAAAGCTGACTGTGCTATTCCCTGACTTTATTAGGTTTATGAAAATGTTTGACGGAGTTGACAGAAACTGAGGACAAAACTTTAATAGGCAGATTTTTACTGAAAATGTCTGACAGTTACCTCATACATTGTTTTATATATTTATAGCCATTCTTTTTCATCTGATTTCACAACTGAATATATTTTAAGTTTTTTTGGTTAGACAATGTTGTGACTTCTTTCAGAGGACAAGTATAATAACATGGACCTTCTTACCTCAGATCTGACTTTTACACAAACTTAACAAAAAAAAGATACAAATGTGTGCAAAAAAACACATTTTTATTTGTAACACCGGGCCTTTGCATGTTTAGCATTGAACTGCTGCTGCATCCTTCCTTGCAGTGGATGTTGGTCAGGTGTTATAATGGCAATAGGATGCTCGAGACAAGGGTAGCCTCCAACTCCAAAGAGAAAAGAAACAGGTGGGGGATACAGGTAATTCACATAAAGAGGGTTTCTTAAAACACGCATGTCATGCACGGAGCCACCATAACCCAAAAAAATGTCCAGAAATCTCCCAGAGGAGTCACATATGCCTTGTATTTGGAGTGAAACTGTTTGAAATTAAAATAATCCTGTTGATATTGCTTGGGTGGTTTTATTCTAATGTATCATCCATCTATTTCCCCCACAGCCTTGTTGAAAGCCTCATGCTGTGCCAGCTCCCCAAATCCTCAAACAAAATCCTCCAATGCTCCTTGACATGGGAAAAAAACGACGTTGGATTTGCATCTTCGATTTTCTTTTGCAATTCTGTGGATGATTCTGAACACAGTGGACTTTGGCACATCAAATGCCCGGGCTGTGAAACGGTAGGACACCCCATGGGCTAGCCAGTAAGCAAAAATCAACACCTCCAAATAATAAAAAAATCGAATCTGGCCTGTAGGGGGCAGAGCAAAGTTGGGAACTTTGCCACTAACATTGTGCAATTTCCCATATTTGAGGTGGGTTTTTTCCAAAACTCCACAGTAGATATTGACAAATGGGGTATCATTGCAATCATGGAGAGGAGTAGTTTAAGGATCAGTAGAGACCTGCTCTGCTCCACAATTGCAATGATACCCCACATGTCAATATCTACTGTGGAATTTTAGACAAAATCCACCTCAAAATGGGGAAATTGCATAATGTCACTGGCAAAGTTCCCAAATTTGCACAGCCCCCTACAGGCCAAAACAGTTTCCCGTGAAATGTCACACCTGATCCTCAAATAACTCTTCTCCACGACTGCATGATGTACAGTATTTATAATGCATCCACTGACCCACTTGAACTTTTCAGCAAAACTTAGTAGACTTAAAATATCACAAAAGTGTGTATACATGAAGAAAATGATACAAGATCATGACACAATAACAATAACAACATTTTAGAGGAAACAGAGCTATAGTTGACCTTTTTAAACGTTATTAAATGCATTTTTTTAAGTGAAATATAATTAATAACCAGAAATTGCTCCGTAACTTGCTTCAAAAAAGGCTAAAATTGACCTGATTTCTATGTTTGGCTCATTAGCAGTGTTAATTTTGACAGCACTATTTAATTTAGTTTTAGTTATAGCCTGTTGCCTAAATATCTTTTAGTTATAATTTAGTCATCTAAATTGTTTTAATTTTAGCCTAGTTTTAGTTAATGAAATTCCACATTTCAGCCGATGAAATCTACTGTAAATTTAGTCGACTAAAATATGAAGTGTAAAGTGTAAGGCATTTTTTTGTTTCCTTGAATTTCTGTTTTACACTTGGATAAAATGAAACATCTAATAACCCTTTATTGAATGCTAGTAAAGTCTGAATGTATAAATGAACAGAAACTAATTTACCTTTTTCTGTATTTAGGCTACCTGGCAGGTGGGGGGTGTTTTGTTCCAACTATTATCTGCCTATTTATTGTCTTATTTATTTATGTTTTTAGTACTTCTCTCTCACTGTCCTGAGTACCACCTTAAATTTCGTTGTGCACACACACTGTATTTAATGCAACGACAATAAAGCTTCTAATCTCAGTTACAATACCAGAACTGACAACAAACAGTGAACCTGCTCTACATGAATATATCAATTCATAAAGAGAGGAGCTCTGATTGGATCGCTCCACAACTTATCCCACCACCATGAAGCTAAGGGGAGTTGTGATTGGATGTCCTTCTTAACTCATCCAACCTTTCCACACAACCAAAGTAGCTGTGATTGGATATATTCCTAACTTGTCCCTACTTTCTATATGACCAAATTAAGGCTGATTGGATTAAGTCTCTGTCAAACATTTTCTAGTTTTTCTTTGTTGACGAAAATGTCAGTTAATTCAGTTTTAGTTGTTGTCCATGTGCACTTGTTTTTATTAGTTACTGTCTAGTTTTCATAAGGGGAAAACTATGATGAAAACTATGACAAAAATAATTCATCAACAAAATTAACAATGCCCACTAAGATTGAGTTTTACTTCTTGCATTTTACTTAACGTTGATATCATTGAAACTAGTATTTGTTTGCCCTTTTGTGAAATTATAAGTTATTGTCGTTGCATAGTTGAGTATACATATATATATATATTTATATATACATATATGTATTTATATATTTATTTATTTATATATTTATATATATATATAAATATATATATAGATAGATATATTTATATATATATATATATAAATATATAGATAGACAGATATATTTATTTATATGTTTATATATATATAAATATATAGATAGATAGATATATTTATTTATATATTTTTATATATATATATATAAATATACTTGTGTGTGTGTATATATATATATATATATAAATATACGTGTGTGTGTATATATATATATATGTAAATATACATATGTGTGTGTGTGTATATATATATGTATGTATGTGTGTGTAGGTGTGTAAGTGAAACATGACACCAGTTGAGCAGTCTTTGCTTTCTCATTCATGAACATTGCACTTTGAACAGTGTGTGTGTGTGTGTGTTTGCGCTTGTGTGGGTCTTTCAGTAGCCGTATCAACAGAACCTTTATGGCCTGTTGTCATTAATTCGCTACAATCAGGAAACTTAAAGTAACTTCAAAAATATCCATCACAGGTAGTCTATACCGATATTTTAGCTGTAGTAGCAAACAATAAGCTGGTGTGTATTTTTTCTCTTACAGCTACTTATCTCAAAAAAGGACAATTCCTCTCTTTTGGCTGTGTAACTGCGGTCGCAATAAAACTGAAGTGTCCGCTTGCTTCGGCCGGATGTAGTTCCAATTTTAAATGCCCCTCAAGAAAGAAACACTTGCAAAAGGTTCCTAGGTGGGTACAGAGTACCCATGAACCAGAATTGGAGGAACACATACACTGTCTTGGATGCATTCTGAATGAAAGGGGTTTGCAGTGAATTTGCACTATTAGGCGTCAAGGAGTTAATGGACCAGGAAGGACACAGACAAGTTAGTTAAAGTTGAACAAGACCACAGATCCGTCCATTTAATGAATGAATCAGATCACAAATAAAGTTACTCAGCTGAGGTCTCTCTCTGGACCATCCACCTCACGTAGGAGGAGTAGCTTCAGAAAAGAGCCCCGAATTACAGGTGCAGAGATCCTTTATGGATCCTGGGCGCAGACATCACGTTATACAATAATTAATATCACAAGCTGGTCTTCTGATCCTTGACCTCGCCGAGTTCTGACTCCCCAGTGACGGCATACTCATATCAGCAGTTAACATTAAAGACAGACATTCAGCTCAGATCAAACTGACCCAGATAAAAGCCAACAGGTAGCAAAACACATCTCTAAAGATCAGCATGTATTATTCTATCACTTGTGAATGTAAGCTTGTTTTAATTAACCAGAGCATGTGTGTGTGTCTCACCCTGGAGCCATCCTGACCCCCTTGAATCTACTGATAACACACATGAAGATTAAAAGCAGATGTATTAACCTTAGCTTTTGAAAATGTTTACAATAAAACATCTAACATAAATGATAAAATGGCTAAATTAAATGATAAACCAGCTAAAACAAGTTATAAACCAGCTAAAATAAATGATAAAGCAGCTAAAATAACTCCATAAAGAAGCAGGAACCATGCCCACACAACCAAACACACGTTCTGTCAGTACTGCTCTGATCCTTAAAGCCTGTGTTCACCTGGATGATGATTTTAGCAGCACTGACTGTGGTGACTGCTGTGGGATAAAAACTCTTCTTAAATCTGTTGCTCCTTGTTTGGATTGATCTGTACCATCTACCTGAGGACAGCAGCTCAGACAGAGTGTGTCCGGGCTGTGAAGAGTCCTTGAGGAGGTTCTTGTTGGAGAATGATGTCCTGCATGATACATCCCTATCTGCTCTGATTCTTTGAATCATCTGCAGGTTTGGACTCCAGAGGACACAGAGACACTGAGGAACCAGGAGACCAAAACCCAAACCCAGGATAGAGGGGCTCAGTGAATGTGGTCTCTGTGGTGTGAAGGTGGATCAGTCCATCAGAGGAGACTTCATAGAAGGACAGAGATCCAGCAGGACAGTCCACATACACCCCTACTCTACCAGAGGATGAAGAGGAGGAGGAGGAGATGGATGTTTCTCTCTTATTGTGAAGGACAGAGAAACCACGATCAGAGCAGATCAGACTCCAGGACTGATCATTATATCCAAACCAACATTCAGCTCTGTCTCCTGTCCTCCTGATTCTTCTGTAACTCACTGATAATTCAACACGTCCTCTCCACTGGACCTCCCAGTAACAGCGACCGCTCAGAGCAGACCTGCACAGCAGCTGAGGATGAAGACCATCAAATCTGTCTGGATGATCAGGATATGACTGAAGCTCGTCCACACGTGTCACCGTCCTGTTGTCTTCAGACAGTCTGAGTCCTCTGCTCACTGTGTTTGTGTCCACCTCCAGCTCACAGGCGTCTGATGGAGAGAAGGAGAAACATCACAGCAGCAGATTGTAGATGATCATCATCTGATCATCTACAATCATCTGAGCTGACGCTCCATCAGCCTGAGGGTTCAGAGTCAGCTCTGATGGTTTTAGCTTTTATCTCCTGCTGAGTCGGCCATGTTTGACCTCTGACCCCAAACTCTGCTCCATCTTTCTATCTGAACAAGTTTGATTTGTGTGTTTGTGGCTCCATCGTCCACGTTCAGTTTGTATTGGTGTTTGGATCTATCCTGTTAAATCCATCTCCTGCTGTTGGATGAAAATGCAGTTTGATGAAGACAATGTCCTCTGAAACTCTGAGCTGCTGCTTTAAATCCTGCTCTATCTGACAGATTAAACATGAAGCTTCGTCCTCACATGACTCAGCTGCTGTCCAATCAGATCTCAGGTCAACACGTAGAAAAACTGAACAGATTGATGGTTTTGACTGGAGAAGAAAAAAACTACAATAGAGAATCAAATCATCTGGAACAAGAGTTGGTAAACAATCAGAATAATTCACTGAATATAGTTTTTTTATTTCATCAGACTGCTCACAAACTCAGACGTGGTCCTGACTGATAGTCAGTATAGATCTAGAATAAATAGATTTAATAATCAGACTGTATTGTAACATGTTGGAGCAGCCATGGAGGAGTCATTAGTCTCTCCAGAGATCTGGACCAATGAGGAGCATTTCTCCTCCACGTCACTCAGTTTGGACCATTTGTAAAAGCTCCAATGTGGACACGGACCAGACCTGAACCACCATGGTCTTTAGTCTGGACCAGAGAAGAGGACCTGAGGTGTGAAAGCTTCCTGAGAGACTCCTCACACACACTGCAGACTGACGTTTGATCCTCTCTTGGATGTCGACTTCTATCAACACTGGCAGGCAGCAATAATGACGATGGTGAAGAAGAAGACAAAGGAGGAGGAGGAAGGATTCAGGTCAGATTTTGATAAATGCAGACCATAAGATCCATGTCTTAAAAGCGTACACATTAGAGTATCAAGCCATTTATTTAAATAAAAAAAGATTTTCAAAGAAAATGGGTGACGTGTTTTATTCTATGGAGCCACAACACTGACAGTAAGATTTGGTATTGAAAAAGAAACTTGGCATTGAAGAAAAACTTGCATTGGCACTGAAACAAGTATTGGCATTGTAAAATGTTGAATTGAAAAATAAAATACAGACATTAAAAAAATTGTTTTTTTCAGGATATTTTTTTGTTTTATGATGTGTTTTTCAATGCCAATCTTCTGATTTTTTCTTTTACACTCTCTCTTTTTTCAGCATCACAGATTTTCAGTTTCAACTCTCTGGTTTTCAGTAACAGTTCTCATTTTTTCAGTTTCAACTTACTGGCAGTGTTTTGACGTGGAGGGGAGGGGTGGGGGTTGGGAGCGGGGCTTGGAGTGCGAGGACGTGCTTCCAGGTTTTGAGGAGAGGAGAGCGGAGAGGAGTGCGGCCGTCGGCTACCAACAACAACACTGTTCTCCCTGCGGCTGTGAACGACACTTACACCAATGGATGCAAGTTCACCTGAAGTCACAAACTGCCAGAAAGCCTGTTTTTTCAGTTGATATTTTTCTCATGGAACCTTGTGCCGTCAAAATCCCTTTATGCTTCATGTTATGCTAATTTAGCAATCGTGCTAACGTTCACTAAGCTAGCTGATGTAAACGTGCTTTCAGTCTTTACTACAGACACATAAACACTGACAGGAGGGATTCTTCATCACCACTGCAGAGAGGGAGGAGAGACAGCATGAGTGGGTTTAACACAGCCGAGTGTAATCTTCACCATTTAAATGAACGCCTCTCCTTGCCTTTAAATGCGCTGCGGGCAAGGCGCAGTGACAATTTCACCTCGTTGGCGAAGAAGGTCAGAGCCGCTGTCACTTTTACAGCAACTGGGAGAGCGCAGAGGCCACCGGGCCATGCATCGGAGGCCACGATGCACGTCACCATGTGGACCACCTTGCAGGACAAATGTAATCTGTCCCTGTCTCATGAATATGAGTACAAAATTAAGTGATAATTACATTTAAACACAGCAGCAGGCTAATCCATTTATCATGCTTGTGATCCACCTGCATTCCTGGTCTGTCATCGCCAAATAGCAGAACCTTTGGTGAAATATTCCCCCCGATATATCCTCCTCCTCCCCCTTGCAATAATATACTCCATCTTTTTAGACCACATTAAGAATAAAGATGAAAACAGAGAAATATGGGCAATCACAGGTAAATCCTTAAGACACCGAGTGACTTACATTTATTCAGCGAGCGTCTCTCTCTTTTTTCTTTTCTTTTGAATTTCATGAGATGAAAGGAGCCGGATACTCCGTATCAGATGATGTGGCTGTTTGTGATTGGCTTTAGAGATGTGAACTCATTAGTTATGACAAATGTCTCTGATCTGATATCAGATGTGACGGGACAATTAATATTGATACAAATGTATATGCTGGTTCAGACGGTTACATTAAATAGTGGTTGTTGTGATTCTTTATTGCACTGAAATGTGCCTCACACTCTGGATATCTGCCTGTGAGGTTTTGGTGATGTGTGCGCACTGTGCGCCTGTCAGCCAAATTATCACTGCACCGGGCATGCTTTGCCTGCACCAAGAATAAACCAGGTTGGAGCTGGCGAGCTTTTAGCGCACCTTCCGCACAGTGTTTTGGCTCAACATTGTCACTGCGCCAAGCTGAATCTGTTGACACCTCCCCCTGGTGCGCCGCCACACCTATCTCGGCACAGCCGGTCTACCAAATGTGCCAAATTGGCTGCGCATGGTGGTGCACTGGACGAAATTACCACTTTGCTGGGTGCATCAGGCTCCGCCACCCTGCGCTGTGCCAGGAAATTAGGGCCCATGGTGTGATGGAGCATTTCTCTGATCACACCAACACACCATCTCTGCTGATTTTTGTTCCTCATCTTCACTTTGATCATGTGAACTGTTCCTCAGACTAATGACCTCTGACCTTCATGTCTCCATGGTTTATCCTCCTGATGGTGTTTTATCTCTGGAGCTCTGAGAGAATCCTTCAAATGAAAAGTTCATGAGGAGTAAAAAGTTGAATAATCATCATTAAATCAAAGAGTAAAAACACTCACACTTCTTCACACCAGGTCTCAGTCTGTGCGGTCCACCATGGTCCAACCTGGAGACAGAAACCAAAGCTGGGATCAGTTCTTCATTCATGAGGGTCCTGAGATAGCCTCCCTCTCCAGCCCACACCAATCAGGAGGTTTCTACAGAAAACCTTCCCCTCTGTCTCCATCCAGGGTCTGTCTGGGCTCAGAGCTCTGAGTGGATCCTCTTAACCAGGTCAGACCGTGGTTTCAGTGAGACCGACCCGTGGATGGCTCTTTATTTTCAGATTTCTGAATCACAAACAGGATCTATGTGTTTACTTCTTCTGTTAGTACATGAGTGTGCGCTCATCTCCACGCACAGACCTGCGTTTATCAGTCTGAGCGTGGGCGGGGGAGACGCTGGTGTCCCACGTCAGGGTCTGAGCTGGTTAGACTCAGTCAGTGTGGACTCTCACTGCAGCCTAAATCTGTGAAGGAGGACCATCAGATCATCCTGACTGTGTCTCTATAGACTTCACGGCTGAAGACTCTGATTAAATATGATGTCTAAATGTCTTTAATAATCACCTCTGACATCCCTGTGGACTAATGAACTTCTTAAATAACGCTGAAGAGCTGTCAGCTGATCTGTTCATTCATATTTAATAAAGGAGTGTTTTCTTCATCACTTTATTTAAAGAGCAGAGAGGCTTCTTTCAGTCATCATCCACTTTATAAAACACTTCAATCTGTGCAGGACTGTGGAGATCTGAGCAGAGAAACTACAAACTGATGAAGTCTGACAGGAAACTGACATTAAAAACTAAACAGTCAGTGGACTACTACTGAGTGACATCAGGGATCATTTACCGTCTTTACCAAATATGACAACAACTCCAAGGCTGATCTACCAGACACAAACAGAGCACAGAAGACAACACACTGACCAATCAATAAATGCACTTAAGAAGGACTTCATGCTGCAAAACTGGGACACAATAAACAAAGACAGAAGCATCAACAGAGCGGACGACAGGTTTTTAGAACTATTTTCTTGACAAATTATTATATGACCATTATATGACGAAAAGGTCCTCTGAAAAAAATAAGCAAGAAACCAAAACATATAGATCACCCTTGGATTAAAAAGGGGCTGCAGAATGCATGCATAAAGAAAAATACATTGTACAGAGAATTTATGAGACAGAGAACTACGGTAGCAGAGGATAGAAATAAAAAATACAACAATAAATGAAATATTAATAGAGAATGTAAGAGGCAACATTATTATCAGATATGAGATGGTAATAAAAATAACATCAAAGGAATATGTAGCAGACTGAACAATGTAATAAAAATAGTTCCAGTCAAGTCAGTCACCCTCAGTATTTGATCATGAACAACAAAGAAAACCGTCATATGAATGAGGGAGTTTGTGGGTTTAATGTTTCTTTGTGAATGTGGGACCTGATCCAGCAGGAACAACATCTGAGTTTGATAATCTGACAGAGAAATTTGAGTTCAATGTTTGTGACGGCTGTGGCTGTGACACTGACATGAAGATTGTGAAAAGAGTTATTCGGAGGACTTCAAAACCACTTACTGTCAGGAGGACGGGGACTGAGACACAATTACAGACCCCGATTTCTTAAAGCTATTCCAGAGGAATAACCACTAGAATCATGAAGGATTAATTGGGACGGGGAAAGGAACACAAATAGATGGATACTAGCTAATAACTAAAAGCTTTAGTAGGATTGTACATTGAAAATGTGAAAGTGAACCACTGCTGCCCTGCAGTGACTTCAGACTAAAGACCTTAGGAGGTTTATAAGCCACACCCCTTAAATCAAGGCTAAGACACCAAGAGAACTAAAAAGGCTGCTTCTGAATGACCAACTCCTTGAAAACTTTCTTCAAGATATTTGTGTATCCTGACACACGAATGTAAAAGGGCTTAAACTTGCTTTTTCACATTCAGAGACTCAGAGATGTGCTCACTATCTCTGCTGATGGGACAATGAGTCAGCACAGAGCTCTGCAGCCCAGAGGTAAGTATCAGCTCCACACACCTGAGTCTGCTCTCTTTAACTCCTATATATGTAGATATATTCTTTCTTTTTTAATGATCACATTTGTCATCGGAGGACTTTGTTCTTTGTTTGTCTTTTCTTCATTTATACAATCAAAATAAAATATTCAGTTAAAATCAATCAAATTGTCAGGGGACGTTACATTTGTCAGGGACGCTCAGTGGACCAAATCATCCATGAACAGGAAGTCTTTTTAATGAAGCTGCTCTGTGATGGTTCATCTGTGAGACTTCAGACCACGTGATCTTTAAATGATGGTGACGAAGAAAGAAAGAGAGAGAGAGAGAGAGACAGAGAGAGCTGTGGCATGTGGAGAGGGGCCAAGCGAGGGTGGTTACCCTCGGCGATGAAGGGGTTAAAAACTTTAAATATTGATGTGTGGGGGTGGAACTCAGTTTATCACTGAACTGTTGAAAAGTTCTGCAGTCTGTTATGTCAGTCTGTAATCAGGTTACTTTTTAGATCTGCTCCAGTTTAGGACCCCCTCCTACTCTGATGATGTTAAACCTTTGACCCCTCAGATAAACCTCATCTCTGTCTCCTGTCTGTTAAATCACAAATATGCCTTTGTTAAACTTCAACATCAATAAAAATTAAAATCATGAATAAATCAGTGTTTACAGCGTCAGTCTGACTTCCTGTCCAAACTCAAACCAGTCTCCAGTCTTTCTCTGACTCTCATTAATCTCACTTTTCAGGCTGCTGAACATCAACATGTGACTCTTTCTTCTTCTATGGTGTCAGTGTACCTCAGGATGTTCAGTCTGCAGCGTGGATCCTCCCGTCGAGCAGACAGCAGCTTCTCTCCTCGTTCTCCTGGATGATTGTAGCTCAGGTCCAGCTCTGTCAGAGAGGACGAGCTTAGAGCAGAGTCCAGAGACACACAGCCCTCCTCTGAGACCAGACAGCCGGACAGACTGCAGACAGACAGACAGACAGACAGACAGGTAAATCCACAGTTTGACATCACAGTATCAGGTCCAGAATGAAGGCCTGTCTGTGGTACCTTCAGTCTCTAAAGTAGTATGGGAGGAGGAGCCTTTAATCATCAGGACCTTTAAAGTCATCTATCAGTCCAGGTCCAGGAGGGAGACCCCCTCTCTGAGAGCAGACTGAAAACGTCCTCTTTTTCTGACAAAGCTTAGAAAAAGTCCGGCTCCAGGTGCTGCAGTGAGCTTAGACCCCTCAGGGACTGGACTGAAGACCACAGATTTAAGGACTCTGTCCTAGTTTGGTTTATATAAAATGATGAATGGTTTGGATGTGCTGCTGATTGATGGGGTCGATCATTTCACAGACTCAGACATGTTCTGGTCTAACAGCTTTGACCCTCCTGAAAGGCTTCAGAGCTGTTGGTCTTTCCCTGCAGAGTTTTTAGAGGAACCTGATCCACCCGAAGTTAGCCGTCTCTTCTCTGACCTTTAACCTTCAGAAAGACTCTGAGGATCATGAGAGTCTCCTTCCTGAATATCTTCTGTTTCATGACTAAGGCCCTCAGTCTGTTTGGTGCACATTTGTAGCTCCTTCATGTTGAAGGTGTGCAGGTGCTCAGATAATGGTCAGAGCTTTGATTTTAACTTGAACATTTTTATTCTCACCTGAGAGTCTCCAGTCTGCAGTTTGGACTCTTCAGTCCAGCAGACAGTCGGCTCAATCCTGAATCCTGCAGGTCGTTGTTACTCAGGTCCAGGACTCTCAGACCAGAGGACTGTGAGCTGAGGACTGAGGACAGAGCTCCACAGCTTTCCTCTGACAGTCTACATCCACTCAGCCTGTAAAAGATTCACAACACCTTATTGAGTTACAGAAAGTTCCTTTAATTAGACTTTGAAGATCCTCAGCCTCGTTCATATCTGCTCATTCAGATGATGCTGGTGGACTTCTGGTTGAGGCAGCGTCATGTGAAGACGTGTGGGAGGCTCCAGCTCCACCACAACCATATTTTACAGTCATGTAACTGCTTTTCTGACATTCATTCATAAATCCTGTTTGCATGAAGTTTCCTGGAACAATGTTTGGAACAAGGCTACAGAAAACAGACACATGTATAAAACACAGGATGTTAGCATGTCTGCTATCAATGATGAGCCGGCAGAGGCCAGAGAGGGAGCGAGTCTGCGTGAGATAAGAAAACTAAAAACTGAACTTCTTCTGAAAATCGATTAAACAGTTGAAGCCTCTGCTAATAAATTAAAACGGCACGGTGAAGAGCTGGAGGAAGAATTTCAAAGTGTAATGGAGCAGACTGGCAGCAGGGTTACTGCCCTGGAGGAGGCAGAGAGCGGGCATGCTGATGTCACCACCACCCTGCAGCAAGAGGTCGCCCTGCTGAAACCAGATGTGGCAAATTTGGACAGAGAAACAAGATTTGGATGCAAAGTCCCAACGATGTGACCTGTGTAAACTCAGGAGAGACGAGAGGATGAAAAAAATGACAGAGATTATGTAACACATCTACTTAAAGAGTCTCTGGGTCTGGAGACGAAAGATGTTTTTCTGTCTCTTTGTTTCCTTCTTTTGTACACCCCCCCTCACCCACACACTTTTTGACATAACTATTGAGGCCCTGGCTAAGTGTGATGACTGATCTCAAACCTGAAAAGCTCAGTACTCTACCAGGGGCTAGGTACAGGTACTGTTTAAAGTCTGGAAACCTTTCCTCGCTTATTTTGGACAAAATGTTGAATCCAAACACCAAAGATTTTGTCTTTGGTCCCTGAACCCCTGCTCTCTAATCCCAGTGTCTGACACCCCCACCCCATCATCATCATCATCATTATTACTATAATAATGATAATAATAATTATTATTATTATTATTATTAATTTCTATAAGTGTGCTGCTGTATTTTATTTTTACTTTTAGTATCTATGTCTGTGTATTTGTGGTTGTGCTCAGCGTCCTTGTTGATCTGTGATGTCTGTTGTGATAAATTTTGATAAAAGTTCAATAAAAAGATTAAAAAATAAATGAGATGATGCTGGTGCATCTATAATCAGCCTAAATGTCAGTGATGCTGAATGATGGACATGTCCTTCTGCAGCTTCTATTGCATCAGAGGTTGAGACAAAGACGTTACAGAGCAGTGAGTATTTACAGATATATCTGTTTCTTTGTCCATCATGCTTTTTAAAGCCACACCACAGGACTCAGACATTGACCTGTTATTGTGTTAAAGATAAAGGTTCAGGTGTGGACTGCAGAGCTTTGACAAAACCCTGCTCAGATATCCTGGAGTTAAAGATCTGATGTTTTCTCACCTGAGAGTCTCCAGTCTGCAGTTTGGACTCTTCAGTCCAGCAGACAGTCGGCTCAATCCTGAATCCTGCAGGTCGTTGTTACTCAGGTCCAGGTCTCTCAGACCAGAGGACTGTGAGCTGAGGACTGAGGACAGAGCTCCACAGCTTTCCTCTGACAGTCTACATCCACTCAGCCTGTAAAAGAATCAGAAGAGCATAAAGAGCAAACAGATGATGATCATTCTTGTAAAAATACAGAAATCTGATGTAACCTGTGCAGGTAGGTGCACCTACAGAGCTTTGCTGGAGGCTTTGACCACTGGCAGCAGCCTCAGAAGAGCCTCCTCTGAAGCAGAGTATTTCTTCAGGTCAAACTCGTCCAGGTCCTTCTCTGATGACAGTAAGATGAAGACCAGAGCAGACCAGTGAGCAGGAGACAGTCTATCTGTGTAGAGACGTCCTGATGTCAGGGCCTGTTGGATCTCCTCCACCAGAGAACGATCCTTCAGTTCATTCAGACAGTGGAACAGATTGATGCTCTTCTCTGCAGACACGTCCTTACTGATCTTTGTCTTAATGTACTTAACTGTTTCCTGATTGGTCTGTGAGCTACTTCCTGTTCGTGTCATTAGACCTCGTAGAAGGTTTTGATTGGTCTGCAGTGAAAGACCCAGGAGGAAGCGCAGGAACAAGTCCAGGTGTCCATTTGGACTCTGTAAGGCCTGGTCCACAGCACTCTGGTACAGCTGTGTTATAGATTTTTTGGAGGTTGATGGTTCTTCTGCCATCAGATTGACTCCAGAGTTGATGAAGGTCAGATGGACATGAAGAGCAGCCAGGAACTCCTGAACGCTCAGATGGATGAAGCAGAACACCTTGTCCTGGTACAGTCCCCTCTCCTCTTTAAAGATCTGTGTGAACACTCCAGAGTACACTGAGGCTGCTCTGATGTTGATGCCACACTCTGTCAGGTCTGGTTCATAGAAGATCAGGTTTCCTCTCTGCAGCTGCTCAAAAGCCAGTTTACCCAGAGACCGGATCATCTTCCTGCTCTTCCAGACTCCAGTGAGGATCAGTCTCTGCTCCTCCATCATACTTGATGCTCTTCAGTTTGGACTGAACCACCAGGAAGTGGATGTACATCTCAGTCAGGGTCTTGGGCAGCTCTCCTTCCTCTCTGGTCGTCAGCACATGGTCCAGGACTGTGGCAGTGATCCAGCAGAAGACCGGGATGTGGCACATGATGTGAAGGCTTCTGGACTTCTTGATGTGGGAGATGATTCTTTCAGCCTGCTCCTCATCTCTGAACCGTTTCCTGAAGTACTCCTCCTTCTGCTGGTCAGTGAACCCTCTGATCTCTGTCACCATGTCAACACATCCAGGAGGGATCTGATTGGCTGCTGCAGGGCGTGTGGTTATCCAGAGGTGAGCAGATGGGAGCAGGTTCCCCCTGATGAGGTTGATCAGCAGCATATCCACTGAGGTGGACTCTGTCACATCAGTCAGGGTTCTTGTTTGGTGGAAGTCCAGAGGAAGCCGACACTCATCCAGACCATCAAAGATGAACAAGACCTGGAACTCCTCAAACCTGCAGATTCCTGCTTCTTTGGTTTCACTGAAGAAGTGATGAACAAGCTCCACCAAGCTGAACCTCTGCTCCTTCAGCAGATTCAGCTCTCTGAAGGTGAATGGAAACATGAAGTGTATGTCCTGGTGGGCTTTGTCTTCAGCCCAGTCCAGGGTGAACTTCTGAGTGAGGACTGTTTTACCAATGCCAGCCACGCCCTTCGTCATCACTGCTCTGATTGGTCCATCTTCTTCAGGTGGTCCTTTAAAGATGTCTTCTCCTCTGATGGTCTTCTCTGGTCTCCTGGATGTGGTCTCGATCTGTCGGACCTCATGTTCCTCGTTGACCCCTCCAGCCTCTCCCTCTGTGATGTAGAGCTCTGTGTAGATCTGGTTCAGAAGGGTCGGAGCTCCTGCTTTAGTGATCCCCTCAAACACGGTCTGGAACTTCTGCTTCAGGTTGGACTTGAGTTTTTGTCGGCACACTGAGGCCTGAAATCCTGAAGGAAAAACCAGCAAATGAAATTAAAGGGATAGTTCAGTATTTTGGGGTTGGGGTTGTATGAGCTCCATATGTCCACTAAGTACATTAGATGCATTAGAAAGTTCTCTCCTCTTCCTCAGTAAGCCACAGTCTGTAAGGGTCTGTTACACAGAACTAGCCGCAAACAGGAAAGTATCGTACCAGGAACAAAGGGTATTTTCTCTGCCTACAAGAACTCCCATCAAAAAATAATACCACAGCTTAAGAGTACGCTACATATACAAGTTTTTAAGTGCATTAACATTTTGGAAAGATAAAGTTTATCTGGAACTAACTGACTCACGTCATGTATTTCGCTGCCGCTAGCCGCGCAATGGTAATATACAACAGTAGTGGTTGTGCGTGTGTGTGTGAGAAGGAAACACACACACGTAGCCTGTAATGTTATGGTAAACAGCCTCCTCCACTCTGCTTGTTTGTCTCTGACGGATCATTGTTACTTACTTTGAGGATAAACTGTCGTTATGTCCTTCAGGTTTGGGACGTTTTTTCCAGTTTATCTTCGGGAAATTGTAGAATGTCCACAAAACTCCGTGATTCAGAAGAGCAGGAAAATCTGTTTGATGAGCAATACAGACAGCGTGAGAGTCAGCAGTATCCTCTGACTCAGAAACATCCTGAAGTTGGCATCCGTAGCACTCGGGTAAGGCCTGTTCGGTCTCCATCGGCAGCAGCTTGTCTCCTGTGAACTCCGGATCACACAGACATCCAAGGTTCATACAGGTATCCTTTTGGCTCCAAAGGCTAAAACCGGCATCTGAAGTCGCTAGCGTGTTATGTTTACATCAGCTGAGAGGGAGGCGGAGTGATTCAGCAGCTCGCAACAGCGCTGTGCGGAGGAATACATAACATGAGTCGGTCAGGTCCAGATAAACTTTATATTTCCAAAAAGTTAATGCACTTAAAAACATGCATATGTAGCGTACTCTTAAACTGTAGTATTATTTTTTGATGGGAGTTCTTGTAGGCGGAGAAAATACCCTTTGTTCCTGGTACGATACTTCCCTGTTTGCGGCTGGTTCTGCGTAACAGACTCTTACCGACTGTGGCTTACTGAGGGAGAGGAGAGAATGATTTACTGCATCTAAGGTACTTAGTGGACATATGGAGCTCATACAACCCCACTTCAAAAATACTGAAAAATCCCTTTAAAGTCTAGATCCTGGACAAAGTCCTGACATCACAGAGGGGCTGCTCAGATCTTCTCATTTTACAAAAAAGGGTTTTCTAATTTCATAAGAACCCACACATACATGAACCGAGCAACATAAAAGGAGACCATGAGGACCAAAATAAGAGGGTAAGACGTGTGGAAGAAGACAAGTGATTAAAAAGAGATAATCAGCAATAAAAGCAGAGACACAAGAAAACAATAGAAATAAAGATCAGCTAAAAAATTAGGAAAACATTCATTAACTAGAACTACAACATAAAAAGGAGAAAACACAAAGAAAGAGCCTAAAACGTGACCTATAAATAAGACTCAAAGTTTGACATAAGATGATCATATGAATCAACAGAAAGTAAAGCAATGCAGCATAAATTAAATGAAATGGGAATTAAAAGTAAGTAATGACATTATATGAAGAAGAAAATATAAAAAGCCAACAACAGAGAAAGGAGCCACAAGTAATGGAAGCTAAATTATGAGAGCAATAAAGACAAATACTGGGCTAAAAAGACAGAAATACAGAAACAAGATTAAGATTAAGACGACATCACATGAAAGCAAGTCTGTAAAGGGGAGTTTTTAAAAGTGACTTAAAAGACTGTTTCTGCAGGCCTCATCTTCTCGGGCAGGTCGTTCAAAGTCGAGGAGCTCTGATGGAGAAAGCTCCATCACCTTTAGTTTGGAGTCTTGACCTCAGAACCACCAGGAGGCCCCCGCCTGAGGATCTGAGGCTGTGAGCTGGATCATAACAGATCAGTAGCTGTTGCTCAGTGTACCACCTCACCATGGAGGTTCATCAAGTTTAATCAGAAACTGCAACAAGGTTCAAATCTCTCACAGGCCTGTTCCATCATTATATCCAGAGAGACAACACGCTCAGGAACAGAACAAAACCATATTCATCTCCTGTTATCGTACTTTATTACCATCAGAGGACTAAACAACAAGGCTGCATGTCTATGGAAACACCCACATCCTCGATAAAACCCTAACAACACCAACCTGTTATAGATATTTAAATTATAAAATCAAATAACCAGTTATTTCAAAACATCAGAAAGAGAATGAAGTTTAACAACAATGGAGCTCCATCCCACATCACCTCCATCCTGATGAAACATCCTCACCAGAGTTTAAATCTGATCTGATCCATCAGCACTGAATCAGAGTTTAGTCAAAGAGAAATATCAGTCCTGAAGAACTTCACAGCATTTAGGCTCAGGGACGCCAGGCCTTGGTGCTCTGGGCTGCAGACCCCTCTCATAGATGATAACCCCCCCATCGTAGTTGACCTTCAGAATAAAACTCTTACCGTCCCATATACGCTCAGCCAGCTCGTCCTGATTCATCCCCCTCAGGAAGTCCAGTGTGATCTTCAGAAATGCCTCTCTGCTGCTCCTCTGCTCCTCATCTGTACCAACCAACACATCCTCGCTCTGACCCTCTAAGCATCCTGGGTAATCTGGACCTAAACCTCTCTGGATTCTCTTCAGCTGGTTCTTCACAAAGGTGATGATGTTCTCCTCCAGCAGCTGGAGAACAGAAGACAGTGGAGATTAAATGTACAAGAGTAGAACATTGACATCAACATCTGGATCATGGTGGAGCAGCAGACCTGAAGATCATGGACTTCACTGTTAAAGTGTGATGTTCTCACCAGAAATATGGAGTCCAGCTCTGATTCAGGCTGTTTGGAGACACTGGGGAGTCCAGATGTTTCCATCTGATCTCTGTAGATTAGAACAGTATTAAAGAGATCAATGACTCAGCATTAATTATCATCAGGGTGACTCAGCATTAATTATCATGAGGATGACTCAGCATCAATGGAGCTGTTCTGAAGTGTTGGGATGGTTTTTGGGGTAAGACGTGTGGAAGAAGATGGTTTTTGGGGTAAGACGTGTGGGGAGCAGCTCTGATGTTATGCTGCTCCCCTTCTGGCTGCTAAACCAAAGTCCTGATTTTTGTGGCCTTCAGAACCTGAACCACGCTGAGGAGGGTCTCTGCTGAGGACATCATCATCACCTCTGAGTGACTCATACATGGAGGTCAAAGGTCATTTTTCTGAATCCTCACCTGTCCTCAGCAGGTCTGTTCTTCTTGAAGTCAATAGGAAGTGCTTTAGAGAAGTCACTCCTCATGGACACACCACTGGGCTCAGGAGACTCTGAACTCTTCATCCTGATAAAACAAACATCATCATCATCACCTCTGAGTGACTCAACATGAAGGTCAAAGATCATTTTTCTGAATCCTCACCTGTCCTCAGCAGGTCTGTTCTTCTTAAAGTCAATAGGAAGTGCTTTAGAGAAGTCACTCCTCATGGACACACCACTGGGCCCAGGAGACTCTGAACTCTTCATCCTGATAAAACAAACATCATCATCATCATCATCATCATCATCATCATCAGATACTTTGAGCTGTTACTACAGGATGAAGATGCAGACATACAGAGAGAGAGATGAAGATGTAGTGATGATGATGATGAAATAATGAAGAGTGCAGCATTGACCTGCTCTTCTGTAAAGTGTCTTGAGGTAACACCTGTCATGGTTTGGCACTATTGCAATAAAGACTGATGATGATGATGATGATGATGATGGTGTAGTGATGGTGTCAGAGTGTGATGGTTGCAGGTCTTCATCTCACCTCAGACCCTGGTCTTCTTCATTCAGAGAGGTTTTAGATGGAGGGACCCCCTCCTCTGGTTCTTCAGTCTGGTCCATAGCAGAGCGCCCCCTGCTGTCTGTCAGCTGTGATGAAGGAGTCAGAGAGCAGAGCGTCAACAACAAACTCTTCCTGCAGGAGGGTCACTTTAACCATCAAAATGTCATCAGTGACCGTGTGTCTGAGTTTAAATCCTGAAGGTCAGAGGTCAGTCAACATGAGCCTGTGAGCTCACACCCAGGAGCTCCTCAGGAGGGGCAGAAGTTCATCAGGATCAGTCTGAAGATGTTCTTCATGGAAGACAGTGCAGCTCATTGAAGGTGAAACCAACAGCAGAAACACAGCAGAACCAAGAACAACAACAGGAGAGCTCCAGGCCTGCAGGGGGTGCTGGAGCAGGGAGAGACAGACGAGAGAGACAGAGGTCAAAGCAGATGCTCCTAAATTTGAAGTGCTCATGTTTTTTAACCTTTACGGTTAATGCTCTGTGCTCAGTGAGAGGGGGGTGACAGGCAGGCTGCAGGACTTTATCATGTTCCTGTTTTCCTTTGACCATCAAAAGTGTAAAATAAAGGAGTCTGGCCTTAACGTTAGCTCTAAGATGCCTCCGTTTTTAGGAGCAGCTGGTTTGACCTCCGTCTCTCTCGTCTGTCTCTCCCTGCTCCAGCCCCCCCTGCAGGCCTGGAGCTCTTCTGTTGTTGTTCTTGGTTCTGCTGTTTTTCTGCTCTTGCAGGAGTTTCCCTCTGATTGAACTGCATCGAGCCGTTGTAGGCTGTTTGCCTTCATTGGCCACCATACACTCTGAATCAAGACCATCCAATGAAGGGACCACATCAGGCCCCAAAACCCAGATAACACTTCAGCTTCAAACAGCTGCACTGTCTTTGTGTTTCCATGAAGAACATCTTCAGACTGATCCTGATGAACTTCTGCCCCTCCTGAGGAGCTCCTGGATGTGAGCTCACAGGCTCATGTTGACTGACCTCTGACCTTCAGGATTTAAACTCAGACACATGGTCACTGATGAGGAGGACCAGAGAGAGGATCTAATGACAGGCTGAGGAGCTGCTTCATGATCACATGATCATCAGAGGATCTTTCTTCTTACATATATATTTTTATCTCAAACTTAAAAAAACAAACAACAAAAACAACAAAGTCAAAACAAAATAAAACACATGTACACCAAACAACTGCACATGTCCATCAAATATATATTCACACACTTGGGTACATACACATGTATGTTAACACAACAACCAGTTTGAGAAGAAGAGTGAAGCCAAGAGCTTATCGAGTCCTGCCCCTTCCTGACAACTCAGATCCAACACTGAACTAAAATTATAATTCATTACCAGCTGTCATTATTCATGGAAACAATATAAATTCATGGGCAATAGCCTCATTTTTACAAACTACAGTCAATCTTCAGAGAAAAATAAATCTCTGCAAGCACAGCCCCATTCTTCATCTAAACCTCCAAGAGAATAAAACAAAACACACCAACAATAAGTAAGCACTTCAGAAAATATAAATGTATATATTATATATACAGTTAATACATTAACATACTTATTTAAATGTACACTTCTGTATTCATAATCATCCACCTCATAAATAAGTATACATACAATAAGCTTCTCTGCAGTACATCTGTTCTTATCAGTGTTATAATAAGTAATATTATACTAACACACTATACTATAGTATAGTGTACTATACTATGCTAACACACTGTTTTGGTATAAAACCACATTTTTGTTAAATTACTTGTATGAATCTATTAACACTTGTCTATAGTGTAATTTAAATATTCATATTTTATTGCACATTTTTAAAGTGACATCCCAGCTGTTCCAGAGTTTGACTCCACAAACAGAAACGCACTTTTAAGAGTTTGTGGACAATCGAACAAATGAAATTATGTTCACCTTTTAGATTATAGCCCCCTCTATGGTTTTAAACATCATTGTTAAATTACCAGGTAACACGGTTTGTATTGCTTTATATATCACTTGTGCTGTTTTCAAATTCACTCTGTAATAAAATGATAACAGTTGTGAATTTAAAACAGAGGGCTGGTGTGATCTCTGTATCCAGTGTGATTTATGATCCGGATAACTCTTTTTTGTAATGTGCAGATCTTTAGTAGATTGGACTTGTGTGTTTTTCTCCAGAATGCAACACTGGAAGAGAGGCATGACCGGATCATGGAGCAGTAGAGTGTATATAATGATTTTTGTGGTAATTAATACTTTGATTTACTGATTATTCAATTACTTCTTGATATTTTGGAGCACAGATATTCTATGCATAGTTTCCAGAAGAGCTTATGGTCAATCACAATACCCAAAAAACTTACTTTCATAGACCCTTTCAAAAGATACATTATCAACTGCCAATTCATTTTTTTTTTAATCATTTTTTCTATTCAAAAAAACATAAACTTTGTTTTACTTTCGTTTAGTGATCATTTGTTTTAGCCAAACCAGCATTTAAGTTTACTCAGTTCATTCTGGACCATGTTTAACAGCTGCTGTGGGTGATCTCCAGTACACAAAATATTTTTGTCATCAGCAAACACAATACACTTCAGACAATCAGACACTTTTGAGATATTAATTTATAAAATGAATCATTTAGGGCCCAGTACTGACCCCTGTGGGACACCACAGGTAATGTCTAAACACCTAGACCTGCAGTGACCCACCTGAACAAACTGAACCCCATCGCTGATGTAGCTCTTCAACCAGTCTAGAGCCAACCCCTGATGCCATACTTCTCCATCTTTTAATTAATATCTCATGGTCAATGGTCTCAATAGCCTTCTTCAGATCAATTAATCTAATTAATTCATTTTCCAAGTGTTTATTTTTTCATATCTAGACTTGTGGATATTTCCTCTATTAGTTCCAGCAAAGTCAGGGAGGTGGATCTAGCTGCTCTGAATCCATACTGACTGTCCATTCAAATAATATTTTCCTCTATAAATTTATCCAGTTTAATGTTAAAGAGTTTTTCCAGAAATTTTGAGAACTGTGACAATAAAGAGCTGGTCTATAGTTCATGATGTTTATCACCAGATTTAAAAAGTGGAGTGACCTTTGCAACTTTCATTTTATCTGGAAAAGCTCCTGTTCTGAATGACAAATTAAATCTGTAAATAAGGGGTTCACAATACCGTTTATTGTGTTTTTTACTAAAAACATATCAATACCATCTTCATCTGTTGAGATTTTGTTTTTACAGAACATCACAATATCAATGATCTCTTTCTGTGTCACTGCTCCCAGAAATACTGAGACCCTCAAACTGTCAACACAAACGTCTGCATCAACAACAGGCTGTTCAGTATTATTTATATCTCTTGTTAACTTTGGTCCACTTCAACAAAAAGTTTACTAAATCCCTCCACTGTCTTATTCTAATCATAGAGCTTTTTACCATCTATAACAAAGTGGTCTGAACATCCCATATTCCTTTAATATTATTACTTTGCCATAAGTCTTTTTACTAGTCCTTATAATAACAAGAAGTTTATTTTTATACCTTTTATATTTTTGCTCAGTTTTTTGTTCTGTATGCAATAAATTGCTTATTTAACATATTCTTCTTTTTGCAAGCACTCTGAATCCCCCTCACAATCTACGGTTTATCCAAATATGTAATTCGGCATCTCTTTTTTCTTATAGGGCAATGTTTGTCATATTTTTTTCCAGATGTCTAAAGATGCATTATAGCCAATATTAATATCATTTCATTATATATGCTTCTCCAGTTAGCGTTTATTATTTCTAAATGCATTCAGATTCTCCTCCTCTCTTATTTTTCTCTTGGAGCGATCTGTTCTGATCTCTGATCAGTCATAAAGTTGGAATTTAAAAAGAAAAGACGATAAAAACAATTTAACCTAAACACCACATTTACTAATAATCAATAAACTGAACAGATATTGGATCATTACTTGAGTGTTTTCTGAGTCTAGCTGAAGCCGAGTGTACTCACCTCTTGAATTCTCTGCTGCGACACAAAAGAGTCAAAACGAAACTAAAAACTGGGAGTGGAGGAGGGGAGGAAAAACAGAGCGTCAACAACTTCCTGTTCAGATCTTACTGGAGGTCTGAGCATTTAACGAAGCTTCTGATGTTGTTTTCATGCACTCAAAACTATGGAAGCTACGGGAGCCCGTTTCTGACACTTAGAAAAATAGAATTTAGGAAACAAAAAAAAAGAAGAATACTAAGTTATACTTATGAGATAAATAGTCGAAATTATGAAATAAAAAGTCAACATTTTGAGATACCGTTTGCGCATGTGCACCACGTCCAAAGACATTCCTCCAGCCACATGCCTTCATACACTGTTAAAAGGAACCCCGACTGTGAGGACAAATAGGCATAAATATGCTTTAATGCTTATCTTATACTAGAATGTGTTGTTTAAAGTGCATGAAGGATTGTTTACTTCTTTAAAAATCACTATTCATTATGACCTATGCTCAATGCATGCTGGGTTGATGACGTGCTTGAACTGTTCCCAGCTGCTCGTGCTTTCTCTGTGTTTACTCACTGGTTTGTGGCCCATGATACTGGCTACGTTTACATGAGAGCTTTAATTACTGTCATGATCTCGCCTGTTGCTTCAGTTAAGTTACCTGTTTTGCTCTCATGTTTGATGTTTTGTCTCGTGCTTCCTGGTTTACTGTGAAAGTTCACCTGTCTCCCCCAGAGCAGTGGAAAGAGAGAGTGGGGTCATTGAGGGGTCAGAACGCAGGGGGTCATGTTCATCATGTTCATCAAATCATGGTAAACACATATCAGTACCTTAAACAAATATCACGGATTGCTCCAAGATTGAATATCTTACAAAGTAGTATGAATGTGCTCCAGATCTGTTTAATGGGTTGACATTAAGTGGAGGTTTACAGTTCATTTGAAATGCAAGTATTTACAGGAAAAAGACAACTTCATGGTTTAGCTACATCATTGAGGTTTGATTTTCCTCTAATATCAACATAAATGTGAATTGATAACTTTAAACGTATCATATCTTGTTTTACTCCCAATGCAAATGTCTCATGGTGTATATAAGAAGAAAACATAGTGCATCCTTGGTCTCTCAGAGAGGTGCTATTATCAAATTTCCCAACTAAATCTTGTAAATTACAATTTGATGCAATTGTAGCGCATCTGATTTCAACCTGGCATTGTGTGGAAAAACTTTCTAAGATTGGACCTCAGTGGCACTTGAACACCCCGATTTTTAACAATTTTAGTTTAAGAACTGGAGATCGAACCATTCAGTTCCAGAAATGGAGTGATCAGGGTATCCATCTGCTTAGAGATATCTATGATGAAAATGGCCTGTGTACATTAAAAGTTATTAAGTTATGTTTCAATTTACTCAACACGACTTTTTTTACCTGCAGATTAGGGCTGTATTAAAGGTGAAATGTGTCCCTCATGACGTTAAGCTTTCTGAACATCCCTTGTATGAACTCACAGATAATTTAAAAACAAGAGGTGTGGTCACTACTTTATATCAATATATGTATAAAAAAATAAACCTTTAGCCTTAGATGCAATATGGAGACAGGATAGACTCGACTAAAATGATGTTTGGTCTAATATACTGTCAGTTTCCAGAAACTCTGATCACCAGATTATTTATTTTCAATTTGTGCATAGATCTTACTTAACACCCTGTAAGCTTCACTGTATGAAGATACTGGACAACTGCTTCTGCTCATTATGTCCTCTGAACAAACCAGGGACTTTCATGCATATGGTATGGGAGTGTAAACCTAATGCCAACTTCTGGCAGCAGGTTGCATCTGCTATATCCCTGCTAACAGCAAAAAACATCCCGGTAAACCCCCAAACACTTATTTTAAACAATCTTTCCTCCATAAATGCATCACTAGATCAAAGAAGAATAATACTTACAGGCCTAACGGGTGCAAAACAATTAATTGCAGTAAAATGGAAACCACCACATACACTTGACATCTCTCACTGGTACACAACATTTCTTGATATTATCTATCTGGAAATATCTACAGGCAGAATCCATAACGCTAAACAAAAAAACATATCATTTTGGGACACAGCTGCAGAGGAAATCAAATCCAGACTGTAGGATGATAAACAGCTTTGAGGTTTCTTATTCACTTTCCTCAAAGAACCACAAAATCAAAGTAACTTCTCCGCCCTCAGAGGAGGCTGTTACCTGCTGCAAACCAGTTAATGTTCTGCGGTCATTATGAATTATTTAAACTGTTTTTCCTCTTTTGATGGGCTGGCTCATCTGTCTCTCCTGTGGGAACCACATATCTCTAAAATATTATGACATGGTATATTAATTTAAATCGTCATGATTATGAGTTGTTTTTCATTGAATGGTCCAGAGGGTGGGTGGGGAAGGGGAGAAAATATGTTTATTTGTCATAAGTGTTGACATCACTGTATATAAACAAGAAAATGTAAAGAAAAACATTTGATCACAAAAAAAAAAAACCTTTAAAGGAGACGAGGAGCAGTACTTTCAGGTGAGGCAGAGTCGTGATGTAAGCTAGCAGCAACAAGAGGCCGGCCTCGCCCGCTGCTCCATCACGTTGTTGCTCTGATTGGCCCATAAAGAAGTGACAGACAGAATGTTCATCCAATCATACTCAGTTTTTTCAAATCCTCTGCCCTTTCCCAAACAATTTGCACTGAAGGTTTCATCTGGCATGTCAGGTTAAGCAACCCCCTGTGTACAGTGATGATAACATTAACACATTCAGCACAGTCCAGAGCTCTTCTGTAACTGCTCATGTGACTCTGAGGTCTTTGCTGTGCCTCCTTGCTCAAAGTCTTTATCATTTGATGAGCCAACAGCTGTTTCTCACTGAGAAAAAGAGGTAGAAAAAAACAATTGACAACTTGGGAAAGTCACACCAAGAGGCTGCCAAAAACAATGTACAAGCATAAATATAGACAGGACTGGGCGGTGATGGCAAAACTGAAAATCACTGTTAATTTAACTTATTCCATCCCCAACCTCTGACTACGACTCTTCTGTAATTATTTGTCGAATCTTAAAACAACTGAAAGGAGCATGAACAGATGAACAGTGATATCAAAACAAACATCAGCTGAAATGAAAATGTTTTTCCTGAAAAGTCAATTTTTCCAAGAAAAATGGGAAAAAATTGAAGTAATTGCCAAGGCAGGTTTATGTCAGTTTGAGGCTTTAAATATCAGTTTTGGTTATTTTTCAGTTAATTGCCCAGCTTTACATATAGATATGCATATGTTCAAATTGTATTCACACTCTCTGTTTTACCTCAAGTCATACTGCACTCCACATTTATATATTTCAGTGGCTCTGTCGAGGGACACCGTGTTGACAGCAGCGAGAGCATGGACTGTTGCCCGTGTCATGAGGTGAACAAAAGGACATACTTCATTTAGACATTATAGTCCGTCGTGTTGCAGGTAACAAGATGCTAACCATGAGCTGAAGACTGACAATAGTAATAATATAAAACATTCTTGTAAATGAAGTTTTTGATCTCAATGAGGTTCTCCTGGATAATACATTTAAATAAACTAATTAAATAAAATGTCAAATTTGTTATATGATTAATCAAAAAGTTTCAGAATTTACCTCTGGCAGAAGCACATCCATAACAAGTTCCACCTGTTCTGGTAATGTCTGCACATCAAGCAGCTTTGTCAGGAAGCCAAGCACCCTCTCCAGCTGCTCGTCCTCTCTGAAGAAGATACTGGCCCTGTCCTTCGAGGCTGTCCAAGGAGATGAAACATATTCCTGTAAACTGTCTTAACCTGGCTCAATGGCCATGACAAAAGGACGGGAGAAGTGCGTTTTCAAAATAACCAAATAACTTATTACAAATTAAAGTAAAGCAAACAAATAACTACAGGTGTGGAGTGTGTCATGTCTGTAATATCAGGAGCGTGTATGTGGGTGTGTGAGAATGATGTGGTGTGAGGTGTTGATGAGTGCACTAACTAAGGAAACTAAATAAATTGTGCGTGTGAATCAGGGCGAAGGGAGCAGGGAGCAGAGACGGGACGACAGGTCACTGAAGCCAGCATATATAGCAGAAGTGGAGCAGCGGGCCCGGGTGCTCCACATCTGAATGATTTCACACAGCCAGTCCAGGCACCTCGGAGAAAACAAACATCATCAGATCCTCTATTAAATATAAACACAGGGGCCGTCACAAAATATATACATTGTTGGGTTAGTGCTCAGAGTAAATGTACAAACACTAGGTGAACAGAAAATGTTTCACTTAAACCATTCATCTATCAAATTAGTTATAGTATATGAATCAAATTTTGTTTGCAAACTCACTTCAAGATGTAGCAGCAGGCCTTCATCCTGGTGATGAAATCAGCAAGTATGTCACTGGTCGCTCTTCTTTGGTGCTGTGCTATCTGAAACATTTCCTAAAACAGAATTAAACAGCAATTAGATGTTACATGTAATTAGTTTGGCTAAGTATAGTAAACAGGGGTTTTTGTTTCTTTGATCATTTTCACATCCTAACTGACCACAAATCTGTCAAAAGACACATCTTCATCATCCAGGGTCACAAGGTCAGTGTCAACGGTGACTTCATCCTCTTGGTCCACAACACGACCTGGGGCCATGCTGACATTTGTTTTTGTTTGTTTTCTCGATTTAATTGTGCCCTAGTATTTAGGCCACAGTAACTCCAACTTCAGCTGAATGCAGCAAAGTCCCCATTAGCTTGGGAGCCAAAACCAGTACAAAACAAAGTACAAATAAAAGTGTCAAGAAAGTTCAACTAAAAACAGACAAAATACCTGTGAACACGAGGAAACACCGAGGACGCTGAAGACAAGTCCATGCAGTGGCACTGGGAAGACGAGGAGGATGAAGAGAATGAACCCACAAAGACAAGGGGAAAACACGAGGGTTAAATACATGAGGTGATCGGGGTTGATGAGACACAGCTGGGGAAGAACAATCAGGGATCAGGTGTGACAGGACGAGACAGGAAGCAAAACTTACGGAAATAAGGAGAGTCTGGTGAACTTTCAAAATAAAACAGGAAACGCAAAGACAAGACACGAAACGTCAACAAAACGGGTAACAAAAACCAGGAACAGGATCAAGACAGTAGAACAGAAAACACAAGACACGAGAGGTCTAAACAAGTAACACAAGGCAAAAGGCAAACAGAATAAAACAGAAGTGGCAGAATCATGACAGAAACACTGAATCATTTTACAAACAATGTAATTTCATGATGTGGTTTCATTTATTCCAGTGAACACAGACTATGAGAAAAAGGAAATAAGAGTTCTGAATCCCCCACACTTCTAGTGCCTGGATCTTGAAGTGTCCCTTGCAGAGTGAGATGCTCTTAAATGTGTCACAAGGCTCTGAGTGTCCTCCTGTTAGGTCCTCCTGTAGGCACAGTGCATGGCCACCATCACCACCAATAATCAGCTGACTGTCAGTGCCTGCTGTAAACAAGGCGGCCTCCTGTTCCTTGGGCCTCTTCGGCTCCTTGGCTGTCATAAGTTCC
Organism: Cetoscarus ocellatus; assembly: GCA_037902135.1. Classification (NCBI taxonomy): domain Eukaryota; kingdom Metazoa; phylum Chordata; class Actinopteri; order Labriformes; family Labridae; genus Cetoscarus; species Cetoscarus ocellatus. Next base: position 99,279 of record JBAMNC010002188.1, read on the forward strand.
TCTGAGGGGGCAGTGAAGGGGGTGGTCAGATAACAGGGGTCCTGGGGGGTTCCAGCAGGGCAGGTCAGAGTTGTGGAGCTTGTGGTGGAAGTGGTGGGGCACCAGCCAGTACTGGGGACCTCAAGGGTGTGAATGTTGATGGCCCTCAGCTGCTGTGGAGGAGCCCTCCTCATCATGATGTTGACTAAAGTAAATTTGGTGGATGCAGCGTTTGTTGGGGTCCTTGTAACAGATAAGTCGGGACACGCTGTGGAGACACTCGGCTTCATCCTGACTGAAGTGGAGGAGAGAGACCAGCTCAGGCAGGATGGGGCAGAAGTTCATGTCTGGAAGTGTTTTCTGAGGCTCAGGAGGATTTTTTGACAGCGTTCAGTCCTGCTTTGTTGAGGCAGTATCTGGGTATTTCTCCTGCCTCCATGTATTCTGGCACAGGACGGGTGCTGATCTTCTGCTCTCCAAACAGCTTCTTGGACAATTCAGAGTAAACTGCTGACATTTTTCTTGATCAAGACACACAAAGACATGGCTGAGGGCACAGCTCTAAATACTGGATATGTTCTGATGCAAAAACTTCAGTCACACTGACCTCGTCTTTGGGAGAAAATGTGCAAGGTCTCCTGCTGTACATGTGGTCGGGGTCACCGTACTGTCAATTTGCAGAAAGTCAACCATAACAGTGTCAGTTTGTTTTACATGAGGATTGTTGTTTGCACTCAAAATTATTGTACAATCATTGCAAATTAGGTTTATTAACAAAACTGACAAACTGTCTGCTATTCACAATAAATCAATCAAACAAAACAATTCACAAAGCTCAACTCAGCTAATGGTAACTGTATTCTTTCTAAATTTGACACAAAATCCTACTTTTAATCACTACTGCTGTCTCTAAATTAATTCCCCTCAGTGGGATCCCTCGTAAGAGCACACATTTGCAAACTAGTGCTGCATACCTGATGCAGTTAATCAAGAGCTACATTAGTTATATCAGGTGTGCTTCAGATATCACCGCACTGCCTGGACTGGCTAAAGGTTCATCAACACTCACCAAGTGCATGTTAGACATGTGGCTGAGTCACATACAAATACATTTAATAAAAACACATTGTGCAATAATTTTGAGTGCAACTGTATAATAACAAGGTGCCACTCTAAAAATATTTTCTCATGTGCTAAAGTTTAATTTAACAGGTGTTTGAGTGGTGACCTGAAAACAGGCAGGAGTAATAGATACTGACTTAGGTCTTCACTTACCGCTGTGCTGTTTCTTTGTCAGCTCATACTGAATACAGGTGGGGGACAATCTTCAATAGTTGCTCTTCCTTCCTCTGTGAAGTGAGCAAACTTCCCTCCATACCTGCAATTGATGTGCATTTTCATGACCCAAAGCCAAGAGATAAGTGTTACCATAAAGTCTTCAAAATAATAACATAAAAATCAATTTATCTTTCAGGAAACCCAGCAGCATACCCTTCCAGCATAAGGTTTTCCAACAGGACTGTGCACCACCATCTTCTCAGAAGAGACATGTCATCCTAATAAAGAGCAGTTGTTTGATAAGAACACATGTTTCATATTATCAAAAAGTGTATTGATATAATTGTTTAGATTTTTAGGATACTTACAATACTCAAGTCAAAGCTAGTGTCCATGGCAAAATACCAGGCGTACTGTAGTGATGATAAAATTTTATCAATCAGTGTGTAAGACATAGTGAACATCTGACAGTTGACAACTTAGTGAAAAAGTAGGCACCCATTTACACTGAAAAATTGTGATATAAAGGATATTGTTGTCTATCATACCAGTACATTGTAAATCACAACAGACATGACGTACTGCAAAGATAGAAAACAACTGTTCACAGTCCATGTGTTTACTTTACAGTCACTGACAAGCCCAAACAGATAAAAGGTCATTTTTCTGTTTAGTTGTGTATTTATTGGTTTATTCTGTTTAATATGGTGGGTGTTAGATTTCCTCATGGTTTGTGCTGCTGCACAGTTTGCAGAGCAGACAGCCACATGCAGCATGCAGCAGGTGAGCAGCATGCTGCTGAATCATATTACGAGGTCGGAGCTGCAGAGAAGAAGCAGCAGCAGAAGCAGATCAGGAGGATCAGAGGAGACACTTGAGACACCACCGGTCAGTTTTTTTGTTTATTTTAATAATCAAATTAAGTTCAAGCTAATATTTTTAATGAAAACATGAATGGTGGAACTGCCTGGATATTTAGAAAAGTCTGAAGTAGTTTGAGAGCTTTTTGGTTGGGCAGAGTTGAGCAGATTTGGTTCAACAGATTAGGTTGTTGAGTATCTCAACATGTTTATGAATTGTGTGATCTTGATTTGTTTTTATTACTTGTTCAGGTTTTCAACCTATTCATTTGAAAAAAATAAATGAAAAGAAATCTTCAAGAATTGAGTTGTCCTGCGTTCTCTGGTGTCACCTCCAGCCTCTTCAAGTTCAGGCAAACCTTGTCATCAACTAGAGAACTTGACAGTCACACTAGTTTAAGTTTTGACTAAACAAAGTCATTGTATTGAAAACTTACTGAAAAATCATGTGCCACATCACTTTTTATGGCATTACCCTCACTCACCGTTATCATGAAGACACCACAATCATTTCTATGTGTCTGCTTTTAACACCCTGTATGACAGACAGTTATAGTTAACATGTAGTGAATCATTACAAATCAAGTCGATCGTGGCATCACAGGCAATACCTTCAAATCCAGAGCAGTCTTCTCTGTCCACGACCCAGGATCAATCTGCTGTGCAACATCTCTGAGTAACAAAAAACAGCAATGTAAAACACAAGTACTCAATCTCTGATTCTATAGGGGAGAAAAAATTATGGTATGTCACAACTTGAACAACATTAAAATCTGTAGTCCACTGAACAAGGAACATGTCTGAAAACTGGACCATGCAAAGAGGTTAATATTGTTCTTGCAAAGTCTAAAGTTCAACAAGGAGGATTTCTTTCTGTCTACATTTCTTGTCTGACCCAACAACAGTCCTTCAGTGCTTGATGCATTTCTTGTCACATTGCCTCCTGATTGAACCTAAAACGTTGAGAACTTTATTTGAAACACAGGCAGGTCCGGGAACATGACCACCAAATACAAATTTGCCACCTCAATAGTTTCCTGTGGGGCTCACTGGAGAAACCCCCTGTTCTTCTGAAGTAATGTGAATCCAGAAAGAAAACTTCTTTCTGCAGTGGCCTCATTACCTACAGAAATATGCAGTCTGTACAGTAAGAGAAAAGCCACAGCAACCTCATAACAAACTCACAAGTTGAAGGTTAAAACACTGAAATTATCTTTCACGACATATGTTTTCATGTTCTGTTATCATTTACCACTTACAAAATTATGCTCTGTATATATGAAATGGTATAATGTCCTTACACACAGGAGAAAGTGTCCTGGAACCCACAGAGGGGTGATAAGCGAGTCTTTCTGGTCAGCATCTTTCTGTGGAAAAATGTGCTGTTTTTATTAACACTGGGGAAAAAGTGAAACTCCTGATGGATGACAAAATTCAGCAGTCATTTGTACATAATACTGTTGAAAGGCTGAGAGACTTTATTTGGCCTTGTGTTTGAAAAGCATTTAATCATACTTGATGCACAGTTTTTAGGACAAGCAAAACGTTTTCTCAAAATGTTGTTTAATTACTGGGAGATGGAGCAGTGGATCACAGTTGGTGGGAGGAGACATGTTGGGGTTACATGTAGGTCCACAACAAAAACATCCCTTCACTGTAGAAATAAAGTGTACTGAGATCTTTTAAGTGCTTCAAAAAGGGTACAATATAAACTTTATGGCTCAGTATCAGGCATCACTATGTCACAGAATGTGGTGTGTGTATGTGTGTGTGATTGTTCACTGCATGAGTGGGCGAGCGCGCGCCAGCACATCCATAAGGGGTGTGGGCTTTCCTTCCGGAGAGTGTGTGAGTGCGCGCAGGTGTGCAGAGGGGCGCTGGTGTGAAGACGCCCGAGGCGAGAGCACAGCGCGCAGAGCGGGCCAGAGCGAGACGCTGGGGAAGCGGTCTGTAGCTGGTGAGGACCACGCAGCGGTGTGAGAGGCGGCCGGCGGTGACAGGACGCGGACGACAGCGCGCAGCCGGGGTGACGAGAGCCGAGAGGCACGGGAGCGAGGGGAACGCTGACCGAGGTGACAGCGGGAATTGGCGACCCGAGACGACGGTGCCTCAGTAACAGATCGGCCCTGGGAGAGTGACGAGGACAGGGAGCGACGAGGAGAGAGAGCGACAAGGAGAGGAGGCCCTGTGAGACACGTGGAGAGGTGGAAGTACTCTTCACCTCTCCTGTCAGCTAAGTACCTCTCCTTATTTCTCCTGGTTTTAAGAGCTACGCACAGAGGAGGAGTCATAGACCTGTTTTAATTTTTGGCAGAGCTACAAGCCAGGGTCACGAGTGTTTTTAAACAGAGTTTTATTTTTGTAGTGTGGTGTTTTTTTTGTAACCGTATTTATTGTCGGCCCAGAGCTCAAAGACTCATAGCTATTTTGTAGTCTATGCCTACAGGAGTGTAGCCCCAGGAGGAGCCTAAGCTCAATCCTAAACGTGACTCTTTCTTTTATATACCTAGGCTCTGCACCTGCAACCCTCTGGACTCAGCCTCACCTGGATCCCAGCAAAGAAGACGGGACAGTTGTTTTAAAGGACTTTTTATCCAGGCCATTCTCTTAAAACAGTTTTATCCAGCTGTCTTGTTTTTATTAAATGGTATCTTTTGCACACCCCTACCTGTCTGATTGCTGTGTGAACTGAGTGCTCCCCATCAGGTCTGGGCGGACAAAATTCAGGGTTCTACCCTGTGACAACTACATGTATGTAATGCAGGCAAGCTGAGAATCTCCTTTTTCATTGAGTAACGTTGTCTTTGTCAGTATAAAGTCTCTCACATAAATAGATTTTTTACACAAACCTGCATATTAGCCATCTCTTGGACCAGTCTGAGGCACCCATTTCCTACCTGTTGACATAGTTTAAAGTTAGCATTGGACAATGAATTCTTAATTACTTTTTTCTGAAAATATGCCTACATTACAGTACAGCTGTTCAGTACCATCGAGTCCATTTCTCTGGGAAGTCCAAGGGTCAACATGTTACTCCTGGAGAGGCAAGTTGCTCCATCTTTGATGATGAGTTCATGTTTTGGTCTGTTGACATCCAGGACATAATTGATCTGGGAGAACAGGCATAAATAAACAGGAAAATGAACAAAAAGTATTTAAATCAATGCATCAAAAAGACTTCTTAAGGCCAATAATGACAGTATGGCAGAAATATCAGTTTACCAGCTGCTTCTGAAGAGGATGATGATCCCTTTAGGGTCCATGAGGCTCTGCAGGGCTTCAGCGATGACATGACTGTTAACAGCCTCACAGTTTTCTGAACACTGGTTCATGATCAGTGGGTCCAATTGCACTGTAGAGACAAAAGGTAAAACATCATGCTTTGATCAAGAGACTGTGTTTGTACCAAATATACAGAGATGTACTAAAAAATGAGGGCAAACTGCCTTTGGGATGTGCTGAAACGCAACTCGGCAAAAATGAGGCTGCTGGGAAAAGGAACAATTTATAAAGTATATATAGCAGTGCATACAACATTAATAAATGTTAAAATCTTTTTAAAAAAACGTACTCACCCATTATGGCCTTTCCAGGTGGATCCAATGTGATGTCAGCTGATGAATTTCTGAATGTCAGCCAGGGTCTTCTCATTCACCATGGTGTTGTGATGATGGAAAAAACATGGCTCCCCGGAGACATCACATTGAGGAAGTAGTTGTTCTTTCTCATTTTTGAGAACAACTGCTCTGCTGCTTGAGAGTTCACCCAGCCACGTAGTTCAGGTACAAGGGCAGTTTTCCTCAGGCAGTCTTTTGGCTCTCTTGCGTTGGCCTCGTGGAAAGTGTCATCCAGGACATAGTGATCTGCAGATCCTGTAGAAGGGTGTGCATTTATGTCTGCTGGTTCCTTTTTCATCTTCAGCCAGGGCAGGTTTATTTTCAGGTCACCTTTCTGTGCAGAGTGAAGCTTCTCTGGTGCGGCTTCAGCCAGTCTACCCTCATTTGGCTGGAAGGGGATTTTCTCTGGTTCACACAGGTTTGTGTCCGTGGCCAAACCTCTCGCAAAATCGTATATAGCAACATTTGGAAAGTGCTTAAAAGACAGCAGCATGTCACAATAGTCTCGTGGACTTTCAGCCCTCACATTGAACTTGATGGAATAAACGAGTCCACAAGGGCACATTATCACTGCCCAGCCACCTAAACAAGAAAAAGAAAAAAAGAAAATATATTTAACAGGTGTCAGGTTTAACTCACAGTTAACTTTGATATTGTTGAAATACTGTTAAATAAATCCATTTAATTTTCATCAGAAATCTGTTTTTGGATGAACTTACCAGATGCACCCCAGACTTTTTGAAAAACTTTATCATAAGTGCTGCAGCTTTTCATCTGGTCTCTCAAGTGAATGACAAGATCCATTTTGGATCCTGTTGAGTCAAGGCCACATTGTTTGACCAAGTTTCACGCTGCATCAAAACAAGAGCAAATATATAAATAGCCACATAAGCTTTAATGTGGTAAATATGAGCATTTTAAGGGAAAACCTAGAAGCTAATCTCACCTTCAAGTTCACAACTTCATTTATCAATCTGTCTTCTGTAATATCCATTTCTGCCTGGTCTGCTAGGTTTGCCTGCTTTCTGCCTTGAACCTTCATGTGTTCTGTGTTGAATACAGTGTCCTTTGCCCTGGTCTGTGGACCTATCCAAGGTGCCCATTTATGGTATGATGGTAATACCACACATTGCAGCATTACCAATATTGTTGTACAGTTTTACTGTGTTTTTTATTGACATAGACTTTAATAAAAGTTTACCATATTTCTGTTGTGTCTAAAGTTATTTACCTTAACAGGGTTTATCATATTTCTGTTAAATTAACAACAAATTACCGTAAAAAGGACTATATTATAACTGTTGTTTTTACAGCAGCTAACTGTAAAAATCTATGGAAAGTGTTGTTTTTTAAAAGAAAATTACAGTATAATGGTTTACAAAATTTATTTTATACAATGATTTCCAGTGAAAAAATATGTTCTCTTCAGTAAAATTTAAGGTTACCAACCAACATACCGTTTTGTCTTGTACAGATTCCCCATTTTTTACGGTTCATTCCTGACAACCACAACTGCTGTATTTTACTGTAAATTTGATTTTTTTTTTTTTTTTACAGTGTGTCTGCATTTCTGTTTGTGGAGTCAAACTCTGGAACAGCCTGGATGTCTCTTTAAAAATGTGCATTAACATGCAAATATTTAAATTACACTATAGACAAGTATTATTAGATTCATACAAGTAATTTAGCAATAACATGGAGTTAGACCAAAACAATTTGTTAGCATATAAGTAATTTTAGATATGTATGATTACTCTATTATGAACATATGCAAGTAATTATAGTAAATAACATAAAATGTAGTTTAGAACAGATATACTACGGGGAAGATTTTGTATCTGTAGAATTTATGAGATGAATGATTATGAATACTGTGGACATTTAAATGGTTTGATTATGTATATACTGTATTTGTAATATGTAGATATGTATGATATGGATATATAATGTATATATCGATTTTCTGAAGTGCTTACTTGTTATGAGAATGTTTTTGTTTGTTCTCTTGGTGATTTATATGAAGAATGGGGTTACTATTACCCATGAATTTACATTGTTTCCATGAATAATTACAGCTGGTATTGATTTATAATTCAGTATTGTATCTGATTTGTAAGGAAGGGGCAGGACTAGATAAGCTCTTTGCTTCTTTCTGTTCCTTCTGGTTGTTGTGATGACATGCATGTGTATGTACTCACATGCTTCATTTGTTGGATGGACATGTGCTGTTTGGTGTATATACTATTATTCCGCATCGATTTATATGTTGCTGGTTTGTTTGTTTTTTAAAGTTTGAGATAAAAAAAATCAATAAAATAAAAAAATGAAAGCTATCTGATGCTGTTAATTGAGAATGGGGGCAACTAATATTGACAACTTTTTTGTCTGAACATGGTTGAGTCTGAGTTTTCAACACTGCTTAAAACATATTACAGATGATTGAAAATTAACATTTTAAGTAAGAATTCACAATGAAAATGAAAAAGTCAAACTCTGAGCTGCCCTGCAGTTACTCTGCAGACCATCTCAGTCTATTTACACGTTATGTTTTTAGAATTTTAATCACAAAATAAAGTGACAAAACATGAGAGGTGCTTGGTTGAAATAAAAATAGTATGTATGGGTGTGCAAAGTTAACTTTAAAGTGATTTTTAAGCTCATGAAAATACACACAAAATGTCCACCGAGTTCTGTCATCACATGATACATGTGCTCATGATTAGTTAAACAAAATGGCCGTGCAGCATTCCATAGTTGATATGAAAAGTCTGAAAGTGCATCATTTTAATCCATGTGGTTCCCATGGTGATATCTAAGGTGCATCATTTGAGTTTGATCCTCACTTGAAGACAAACACCATCAGAGACAGTCAGAAAGAGTTTTTCTCCTGCTGAAATCTGTGAATTCTTCAAACAATCAAACCCCAGCTACAAATTTTCACCAGACAAGGAAAGAATAAAGATCTCCCCATAACAGTGAAGCAAAACATCAAACTTCTGAGATGGAAAATGTAAGATATTCACTTTTTGATGGTCATAGGTGGCTAAGCTAACTAATGCTAATGACTGAGAATGAGGGAACAAATGCTGATCACTTTTTTGTTTGAACATGGTTGAGTCTGAGTTTTCTAAACTGCTTCAAACATTTCAGTATCCACTGAAAATTAACATTTTAATCAAGAATTCACAATGTCAATGAAAAAGTCAAACTCTGAGCTAACACAGTTATACCCTCTACAAGGAGACATGAATGGTTCAATAACTGTACTTCTTAAATTTCAAAGTCATTTTGAGGCAAGTATTTTTCAGGATAGCTAAGTTCATAAATGTTTGACTTTTTAAATAATACGATGACTTTTTAACAGTCACAGGGAGAGGTTAAATCTCTCAGTGTTCATGTTTGTCAGACTCATCAGTCTGACTCTCTGCAGACTGTCTTAGTCTATTTAAAAGTGAGGTTTTTCAATCTTTCATCTCAAAATAAAGTGACAAAACATGAGAGGTGCTTAGTTCAAATCAAAATAGTAAGTTTGGGGGATGTAAATGTAAGATATTCACTTTATGATGGTCATAGGGGGCTACTGACCCACAGGGGTCAGTACTGGGCCCTAAATTGTTTATTTTATATATCAACGATACATGTAAAGTGTCTGATTTACTGAAGTATATTGTGTTTGGTGTGAGGTGTGAGGGTGAGGGCGAGATGTCTATGTGAACACAATCTCTCGCGAGACCATGCATGATCGAAAATGACAGCCCACTGCTGCTAGAAGTCAACAAACTTTTCCAACTTTACTTTTATCTTTTCGCATTTCCTCCTCTTTTCTCTTCTTACCACTCACCTCGTAAGTCACCACAATCAACCTGGATTGCAGCACGGATCTCGAGCATCTAGAGGATTACATTGAAGAGTGTTAGAACAGATTCTGCACCATCGGACGTCAGCGGAAAGCCAAAACACCCCCCATTATGGATTCATCCTCGTCATCCTCGCCTCCCTGCTAACTCTCCATCAGTTTTTCCCCTGAAACCACCGTTCGGCTCGGAGGTAGGCGACATCCTCATCTCCATTGACGAGAAACTGGTGGCTATGGACACTCGACTCTCTTTGATTGAAGTTTTGCACAAGGAATTCCAACAACTACACCAGAGCCTGGAGTTTAGTCAACAACAGATCGACTCGCTCACTCTAAAGGACACCACTCTGGAAACTGCAGTCACATCCATCACTGCTCAGCTTACTGCAGTCTCCACGCAACTTTCCACAGTTACCACCGAAAATAAACTGATGAAAGAGACAATCCTGGACTTACAGACCCGCAGCATGAGAGACAATTTGATATTCACCAGCATCCCTGAACCATCTAATGATGACCAGAGAAAGTAGTAAAGGACTTTATGGTTAACCATCTTTAAATACCACCAGAAACAGCCCACAACATCATTTTTCACCGTGTCCACCGCCTCGGGCAAAAAACTGCCAACCCCTCCCGCCCACGACCAATCATTGTTAAATTTGAACACTTTAAACAAAAGGAACTGGTTCACCAACAGGGCAAACAGCTAAAAGGAACTCACTTTGGACTTAACGACCAGTTCCCCCAAGAAATCACAGACAGAAGAAAACAACTACTCCCCATCCGCAAGCAAATGATAAATCAAGGTAAAAAAGCTGTGTTCACAGTAGACAGACTATACGCTGATGGAAAACTATACAAAGATAAGGACACTACACCCTGGCTCTTCTAACTTCAGTCATAAACTTTAATAACACACAGACAATACATAAGCTATTCAGTTTCCTTTCTATTTACTTTACTATGCCCCTGCTCCCTCTTCCAACACCCTCCCTCTCCTAGTGCCCCTTCAAACCCCCCCCCCACACCATTTCTTTCTTTCTCTCAATTGTATTGAATTAAAAAAACACTTTTTGCACTAATATGTAATATACGCACCGTCGCCTACATCACTGTACATAATAGCACCATGTCATTTTGTTGCCGTGCTCACTTTGTCTCTTTGTATTATGTTTGTATGTCTATGTAGTCTCCCACTCTGTCCCACATCTTTACCACACACACACACGCATGCCTGCACAATAAACTTAAGACTAGTCAAAATACACAACATGCAACTTAAATTCATAACCTGGAACATCCGAGGAATTGGTTCTCACACAACAAAAAAAATAAAGTAACTCATCTTCTTCACAAAACACAAGCAGATATATGTTTACTACAAGAAACGCACCTCTCACCCTCAACAACAAATAGTTTAATAACAGAACAGTACACTCACTCCTATGCATCTCACTACAACTCCAAACAAAGAGGCGTATGCATCTTAATAAACAAAAAGATTAACTTTGTTCTTAAGTCAACCATCTCAGACCCTGAAGGACGATATATTATCATTAACATCTCAATCAACAATGACCCAATAACTATAGTCAGCCTCTACGGTCTGAACTCTGATGATTCAGACTTTTTTCATTCATTTTTCTCCTCTATTTCTAATCGCTCAAACTGTCCTATCATAAAAGGAGGTGATTTTAACACTGTAATTGATCCGTCCTTTGACAAATCAACAAAAACAAACAAAACCTGGATATCCACAAAAACAATCAAAAAGTTCATGAGTGATTTTGGTCTTGGCGATGGTTGGAGGCTTCAACACCCAACTGCAGGAGAATATACATTTTACTCATCAGTTCACCAAACATTTTCCCACATTGATCTTTTTCTGACAAGCAACTCAATGATACCAAACATCTCAGATTACAAAATACATCCCATTACAATAAGTGACCATTTACCAGTTACACTAACATGAACTCACAGAACTCACTTAAACCCTCCACTAGGTGGCGCTTCAATACTTCTCTTTTAGAAGATCCAGAATTTGACATCTACATCAACAGAGAGTGGGCAGCCTTCCTTCACATAAATGACTCCCCAAAGTCATCAGCATCATTACTTTGGGAAACAGGAAAGGCAGTACTCAGAGGTAAAATCATTTCATTTTCCATTCATAAAAAAAGGAAAAAGAAAAAGAATAATTACTAGAGGAAAAAGTTAAAGAACTTGAAGTAAAAATTAGTAACAACCCATCAGAAGAGAGACATAAAGAATAGAGGGAATATAAGCTGATATTAAACAAAATAATTAAATGAAAGAACTCAATTTCGAACTCAAAGAGTCCGCCATGAATCTTTCCATCATAGTAACAAATCTGGTAAATATCTGGCAAACCAAATCAAGAGAAATAAAGAAAAAACATCAATAACCACTATTCAGAACTCAGCAGGGAAGCCAACCAACTCTCCCCATGAAATAAATAACATCTCTCTAAACTACTATACAAAATTATACTCCTCTGATTTGGATCCCAGACAAGAAGACATAAATCAGTTTCTCAAAAACATATACCTACCAAAGCTCCACCCTCACCAAGTCAAAGATTTAGAAACACCCGTTACTGAAACAGAACTACATTCTGCTCTTGAAAAAATGCCAAACAATAAAGCTCCCGGTCCTGATGGCTTTCCCGCTGAGTTCTATAAACATTTCTGGTCTACTTTATCTCTGTTATTCGTAAGAACAATAGCTGAAATAAACAAAATTCAAAATTTCCAATCCATATGAACACTGCTGTTATCTCACTTCTCCTGAAAGCCTGTAAAGACACTACACTCCCATCCAACTATCGACCCATCTCACTCATCAATGTGGATGTTAAAATTATCAGTAAAACTCTTGCACACAGAATCAACAAAATCATGCCACACATTATCCACCCCGATCAAACAGGTTTAATCAAAGGAAGGCAATCAACTAACAATACCCACAGATTATTTAACATTTTTCATCTATCCTCAGTACAACAGGAGGATACAATCATTGCCACTGTAGATGCTACAGTCATCACCAATGGATTAACATCACAACAATTCACAATACATAGAGGAACTAGACAAGGCTGTCCACTCTCTCCTGCTTTGTTCACCATCTCCATCGAGCCTCTAGCAGCAGCAATTCCCCAGAATCCCCTCATCAAAGGTATTTCAACACCAAATTCAACTCATAAAATATCCCTATATGCAGATGACATTTTACTCTTCCTCCAAAATCCACACTCTTCTTCACCAGAAACAATCAAAACTATTAAAGTACCCTCTAAAATATCAGACTCTTCAATTCTCCCATTGCACAATACTAAATGGGATGTGGCAGCCCAGGCATCACCTACCCCCTATGCAACGGCCATATCACTTACTTAGGCATCAAAGTTTCTTCAGGCTGTCAGAGCTGATCCACCTCAACTTCACCCCCCTATTAAAAACAATAGAAGATGACATTCATCGTTGGTAAACCTCCCACTCTCTATTATGGGCAGAATAGCCATCATCAAAATGACCATCCTACCTAAATAAATTATCTCTTTTCAATGATACCAATCCACCCCACACTCACCTGGTTTAAATCTATTGACTCCAGAATCACAAAATTCTACTGGAAAAATAAAACGCCAAGGATAAAACTCTCCACACTGCAAAAACCCAAATCCCAGGGAGGATTAGAAGCCTTAAACTTTCTCAACTATTCGCGAGCAAACAAACTGCAATACATATATAAATGGACACTTCACAACCAATCAGACTCCATATGGTTAGACATTGAACAAACATTCTGTAATGGCATTAACTTATCCGATATCCCTTTCCTCAGTCAGTCTGTTAAAAAACATCCCTGTTTTAAAGCAATAACTATAGCCTCTGCTCTGACAGCCTGGTGGAAATTTCACCACATCACAAACTCCACTCTTTCCCCTACTAACTTCATACCTATTTGGAACAACCCTGATTTTTTAAGCAATAAAATACCCCTCAATTTCAAGACCTGGGCTGAAAAGGGAATCACACATATCAGACACATCGTTCAGGATAATACCTTTATTACCTTCCCAAACCTGGTCCAGAAGTACGGCATTGGGAGCACAGAATTCCTGAAATACTCACAGCTCAAATCCTCAGTACTATCACAAGTTAACATCAAATCCACAAATATACACCTTCCAGAAGCAGCAGCAACCTTAATCAACATTAACTCACCCATTAAACTACTCTCTAAAATATACAAGATCATTTAAAAGTCACACCAATCAATTGTCCTCCCATGTGCCAACTGGGAAAAGGATCTTTCTATTGCTCCCAATGCCGACTTCTGGACCCAAATCTGTAAAAATACATTTTTCATGTCCAAAAATGCTAATCTCCAACTAATACAATACAAAACACTTCATAGAAGACACTACACAGGTGACAGGCTAGCAAAAATGGGTTTTCCTTCAGATATTTGCTCACACTGCACACAAAACTGCCCTGACACATACATCCATGCCACCTGGCAATGCACCACAATCCAACACTTTTGGGAAAACATTACTCAGACGTTATCCTCCCTGTTCGGCTGCCACATCCCATTATCTCCCTCTCTATGCCTGCTAGGGGACCTTTCAATACTCCATGAAAACACAATAAACCCCAAAAATTCTCCTCTTAGCTCTAAACATCACCAAGAAAACCATCCTCATAAACTGGAAAACACGAAATAAAATCCACATTTATCAATGGAAAAATTTACTCATAGACTATATCTCAGTGGAATATACATCCCCCCACAGTCACTCAGAAGAGCCCCATCTTAACACACCATTTATCGAACTCCTTCATCTTTAATCTCTCTCTCTGTCTTTGTCTCTTTCCCTCACACTTTTCCCTTCCATCCACGCTGAGAACCACTGACCACATAACAATCACAAGCACTTTCAATTTCATAGTTAATAAAAAAATAAACATTTATTATTGTTATTAATATTATTATTATTATTATTATTATTATTATTATCATCATTATTATTATTATTATTATTATTATTATTATTTTCTTTCGTTCTCTCTCTCTCCCCTCAACATGTTGTTTTGTTATACTTTTGGCTATTTCTTGTTTGTTTTCATCTATTTTACAAGTATGATTTCTTTTTCTTTTTTTTTTTTCATGTCGTCACTGTTAATTTCACTACTGCCCCTTTGAAAAAACAAAAACAGAATTTAAGTTAATTTCCCTGTTTTTCCCTCCACCATCTTGTGTCTTTTAATGCATCATTGAAGAATAGAAATAGGGAAAAATAAAAACAAACAAACAAAACACCAATGTAGGTTTTGCAGAACAGAGGAGACAATCCTCAGGGCAGTACCCTGTCCCTGGTGAATGCTCCCCTATAATGTTCTGTCTCATTTAATGCACCACTAGTTAACACCACACACAGTCACAAGGGGAAAAAATAGAAACAGATATAAATAAAAAAGTCAAGAACAGGGGCAGGAATGGTGGTGAGAAAGCAGGATTGTAAAAAATTGTAAATTCATGTTTAAGACCAAGTAAATAATACACATCTATGGGTGGAAAAGACATTTACTTTGTTTTCTCAGACACATTTACTCATTCACTGCGCAGGTACACACATCACATAAACACAGACTTACCCACAATTCCGTACTGGTGTTGTTATTGTAAGTCATGTACATTAATATTTCTGTTTTTTGTATTGTCCATAAAAGAATTAAAAAAAAAAAAAAGAAAACACACACAAAATGTCCACTGAGTTCTGTCATCACATGATACATGTGCTCATGATTAGTTAAACAAAATGGCCGTGCAGCATTCCATAGTTGCTATGAAAAGTCTGAAAGTGCATCATTTTAATCCATGTGGTTACCATGGTGACATCTAAGGTGCATCATTTGAGTTTGATCCTCACTTGAAGACAAACACCATCAGAGACAGTCAGAAAGAGTTTTTCTCCTGCTGAAATCTGTGAATTCTTCAAACAATCAAACCCCAGCTACAAATTTTCACCAGACAAGGAAAGAATAAAGATCTCCCTATAACAGTGAAGCAAAACATCAAACTTCTGAGATGGAAAATGTAAGATATTCACTTCTTGATGGTCATAGGTGGCTAAGCTAACTAATGCTAATGACTGAGAATGAGGGAACAAATGCTGATCACTTTTTTGTTTGAACATGGTTGAGTCTGAGTTTTCAGAACTGCTTCAAACATTTCAGTATCCACTGAAAATTAACATTTTAATCAAGAATTCACAATGTCAATAAAAAAGTCAAACTCTGAGCTAACACAGTTATACCCTCTACAAGGAGACATGAATGGTTCAATAACTGTACTTCTTAAATTTCAAAGTCATTTTGAGGCAAATATTTTTCAGGATAGCTAAGTTCATAAATGTTTGACTTTTTAAATAATACGATGACTTTTTAACAGTCACAGGGAGAGGTTAAATCTCTCAGTGTTCATGTTTGTCAGACTCATCAGTCTGACTCTCTGCAGACTGTCTTAGTCTATTTAAAAGTGAGGTTTTTCAATCTTTCATCTTAAAATAAAGTGACAAAACATGAGAGGTGTTTAGTTAAAATAAAAATAGTAATTTTGGGGGGATGTAAATGTAATATGTTCATTTTATGATGGTCATAGGTGGCTACTGACCCACAGGGGTCAGTACTGGGCCCTAAATTGTTTATTTTATATATCAGTGATATATATATATATACATATATATATATATATATATATATATATATATATATACATATATATATATATACATATACATATATATATGACTGTGGATCACAGTCTTCTGTTAAAAACTCTCTTAAAGATTGGAATTCCTAAACAAGCTGTCGCTTGGTTGGCCAACTGTTTAGTAAATAGGTTGCAATGTGTTCTGATGGCTGGATTTAGTTCTTCCTTTCATGAGGTCACAAAAGGTGTGCCACAAGGCTCAGTCTTAGGACCCATTCTGCTCACAATTTATATCAATGATCAGTGTGCAAACTTGCCAAATGCCTCATACCATGTTTATGCTGACGACTCTGTAATTTACTGCTGTTCACACTCAATTGCACAGGCAATTGAATTCTTGCAATCTGCTTTTGATGTAGTGCAGATTCGTCTGGCAAACTTGGAAATGGTTTTAAATGCTGATAATTTAAAATAATGCTTTTTTCCTCCAAGGCATCTGTTCCCTTGGAGGAAATCCCCTCAGTTAGAACTTTCCAAGGTAAAACCCTAGAGCTGGTCACCAGTTATAAGTACCTGGGATTAACTATTGATGGAGATCTTTTTTTCAAAGTGCATGTCAAAAATGTAATTTCTAATTAAGGGTGAAGCTCGGTTTCTTCTATAGAAACAAGTCATGTTTCTCTCTCAGAGCTCGGAAGCTTCGGCTACTTTTTTGCCTGTTCTTGATTATGGTGATGTTGTGTATATGTCTGCTTCAACCACCTGCCTTCAGTCCTTGACTCCTGTCTACCACTGTGCTCTGAGGTTTGTCACAGGTTGTAGTCGCCTCACGCACCATTGTGAACTGTATGCTAAAGCTGGCATGCCCTCTTTGGATATACGGCGATACACGCACTGGATGACCCTGGTTTATAAAGCTCTTCTTGGCCTGGGTCCTTGTTATTTAAGCACTTTTCTTCGGAGAAATGGAAGCCATTATGCTTTACGATCAAATGACATCATGTATCTCTCTGTTCCTCGTGTTCGAACTGAAACAGGGTAAAAAGCTTTTAGTTACCTTTGCCCCCTCTACCTGGAATGCCCTCCTATCTGAACTGAAAACTGGCTGAATTTGTTTCTTTGGCAGCCTTCCGCTCTACCTCGAGAAACCAACAACATGATCCATCAAACAGTGCCTGTGTTCTTAAATTGTTTCTTAAAATAACTCCTGCATTTTATTGCTTGTATTTTAATGTCTGTTGCTGTACTCTGTCTGTTTTGTCTACAGTGACATGTGCTGCTGCCTCTCTTGGCCAGGTCACCCTTGTGAAAGAGGTCTTGACCTCAATGGGTCTTTTACCTGGTTGAATAAAGGTTAAATAAAATAAAAATATAAAGTGTCTGATTTACTGAATGTATATTGTGTTTGCTGA
>JBAMNC010002189.1:0-108322 GCA_037902135.1 Cetoscarus ocellatus
CTGATTGTGACGATTCAATTCAGACCAATTCTCGATTCAGACCAATTCATGATTCTCACTCAATCCTAACAGTGCTTATGTCAAAACTTTATTACAGTCTGTTAGCCCGGCTAGTATCAGCACGCACCTCATTACAACTCTATTCTTTTGAGACCTACTATTTCAGGTGTTATGATGGCTTTTCAGATATTGGTTTAAAACATTTTAGGATTGATCAAGAATCTTAGATTATGAATCATTTTCTTGCTGACCTCTAGCAAATACACAATTAATTAATGCAGGTTGGCAGGTTTAACGTCAGCAGTGAGCACTGATTTAGATTAATGGTCCTTCTTTAGTAAGCATCTTGTAAGGATGCCGAAACAGCAAACCTGTAACACATCATTTTGGCCCGCTTTCAGGGTACCACACACAAAGAGGGAGCTATTACACTGCTGTCTGCCAAACACAGTTACAGTTGTTAGTAGGGATGAGAATCGAAAACAAATTCCACTAGAGAATCGCTAACAACCCCCTCAAGGAATCGATACCATTTGTATTTTTGCTTAACAACTCCCCAATCAATACTTCCAGTTCATTCTACACAAACTGCAAATCCGGTATGTCGTGCCCTCATCAGAGGCAGTCAGCAGAAACATTAAAAAAGACGTCAGATGTGATCATGGCAGACAGAAGAGAGAGGAGGTCAGAATTGTGACATAATTTTAAACAAAAAGATGCTTATTTCATGTTTAGTGGGTGCAAACATGAGGAATTTTCCGAAGCAGCCCAGAATTAAATATCTGAAGTGACAGGCTTGATGCTGCTGCCACTGGTGAGGGAATCATTAAAGAATCAGACTGATAAGCATAATCAATAATGGAATTGGTATCTGTAAAATCTTTTCAGGAGCTAAACTCCCGGAAGAAAACTATTCGGCCTTTGACTCCCTGTAGAGCAGATCCCAGAACCTGCTGCATGGAAAGATGTTTCATTTTCATAACAGAGGATGTTTGAGTGTCCTGTGTTCATACATAACAGTATGCAGATGACATTTGTTTGAGTGGCTGATGATGACTGTTAGCAAACCTTCATCTGGTTATGTAAGTACTTATCCATGCGTTGTTTTAGATCCATGGATCAGTGTGAGACCCTGACTACAGAGGATGTCTCTTAATTTGTAATTGTTGCTTTTCTGTCATCGATAGCTCTGCTGCCACCTCTTCCCTCTCTTACAGATTCTTCTAATGAATAAAACAGACCTTTTCCGTGAGAAGATCCTCTACCTTGGTAGACATCTGAGGTTGTACCTTTCGAGTTATAATGGTACTTTTAAGAGTTTTTTTTCTTTCACAGATAAATGTGTCAGTGTTATTTATTAGAGATGGTAATTTTGTTTGTGACTGCCTTTTAAGTATTGGACTTTATGACTCGATTTTAGTCAAACAAAGGGAAGCAATCAGTCCCATTAAACTTTATTTAACATTTAATTAACTTTACTAAAACAATGGCCCTGTGCCCTCTCATTTTATCATTTTAGCAGTTCTAATGTTTGGATTAGACCAGGGTGACCACATACTGATGAGGCATAAGAATTTGACCACTGCAGGTGAAGTGAAGAACACGGATCATCTCTTCATCTTGGCAGTTGTTAGTTGGGGAGGGGGTCCTCAAAGCTGATGTTAGAAGCAGGAAAACTGTGCGAGAGCCTCAAATTTGGGTATAAAAAAGGTGAATTCAGTCCGATATAAATCATCCCTGTTCAAAGTTTATGTCCAATAACAACATTTTGAGTTTTAAAACAGTTTTTAAAAGATTTCTAAAATATTTGTTTTCTGTTTTTATGACCAGTGATTAAAGACTGTATATCACAATAAAATAAGCAGGGTAATGTATCACAATTTTTCATGATGGCCTATTTTTTCTATTTTTATTGTTTGCTTTAAAAAACAAAAGGTTTCTGATCTGTTTTATTTGAGCAAAGCATGGTCATACAACATGGAATTAAATCTGTAGTCTATTCCTGCAACAGAAATAACAGTAAATGTAGCAGAGAGACAGACTGAAATGGCTTAACCAGAGGCTGGACGACAATACAAAATAAATGTCAACAAATATCCAGTATTATTTTTTTAAGATTAGTAACTAAAGAAATCAAATTGAACTTCAAAATATTGATACAGTATTGTGCAACAAAAAAGTGCAATTTAATTATGTATTATTTTCGCACACCCCTCGTCCACAGTCTTCTATTCCATATGGACTTGCTTTCTTGTGTGTGTTCATTATCTCTCTGCCTGAGGGGTCACTGTGGTCCTTCTGTCCTCTGGGTAATCAGAAATGTTTCTTTCTACACCGTCCTCTGTTTGTGTGACATGGTTGATACTGGTTGAATCATGACCAAAATGTATGAGATTCACAGAGACTGAGAAACATCTCCTTTTCTCTGGTGTCATGTTTTATTCCTGTATCAAAAAAAACACCCTATAGATTTCTGTGGAAAGCTTGTGTCTTGTTTAGCAATAATTAATAGTGTACTCAGTGTACATAAGAGCATAAGTCAACCAACTCTACACAAAACCGAACTCTGTTTCCGTTCTTCCTCATCCAGGTGCAGATTTTGACGTTGACACTGCAGCCTACCACATCACGGTCATGTTTTCATCATGCATCAGCAGCCCTGATAAACCAGTGTACCACCACTACACCACGGCCACGGACACCAAAAACGTTCAGGTGGTGTTTCACATGGTCATGGAGCAGATCATCAAGGAGAATCTTGAAGCTGTAGAGCTGCTCTGAAAGCCCCAAATTTGCTCCTGTGACTGTTTTAAGTCATTCACCAGTTATTTTAATGTAATCACAGTTATGTGCCTTTGTTTCTAATTTCTAAATGGTTGAAACAATGAAGAGCTGCACCTTCTCTGATTTATTTTTAAAAGATTTTAAATAAAATATTTATTGATAAAATTGCTTAGACCTTCTCTGATGCTGTTTGTCTACAGTAAAAGCTGGGACACTTGGCACAGGACAAACAAGGAATTAGGCTTTGCAGGCCCTGAGGAAGTCGCAGTCGTCCTTAGGCTTTCTGAAGCATATCTGTACTTTTTGTGTCATTTGTCTTGCAAGGCATTCATTCTATTCCCCAGTTATACTGAACTCTTCTCCCTATTCATTTTTTAAAGAGCACCCAGGCACACATTTACAATTTACAGATCTACACCGATCAGGCACAACGTTATGATCACAGACAGGTGAAGTGAATAACACTGATTCTCTTCATCAGGGCACCTATCAGGCTGCAAGTGAACATTTTGTTCTCAAAGTTGATTTTAGAAGAAGGGAAATGTCAAGGCATAAGGATTTAAATTTAACAAGGGTCAAATAGTGATGGCTAGATAACTGGGTCAGAGCATCTCCAAAACTGCAGCTCATGTGGGGTGTTCCTGGTCTTCAGTGGTCACTATCAAAAGTGGTACAAGGAAGGAAACTGGGATGGGGTCATGGGTGCCCAAGGCTTATTGATGCACAGGGGAGCGAAGGCTGGCCTGTGTGGTCTGATCCAAAAGACGAGCTACTGTTGTTAAAATGCTGAGGAAGTTAATGCTGGTTCTGATAGAAAGATACCAGGATAATCAGTGCATCGCAAGTTTGTTGCGCATGGGGTTGCATAGGGTACCAACACAATAATAGACTGAGCTCTGATTGTTATTCCTGATTGGTGTGCATTGACCACGTTGAGAAACCAATCGTGCCTTTTTTGTGTTTTTTTTTTTTTTTTAAGTTAAGAGCTCTGTTTACACTTAAACTTGCTAATTCATGTTAAATGAAAATACAATGCAAACTTTTGTGGGATATAGAAAGATAACTGGGAGCTGATCTTAACAATGTTTTGTCTGTCAAATTCATAAAAGGTCGATCGGAGGCTTGTAGACACTTCAGCTGCTTCTTTCTTCTCAAAGATTCCAAAAAGACGAG
Organism: Cetoscarus ocellatus; assembly: GCA_037902135.1. Lineage (NCBI taxonomy): Eukaryota > Metazoa > Chordata > Actinopteri > Labriformes > Labridae > Cetoscarus > Cetoscarus ocellatus. The sequence goes on from JBAMNC010002189.1 coordinate 3,958, forward strand.
TCAGATGGATGAGTTTGTGTAATTGGGGACATGGCATCAGGCAGATCCAGCTGCTTCACAAGTTAATTTGATGCTTGCATTTTAATGTTCTAAATAAAATGTTTATCACCCAAAGTCATGTTACCATCAAATCAAAACTCTGAATCATCAGTTTCAAATTAAGGCTGCAATATCATAAATTTATTAACGGAGACTTTGATCAAAGATACATCAACATAACATTAACAATCCAGACTTTAAGATGTATAGAAAACAATGAACACTTATCAAAAAGCAAACCAAAATATTCCCCATGTTGTGCAACACATACATAAAGTTAAATTCAATAAATTTGGGGTTTTAAGTAGTCATGATGCTTAAAGTCAGGGCTCAAGAAGAAGGGTCCAAGGAGTGTTTTTCAGCTCAGTTTTCAGCACAGTCTGAGGAGTCCAGAGAGAGGAAGACTTCTGCTTTACACTTAAATGAGCCCTTCAGTTCCTGGAGTTCACAGCTCTGCAGGTTTGGTTTAATGTTCTTGATACAAACAGGCTGTAGAGAGAAGACAAAAACAGTTATTTATCGAACACAAATGCCCTTTAGAAGTACTGGTGTTTAATGAGGGTGTGTCTGATTTCACAAACTTTTTTTTTAATGCAGAATAAAACCCTGAACTATTTAAACAAAATAAAATCATGAATTGGGGAGAGATTGCAGATTAAACTGGAAATTTTCTTTTAAATTGTCAGTTATTCCATTTTTTTTGCATGTTTATCAACCATGACCATGCATGCATGTCAGAAAAACATCAAAAGGACCTAAAGCAAATTTTGCTAGTTTTATTTCCTCAGAGATAAGAAAAATCGATTTTGCTGTGGAATAATAATGCTTGTAACTTTAATGCTGACAGGACTTCTCTTTTTCCCTTTGTGTTTTCAGATTTTTCTTTCTTTCTCATTTAGGGGGAATAAAAACAGTTTTCTTTCTTTATCAACGCTGTCCCCTTTGCTGCTGTAACACTGCAAATTTCCCCGTGTGGGACGAATAAAGGTTTATTCTATTCTTCTATTCTATTCTTTCACTGATTTTGAAGAGATGGAGACTGCATTGTCTTTTTCTTTATTGTTTCTCAATTTGTCAGAATGAAAACGATTTCCCTTTCTTTATTGAAAGGATTTAAACTGCGCTGTTCTTATTTTGTTCTTTTCTCCCTTTTATTCTCTCTTTTTCATTCTTTCTTAATTTTCTTTTTTGCTACCCGTCTGTCGTTCTTCAGGAATACAAACTTTAAAAGACATAAGTACATTTTTTTTTTTGTTTTTGTTTCTTTTAGTCTTCTTCCCTTTTAAAAACACCAACTTCTATTATTTCTTTTTCTGTTATCTTTTTCCCCCTCATCTTTTTAGACTTGCAAAATTTCTTTTTTTAATTTCTACCTAAAAAAAAATAACGTATTTTTGACGCTGAAGTTACCCAACATTAGTTTATTCTTGTGTTTATCTATTTTGATTTTATAAAAAATAAATATAACAATACTTTTAAGTATTATGTGAACAAAGAGTACTCTGATCAAAACTGTGAAAACATCCCAAATCGTCAGTCACAACCTCTCCGCCGCGCGCAAAGCTACAGACCGCCGTGCGTAATGCGTAAAACCAAACCCACTCGCTGGACTCAGCCTTGATGATCTGAATGAGGACTAACCATCGTCTTGAGGAGGAATCTCTGCGGTGTTAGATCAGGAAACACGCTGTTGCTCTCTCCCTCCTCGCTGTCCGACGGCTCCACGCTCTGCTCGGCTCTCCTCACGTACGGTGACCTCCGGATACCCGACAGCAAGCCGGACGCTCTGCCCACGGAGTAGTAGGTCGGTCCGGCCACCTGCTTGTACCATGCCTCTGCTGGACTGTGGGAGAGCAGCACGGAGACGATCACGATGGGGAACACGAGTTTGGCAGACACCTCCATGTCGAGCTCTGCAGCTTGGTGCTGGATTATCCTCCTCAGTGTCAGCGCGCTGCCCGGACCCTCACTGTCACGGTTCTTATAGAGACCCCGTGATCATCCACTGATTCCGTCAATGTGTGAGAGCAATTCACACGCATGTGACGCACCTCAGAAATTCAGCCCACCTGCGCGTGCTGTCTTTAGTCTCCAAGGGCTGTGACATAGTTGGACAGTGACTTCAGAGAACTACGTACATGACTTTTTTTCAAGGAGCTCTTCATGTTGGAGATTGCAATTTCCAAAACCATCTTATTAGGTACAATCGTTTAACTGCTTATTAACACTAATAGCAAATTGGGCCAATCACATGGCAGCAACATAATGCTTGTAGGCTTGTAGATATGTCCAAGACCACCACCTGAAGTTCAAACCAAACACCAGAATGGGAAGAAAGGTGATTTTAGTGACTTTGAATGTAGCATGGTTGTTGGTGCCAGGGGTTGGTCTGACTATTTCAGAAACTGCTGATCTACAGGAACTTGCACACACAACCATCTCTAATGTTTACAGAGAATGGTTCTAAAAAAAGAGCAAGAAAATATCCAGTAAGCAACGGCCTGTGCAAAAACAACTTGTTGATGCCAAGCTGTCCATAAGGGTAAGAAAACACCAAAACATTATCATAGTAAAGTTAAAAAAACAAACAAACATGGCAAGTTAGTTAGTACTCACAACCCGATGCTGTCTCTGGTTTTTGCCCTGGCTGTGTCCAAGTTCTTTTTTGTTTCGGCCTTCTCTGCCTCTGTCTTTCTTTTCTTGCTCTGTTTAGCAGGAGGAGAGGTTACCAGTAATCAGGGTATAGGTAGTTTCTCTGCCAGTCTCCAGCGTACTCAGATCCCTCTCAGCTCGGCTATGTGCATTGAATCAGGGTCAGTGAACGCTGGCAAAATGTATGCGCAGAAGATGGGCAGAACAGCAGTATGGGATTTGATTGGTTTAATAAATTCGGTCCGAATTGCTGTGGTTGGTTGGTGTTTTCCCTGCTTTACTCCTGCTGTAGACAGCGGCTATTTTTGCTCTCTTTTAAGAACACATTATGCATTGATTGCCATTCGGACATAACCATCATTTTAACCAGTATAACAAAAAGTGTATCTAAATCTGATTACCAACCCTGCCTTTAACAGGTGGGCCCTCAGTGTTAAACTAATTTTGACATTTGAGGACCAGAATTAAAGGTGTGCCAGATCAAGGATAGGACTCAAACAGTAACCTGTTAAAAGCCAGGCCACAGAGATAAATGTAAGTGTTAGTCTAGGGTGAAGGTACATAACATATTTAAAGGGAAAAAAGGTAGAAAAGAAAATCTCTCTCAGTCTCCAAATATTCACCACTGAAACAATTCTGCAAAATGTACACAATTTATTTACAACAAACAAAAACAAGCCAAAGGCAAAAATGTATTTACAAGCAACAAACTGAGAAGCAAGATCTTAAAGAAAAGGGTACAAAAACAAAAGACTGCATAAGCTGGCACTCAAAACAAGGAATTACTTGAAAAGTAACTGTTACAAAAACAACTGCAAACTAACAGTCCCAAATTCTCACAAGTTAAGCACAGATTACAAAATTACGAAATTGTTCGGAGGCTGAGAATGTCTCGGTACTGCTGCTGTCAGAAACGCCACCGTCCATTTCCCGGCTGAGGATATTTGAAAAGGCCATCATCCCTCTTGGACCAATAAGAGGGCTGCTTCTCCCTCAGAAGTAGTGTTTATATGACTAAATCATATCTGGAGAGGGCCTCAGTTGGGACTTTCAGAAGTCCAGCCATTTCTTTGTGTGGCCTTGGTTGATGCCACTACTTCTTCTAGTCCTTATGTAATAAATAACCAAAGTGACTATGTTTTTGATCGATTTCAGTGTTTTTATGTTTTCAGACATGCATTTTGACATTAAAGACAAAATGTCAGTGCCGGAAATATTCTGCGATGAGAAGACAGTTTCCTGTGGCAAGCAAGTGGCAGTGATGGTAAATCAGTTTGTTCTCGACATTGTGGCCGCCTTGACCTAGATTCAAATCTGGATTGTGCCCAGTGTGACAGGCTGAGCTCCTGTTATGCGACTGCACTCAGCTACACCCACCTGTGGTATTCATTTTACCAGCTAAGTTACAGATGAAACATTGAAATCCTAAGTTTTTCTAAATTTCTCTAAATTTGTAAACCACAATTTCAATGAAGATGGGACGTTGTGTGAAATGTAAATAAAAACAGAACACAATGATTTTCAAATCATTTTTGACTTCTATTCAATTGAATTAACAGCAAAGACAAGATATTTAAAGTCAAGACTGATACAACTCTTTGTCGTTTCTTTGAAAGTCACTCATTTTGAATTTGATGCCTGCAACATGTTCCAAAACAGCTAGGACAGGGCAGCAAAAGACTGGGAAAGTTGAGAAATGCTCAACAACACCTTTTGGAACAGTCCACGGGTGAACAGGACATAATTGGAAAATGAAAGGATATCATCACGTGGTCTTAGAAACAGTTTGTTGCACATATACAGTTAAGACTCTACCATGCAAAACGAAAGACATTTATCAACATAGTAAAGAAATGCTGCTGGCTTCTCCGGGCCTGAGCTCATTTGAGGCGGACTGTCACCAAGTGGAAAAGTGTGCTGTGATCTGAGGAGCCCACATTTCAAATTGTTTTTTGGAAATCATGGACATGATGTCCTCTGGGCCAAAGAGGAAAAGGACCATCCAGATTATTATGGGTGCAAAGTTCAAAGTCAACATCTGTGATGCTATGGGAGTGTGTTAGTGTCCATGGCATGGGTAACTTGCACATTTGTGAAGGCCCTATTAATGCTGAAAGGCACATACAGGCTTTGGAGCAACATGTGCTGCCGTCCAATGGACATCTTTTACAGAGATATCCCTACTTAATTCAGCAAGACAATGCCAAACCACAATGTGCAGATGTTACAGCAGCATGGCTTTGTAGTAAAAGAGTGCAGGTACTAGACTGGTCTGCCTGCAGTCCAGACCTGTCTCCCACTGAAAATGTGAGATGCATTTTGAAGCGCAAAAGGTGACAATAGAGACTCTGGAGTCTGGACTGTAGAGCAACTGAAGTCTTACTTCAAGCAAGAATGGAAAATTCCACCTACAAAGCTTCAACAGTTAGTGTCATCAGTTCCCAAACACTAATTGTTAGCTGTTAGAAGGAAAGGTGATGTGACACAGTGGTAAACATGCCCCTGTCCCAGTATTTCTTGAACATTTTGCAGGTATCAGATTCAAAGTAAGTAAATATTAGCAAAAAAAACAAACAAACAAAAAAAAACAAACTAATCTTTTTAATTTTGAAAATTAAATATCTTGTCTTTGTAGTGCATTCAGTTGAATATAGGTCAAAAAAGGACTTGCAAACCATTGTATTGTGGTTCTATTTAGGTTTTACACAACGTCCCAACTTCATTTGAATCTGCATCTGTACTAATAATACAAACCATGACATCTGTCTCGTGCAGCATCAAACTGCAAAAGTTCAAAACAATTGCACATAATGCTTCCACACATCATTCAACATTTACAGGCTTTACTGTTACTGTGCTTTAACCACAGCAGAGCACAGTCAGTTTTTTTCTCTCGTACACAGGTCACGGTTTCTCCGTTCAGGGTCTGGTTTCCTACACGTCACAATCAACAAAAGATAATGCTGCTGGTGTGCTGTTGTGGGGAAGTGAATCAACGGTTTAGGTGTCCTGTTTCTCACTCTAAGGGACAAATGAATTTTTTTTTTTGTTTGAAAACAGGAAGGCATATGCAGATGAGTAAGTCATAGAGAGAAAGATCACATAAATTCACTTATTTTACGGTTTCTAATGTGTGTGACTCATTGTTACCTGCAGATCTTTAGATGCTTCAGAAACTTTAATTTTTTTTTCTTTGATTTTACCAGAAAAATGCTCATTGAACCCAAAAGCCTGACATGGATACTGATGCTGTTGTTTCTGTATGGTAAGAACACTTCCATCTGATTTGTGCTTCATTAGAGGGACGTACTTTCAGAGACTGTGTTCATTATTTTCTCCTTTTCAGATGTTCTGTGTGATACATGGAAAGTGGAATATCAACATCAGCGCATCTGTGCAGTCAAAGGCTCCTCTATGGTCATTTTATGCTCATTTTACCCTCCCAACAACCTGACAGTAAAGCAGATCTCCTGGGCTCGTATGAACTCTAATTGCTACGTAACTGGCAATTTGAGAAAAGTCGCCTCCAGGTTTCAGTACATTGGTGATAGACTGAGTAACTGTTCAACGAGAATACACCAAGTGGAGAGAAATGATGAAGGGAGATACAGAGTTGTATTCTTCAAGAAAAATCAGAGGGTTTGTCCAAGAAACAAAAGCATCTTTTTAAAGGTTATTGGTAAGTTGTTGTTTTTTTTTGTATTTAAAAAAGAGTAAACATCCATTTTTATTTTTCAGTGAGGGATTATCATGCCTGTCCTTGTACCTGTTAGTTGCTTTTTATTCACCGATTAGCATCAAACTCCGGAGAAGAGTTCCTAAATAATAGTTTTGCAAGGGACAAATAAGTATTTAAGTACTGGTTCAGCAGGAAACAAACTAGTTCCTAACAGATAAGTCACTTTATACTCGTTAATCAAGGAACAAAAAGTAACACAGTTCTTCCAAGGCAGTGAATAATTGAATAGATATAAGTGACAAAGCACTGGTCAGTCTTGGGACAAATGTGTGACTTATTGGTGGTTTTCCAGGAACTAGTTCAGCAGGGACTAACAAGTAACTGAAAACTGGTTAAGCAGGAAATGAATGAGGAACTTAGTGCTGGAAAACCAGGGGACAAATATGTTATTTTATGCTATTTAAACATGGTACAATAAAAGCAACCAAGCACCAGTGAAATGGGTTAAAATGTTACTAAGGACTTGTTAAACAGGAACAAACAAGTGTCTATGAACTGGTAAACCAGGGAATAAATAAGAAATTTAGAGATGGTTTTGCAGGGGACAAATGAGTAATTTAGCTATGGAGGGAAACTAATCAGACAGTAAATATTGGTTAGTCTGTGGAAAAAATGAATAACTGAACAACTGAGTAAGTAAGTCCCGGTGAAGCAGAGAACAAATGAGTAACTGAAGGAAACTAAAGAACAATACAGTGTTTACTGTACGTAGGTGCTAGACAACAGGGAACAAATAAATAACTCACAAAAAATTAACCAAAGAAACAAAAAGTAATTAACTGCCTGTAAACAAAGTAAACAAGAGAGATTAACTACTAGTTTACAGACACAAATAATGACTGATCACAAGTTAACAGGGAAACATATTAACTGCACTGTAAAGTGGGGATAAACAAAATGAAATGATTGACTGTATCATATTTTACAGGGAGCCAATGAATCACTATCAGGTGGTTGACCAGGAAACAAATAAGTTACAAACTTTTAGTTAATCAGGGAGCAACCAAGCTGTTTACTTTTGGATGACAGGAAACAAATCAGTCAACAACAGCAAGGTGACCAGCAAGCAACTTTTAGCTTAACTGGCATCTTTACTGAGTAAAGAAAAAGTAAGAACTGCAATTTAATCTACACTAATTTTTTTTTTTTTTTTTTTACTGGAAAGAAAAGAGTAACTAATGGGTAATTTCACCATCAGCATATTGACATAGTTACAGAGTGTATGGGAGAATTAACTGCTGGTTAAAAACCCAGAGATAAAGAATTACCAGCAAGTTAAACATAGATTAACATGTAAAAATGTAAATACTCCTTTAATAGATTTATAAAGTTTGTAAAGATAGCTGAATAAAAAAGACTTTTGTATAAGGTGATCAAAATTTTTTATAAAAAACACATTCTTTTTTTTTTTATTTAAATTGTCTATGATTTTATTTTATTTTATTTTTGTTATTTATTATTTAGATTTATTAATGTATATATAGAGAGATTTTATATCTGCTAATTGTTTTTACTTTTTACTTTTAGAAATCCTGAGTTCTTTTATACCTTTGTACAATACAGTGCTACTAGAACCTTAATTTCCCTGAAGGAGTCTTTCCAAGGGATAAATAAAGTTATATCTCATTTAATCTGATCTAACATTTGGTGATTCAACTACTTGTTCACCATTAGTTTATGGTAGTTCACAAGTAACTCCTCATCAAACCTGTTAAAAGTGACTGATTACTCATACTTTAATCTTCTTTCTGAATAACAATTAAATGATAAGAGTTTTTAGTTATTTGAGCCTTGTGCTAGTCCTGGTTAACTTTCAGTTAGTTTCTCCATTTTTCTTCTACCTTTTCCATTATTTATATGATAATGGGTAAAAGCTGTCTCTTGATGTTTCCTTGAGTAAAAATAAAAGATGATTGATTGATTGTTTATTACTTTGCTTCTGTAGATTTAGAAATCTTTGTGACTAAGTTCAGTGGGAGCAGAGAAACACTGGAAGGAGACTCAGTGAATTTGACCTGCCTGAACAGCTGTGATGACCGAAACTCCTCTTCTGACTTCACCTGGTTTAAAAATGGACTACTCCTGAATGAAGGACCCGTTCTTTATCTACGCAGCATGTCCTTCAATCATTCTGGAAACTACACCTGCTCTCTAAAGACACAACCAGGAACAACTTCAGGAGCTGTGAACATCAATGTTGAATGTGAGACACATCAGATTTTAGTCTCTTTTGAGCTAAATAACTGTAAATGACCATTTTGTGCAATCAGCTCTCTTTTCCTTTCAGATGGTCCCAAGAACACATCAGTCTCTCTTACACTACTCAGAGAGGACTACACTGGCATGAACTTCACCCTGATCTGCAGCAGTGATGCTAACCCCCCTGTGGAGAAGTATACCTGGTTCAAAAAAGACAAGGATAATGATACAGCTGTTGGGCGTCATTCTGTGCTCTTCACTGATGAAGCTGGGCAGTATTTCTGCAGCGCTGCCAGCAAACATGGCAGTCAAAACTCCTCTGTTGTGACCGTGGGGGTCAAATGTAAGTGCTATCTTTGTTTTTTGTATTACAGTGACCTATTTGGAAAGAAAAGCACAGAAATGTGGATTTAGATCTAACAAATGGCCTCTGTTTTGCAGCAAATTGGATGACTTATACCAGAGAAGTGGTCATTATATCTACAGTTGTTTTACTCCTGATTGTGGTCGCTGTCATTGCCATCAAAAGGTATTCTTATTAATATTATTAAACACATAGCCCACCTGCATCGATGCCAAATAAATAGATATATAAACTGCGTTGTGTTTAAAAAGATAACCCTTAAACAGCCAATATTATGATTTTTTTTTTCTTTTAACCCTCCTAAGTCCATGGGAGCACCGGTGCCCCCAAATGGTAACACTCGCGTCATTTATTACAGCGTATCTCTGCAACCGTACAACAAATCTTGATTGGGACATCTATGTTTGGAGGCTCACTCTTCAGTCAATCTATGGAGGGCTCCAAGTCAAATATAACCTTTTCAAAATGTCCTATAATTCAGCCGTGTTTTTCCCAGATATTTCATATTCATGGATTCACGGAGGTAAATCCATAGTGATTTTTTTCACATTCTCAGTATGAAAAATGTAGTGGTGTTATCATTAGACCTTCATTTTAACCTTTAGAGGAAGTGACAACTTCCTGTCAGCCTACTGACCAATGAGACGACCCAATTATCACCTTGCTTGCTTTCTCAACAATAGTGTCCAATCAGGAACAGCTAAAGGTCAAGAGACTTGATAGCTACCCATCAATTCTCCCCAAAATTAAAAGGAAATATGATAACATGTGGCCCTTTGTAACAGTTTAGACATAAACTACTTCCCAAAATGTCACAAATAACTCAATGAAGATAAAATAAAATTGTAGAAATATGTATTAATGCGTAACAGCTTTTTGCTGTTAGTTTGCTTTTATTTTTTTGTCTTAATATCCAAGGCTTGTAGCATATTCAGATACAATAGCCAGGTAGCCCATGTTGTCCTAAAAAACGATGTCTTTAACTTGATTTGATCCCATGCGAAGTGTGAAAGCTGACAGAACCATTGAAAACACATTGTTGCAGCAATATTCACAACACACCCCAATTTTGAGGACTGCTAAAGTATGTTAGAAAAATACTTTTTAGTTTTCATACACAGAGTCCCTGATCCACATGTATTCTCAGTCTGTCTCTGTTAGAGCTCTTGCCACTTTAAGGCCCCCCTTCCCCACCACTCTATTCTGTGGTAATTGGTCAATTTACAACGCTCTGAGACGTGTTGTCAACAGCACTGCATTCATTCTTCAGGGGCACTGAGCTTGCCACTTCAACCCAATGGACCTAAACTGCCTATGAAACAATGACATTACGTCATATTGGGGATGTATTCATAAGGGCTGGATATATGAGCCATTTCAGGCAGCTACTGGCACTGTAAACAGGGGTAGGGGGAAGTCCTGATGACACAGACTCTTTCTCTACTCTGTCTTGTACACAGAAGTGCTCTATTATGTGGAAGAGACATGTAAGGCATATTAAAGGCATATAAAACTGTAAAATCATGATATGGACTCTTGAATAAACAAACAAAAAACAGAATATATAGTTCTAAATTGACCCTAACTAGCATGATCACATCTGATTTTCTGTTTTAGATGTCACAAAAAAAGAACATGGCAACCAACAACAATCTACATCGAGGAAACAGAGGTTGGTCAGCTAACCTGTTGCATATTTATATTTATCTCCTCCATGGAGGTTATGTTTTTGCTGCCGTATATTTGTGTGTCTGTTTGTTAGAAAGATGATGCAAAAACTGCTGGATGTATTTTGCTGAAATTTTATTAATGGTCCAACTTAGAAATTATTAAATTTGGTGGTGAATGATTGCTTTTGCTCAATAACTGTCTAAATAATAGTGATTTCAACTTATCATATTATGATGGTAACTTTATCATGAAACTATTGTTTATAGATGTAACAGCAATATGTGAGCTACCTTGGTGGGGTTTGCACTCTCTGAGTGCTTTTTAGTTTATAAATCAAATGCATTATGATTAGGGCACCCTAGATTCTTTCTTCCTATAGTTAGGACTTTGAAATCCAAAGAATTTTGTTGGCCAGTCGGTAGTTTGTGAAGTAAAATGAATGTAAATGTTTCATCCTATATCCTGTCTAGTTTTCAGTGTAAAACATTTATTCTGAGGATCCTGATAAAAGAAGAGATGTTGTTCTACACTCTGTAATTTTGTGTTATTTTATTATTACTCCAGGTTCAGGACACAGACTATGTCAACTGGCTCCCTTGTGACATTATCCAATCACAACAAGATAACCAGCATGAAGAGGGGACAGAACTGGTCTATGCAACTATTGATTTCAGCAACTACAACAACAACTGCTAATTCAAGGAGTAACATTGATGCCTCGTGATGTTTGGCAAAGAGGGATAAAGTGAAACTCAATGTGCAGCTTCAGGGGTCGTTTCAAAGGTGCTACAGAGATGAGATCTCCATAACCAGCGGGAGAACGTAGCACTACGTGACTGAGTGCTTGTCTAATCCTGGTGTTCAAGTCAGCACATGCCCATTCATCATTAAACATACTCACACAGCAGACAGCAATGGGCAAGAGCTTTGTGAGCACCCGTTGGCCACTTTAGTAGGTACATCTTGCTAGCAGAGCTGCCTCCATTTGTCACAGCAGTCTGCTGGAAGCATCCCTCATGGTAGCTTCACACAGTTGCTGCAGATTTATCGACTGCACATCCATGATGACAAGCTCTACCACATCCCAAAGGTGCTCTACTGGATTGAGATCTGGTTACTGCGGAGGCCACTGGAAATCAGTTAACTCCATGTCATGTTAAAAAAAAAAAAACAGTTTGACATGATTTGAGATTTTTGGGCAAGGCGCGTCATCATGAAACAGGACTCAGACAGTCTGTGGTGTTCAAATAACACTCAGTTGGGGCTAAGTGGCCCAAATGGCTCTAAGAAAATATCCCCCACACAACTTCACCACCAGCACCCTGAGCTGGGACAGGATGGATCCATGCTGTCATGTGGTTTACCCCAAATTCTGACCCTCTTGAGAAATCAAGACTCATCAGACCAGACATTTGTCCAATCTTCTATTGTCAGATTTTGTTGAGCCTGTGTGAACTGTAGCCTCACTTCTCTGTTGATAGCTGACAGTCTTCTGCTGTATCCCACCTGCCTGAAGATTTGATGGACTGCATATTCACAAATGGTCTTCTGCCTACCTTGGTTGTAACAACTGGTTCTTTTAGTTTCTGTTGCCTTTCCATCACTCTTGCTCTGGCCGTTCTCCTCTGACCTCAGGCATCAACAGGGCATTTTTGCCAGAGAACTGCTGCTCACTGGAAATTTCCCCTTTTTCAAACCAATACTCTCTAAACCTCAGAGGCGGTTGCTCCGGGAAATCCTTGCAGATCAGCAGTTTCTGAAAAACTCTGCTGTCTGGCACCAGGAACTGTGCCACGTCCAAAGTCATTTAAATCACCCTTTTCCCCAATCTGATGCTCGGTTCAGAATTCAGCAGACCATTGACCATGTTGACATAGCTACATACACTTATTTGCCACCATGTGATTGGCTGATTAACTATTTGTGTTAGTGAGCAGTTGCATAGGTAATAACTTGACAAGTGAGAGTTTACTTTATTAATTATGGGCATGCAGTTTTCGAGGCAGAGACCCAAAACAGGGGTCAGGGGTCAATAGGTTGAGTGCATGTAGCTGTACAGAGTGATGTATGGGAACTTGCGATTAATAATGAATCATTGATATTTATGTATGATCAAAAGCCTTTTTCACAGTGCCTTTACCAAAAGTGCAGCAACAAAGTTCTGTCATCATTACACCTCGAGACATTCACATCAGGGCTTAATATCTATGTCAGCTGATACTGCTACACAACTTGGATGTGCACAAAACGGTGCTCCCCACACACATGAAGGCAGAGACACACACTCGCGGCACTCCTGTCTCCTAGAGAGTCTGCATGCCCCCCTCTCTCCAGTATTATGCCTCTGATACTACCCTTCGAGACAATGGAAATGAGAGGTCAACTCAGTCCCCGATTAGATCTCTGCAGTGCTCAGAGCAGAGGCGGGCCTCACAGGGACATAAATTTTATGACCTGAAATGGCAGTGAGAATGAGGCTAAAGTCTACTCATACTTTTTCAAATTAAGTGCCATTTAACATCAAATCAGGATAAAACCAGTAAAAATAGGGATAAAAAAGGTATTTGGGACATGTGAAATGAAGTTCAGTTGGTCTGTGCTTATACCTGTGTTATAATGTAAATAAATAAATGTTATACGGCCCTTGGTATCAAAATGTGATCTTATGGGAAATTAAGTCAAAAGTGTTGATTGAAGATGAAATGTGTGCATCATTTCACATCAGCAGCAATAATTCTGTTGACACATGAGAGTAAATAAAAAAATCTACATTGTGTTTTGTACCAATGTGAGACCCAGCTGACACATTTTTATGATTTAATATTCTGTCTTTGCTCCCCTCGGTGTTTCAGGGTGTAGTGTGCTCTGGGTGAATCTGTTTGTTTTGACGTATAAATCTATTTGACCCTGATGTTGTCTTTTGATTTGACAGATCACATACATTTCTGCTTTTGTGGTTTTGGCACCATGAATGTTAATTTTCTCCTGCAGCCTTGCAAAGCTGTAAAAGATCTCTCACATGTTCCCAGCCGTGAACTAATTCAACTGACAAATGCAACAGGTTTTAGAGCTATAGCTGCAATATGAAAAAGAAAAACCACAGACATGGTTGTGAAACTTTTCAATCTGACAAATGAGAGAAAGACACAAATGTTATAGAATGAAACAGGGAAAAACATTTGAGTGGTTTGTTTGCTTACTGAAGGAACACTGTGACATCATGATATGAATGTGATCACAAGGTCCACTGACTTTTATTTTCAACAAATCACAAAATCCTGCATTTAAGTCTTTAGTGCAACAGCTGTGATAATCTTTCTCTTAAATGACCTTCTATAACATTATGAAAATAATTTTCAATTTGATTTTAATTTTCCAAACATATGAATAAATACTAAAATAAGCTCAAATCAACAGCAAAAAATAAATAAAACAGTCATTATACAAATTACATTATCCATACATGCTCATATATCTGCTTTATAAACTAAGCACAAAAAGAAAGGAAGTTAGTGTTTGGTAGATTATTCCTTTGTTGTAACAATGCTTAATGGCAATAAATCTTGTCACAGAAAATTGGAAGAGTTAGTATTTTGGTGTTGGCAAAATTTCAGCAAGGGAAGACTTAATTAAATTCTTGATAGAGTCAAATTCTTAAAAAAAATAAATCTCAATTGAAAAAGAGTCAGAGTCAAAAACAAGTGTAAAAATTATGCTTTTTAATATAAATCCATAGTCTGCTGATTTCAGATTTTGCCGTGTACTGCTGGAAAGCCTCTTTATTTCCATTCTCCTCAGTGCTACATTTGTAAGAGACATGCATTTGTGGGATGAGCTGCAGAGCTGAGTATGTGAGCTGCACCCACTAAAAATGAGTCAAATCCTCTCTGCCATTGCCAAACAGCTTCTTCTCTGCTGCTGTTGAATCCTGTTTTGAGAATCTGGGGCTGACAACCAGGTTCCTGATTAGAGAAGATTTGTCAAACCTCATTTTTGACTGATTCATTTCTTGCGTGGTGACCCCCATAAGGTGCTTCAAGTCCTAAACAATACATGAAATATTTCAATCATCTGCAGAAAGAAAGTCAGATGTGTTACAAATGCCATTAATATACAAAATAAACAGCTTAGGACCCAATACTGACCCCTGGGGGTCTTGACAAGTAATATCCAAACACTGTGATTCATAATTCAAGTTCTAAAAATGGCTTTAATCTTAAAATGCAGTCATCATTCTCTAAAAAATGCTTCAAAGATATATGTCTATAAATCCTTTAATAAACAAAGAATGTGATGGATTTGATTCAGATTTTTGGAGCGAGTCTCTTGTTTTTATGAGATACACATCCTGCTGTTGAAACATGATCCTATGGGAAATAAGGTTTAAACCACTGCTCAGGGAGAATAAGGGTTTTATATGCACCATTAGTTAGAAAGAAGATATTAGCTTCACAGTAAGATCACATTACAGGAGGGAATGTGCTGGAGATAATTCTAAAAGAACTTTGAGAAAAAAGTGTCAGGGCGAATGCTGCTGGACAGAGGGGGGATTCAGATATAGAAAATGACTAAAGCTCTTTGTGAACAGGGCAGTCTTACACTGAAATTCTGGGGAACTCCATTGTGGTTACCTCCACCAGAGAAGTGTTTGCCAGTGTTTGTCTGTCCGTTTGTTTGCTAGCAAGATAACATAAAAACTTATGAACACACTCTGATGAAATTTTTCAGGAAATGTTGGTCATGGCACGAAGGAGTGATCAGTGAGCCAATTCAGGCGTGGATCAAGGAATTTTCAAGGATTTGCTTCAGTGTTTGACATTTTTTACAATAACACATCTGACAATGTTGGAAATGCCCTGGAGGAGGATTTTGCTCCAAGGAACCTCTAGTTAAATTTCTTTATTTATCACGGATGAGTCAGTCTGTTTTAACTCAGCAGAGTTTTCATAAGGACGTGATTAGCAATGCAAGTCACAGATGTTTGAATACTATGTCATGTGACCTGTTACTCGAACATGAGCACCTAACAATGAAAATACATGACAAAGTAGACAAAAAAACGATATAAAATACTTCGTAATCACTTTTTCTAAAAAATGTGTGTCTCTTTCACTTTGTTCCAAAATGTCTCCAGAAATTTGTTTATGTTTTTCCTTTTAATCAGGAATTTGGAACAACTTTGGCACACAATTTTGAATTTCGACATTTTCTAATGTCATGCAAAATTTGTCATATCATGAGTGACTAATATCAAGATGCACGTAAAATCCTTAGCATTTGTGCTCATTTCCTTTCTGTCTTCAAAGAGCTTCAGGGCACCAATATACATCAAGTACAGTTCAGTTCAATAAGCTCACCAACAAGAGAGATAACACTGAAAATAAAGCCTCAAACATTTTTTTAAAAATAATTTAGATTTTGAAACAGGCAACAATTAAAATGTGTATGATTTTAATGTTTTAAAGATCCTATGCCCTGGTGTGTTTGACCATGTTCATCATGTGTTGGGTGTCTATTAATCAAGGATTTGATATAAAAAATGACGATTTCATCTCTGTAGAGAAACAAATGCAGCTCTTTCTCCCTCCTCTTTGGAAACACTCAAATCTTAGGGGTGGGGGAGGCTACGAAAGGCTATGATAATGGGCTCTGTGCTGATTGGCTGCCCGAACAATGTCTGATGGGGATGGGGAGGAGGGGTTAAAGGCCATGGAGCAAACTTTTTAAAACAGTCATGGGGTCTGCCTGTGACAAGCAGAAAACACACATGTAGGTGGAGGCTGTATAGTTATTACTTCAAAAACCCCAGGAAGTAAAAACAGTGTTTTAAGGGACATTTTCTTTAAAGACGCACAGAGCATTTCTCCATGAATTGAGAGTTTAGTAAAAGGTGTCATGTTCTTCTGCTCCACAAGTCACTTCTAACATTAACAAAGCAAAGAAAAATGATTTTACAGGACATGGGACCTTTCAAAAGTAGTGTTAAAATAAGCCTAATATTGCTTGAGTGGATCATGTCTTTGTTAAACCTTCTGTGGGCCCCACAATGACCTCCGGCCCCAGAGAACTTCAAAAACTTGTGTTTAATATATTCAATTTAGCATTTCTGTTTGCCTTACAATCCAGAAATACAATTGATCTTATTACAAAATTAGAAATTTCCCCTTTTTTCTTTTCTTTTCTTTTCTTTTCTTTTTTTTTTTTTAAATAAAAGGGTTTTAGTTGTACCTCATTGAAAAAAAAGTAACCCATCCCCGACTGGCAGGCATTAAACTCGGAAATGGGGAAAATTTGAAAAAAAAAAAAAAGAAGTTTATAAGTTGAACATTAAATATATTGTCCTTGGAGTGTATTCAGTTGAATATAGATCAACAGAGGTTTGTATATCATTGACATCTGTTTTACATTTTACACACCATCTCATCTTCATTGGATTTGGGTTTGTAACACTTAGAAGTGTTCGTGCAGATCAGTGACAACACAACAACACAGCTGCACAAATCCAAACTTTGAAGCTAAAGTGCAGTCTAATATATTGTCGAAACACCAATCTTGAGATAAATGTGGGGATTTTTTAATCCATGATCTTGTTGTCAACACTTCAGCCTGTTTTGAAGACAAACTAACAAAATCCCCTCAGTGTGGATTAAATGGTGGATTATTCTGCCCTCTGCTGGCAGTTTCTGGGCATTACATTAAAGGTCAAACTGGGGCCAAACCTTTTGATCAGCAGTCTGTTACATTTGTAGTTATTATTTCATCAGAGGAACAGATGATCAAGTTTACCCATGTTATATGGACCATTCCTCATATTAATGACACTGTTTAGAAATATTTTTATGCACATAATGTTGTTGGATCCTAAAGCTATATTTTTGTAGACTGTTTAATTAAAAAAAATTATATATCCCCTGCTTATTGTATTATACTGTAATATCAACCATTGCACATCTATGCAGCTCCTCCATTGTATATATATATATACCATTATGTTTTTCTGTTATTGCATATATTTCTCATATTGCTTTTACAGTCCTCTCGACGTTTACATTTGTAGTTCTTGCATTAATTATTATTATTATCATTATCATTATAAGTTAATTGTTATTTTCCATCAGTGTACGAGGTCAAATCTTCTGTATGCATAAATGTACTTAAGAATAATACCAATTCTGATTCTGATTCGGACAATATATTGTGACATATAGCATCATCACCATCCATTTCATCAGGTTCTTGCCCGTACACAGCTTTATGATCATCTGTGCAATTTTCTGTCCTATGAATGAATTTTTACTCAACATCATTATTAAGGAAAACTGGTTCTTTGTAACATTTATCATTAATGTGCTGAGATTTCAGGAGTGGAGCGTCAGTACTGCAGTGTTGATACTTTGATGTATATAAAGTACAGTTTTAGGGGCTTAACAATATTTAGAACAGAATAGAAAAGGTCTTTACTGTCCACCTTAGGTGAAAATTTGCCTTAGGCTCTCCAAACACATATATCAGCTTAAAATACGGTCATACAGTCAATCAAACAGAAAAGCAGAGCATCCAATCTCACTTTCTCACTTATCTCATTTACTGCCTCTGCACGGAGCTTTGCTTTCTCTTCTTCAATCTCAGTGCTTTATTGAATGTTTTACTCTCTATTTCCAAGAAACATTGCAGTTTTCTTGGAAAGGGGACTTCTAGTGGCATGCTTTGTCACTTCTTTTCTACTGCTGCCTGGGTTTACTCTCACTGTTCGTTGTTTTACTTGTTTGCTTGTTTGTTTAGACTTCTTGACAATGGATGTTAAATGGCTTTATAGCTGACTCTTCTTTAAAATTTGTGTTGTGAAGGTGACCCCTGTCGATTAACCCAATAAACTAAACTAAACTAAACTGGATAGACAGTAAAGCACAACTACCTGCAGGTGCATGGTAGAGGTAAGTTGTGTTGTCATGAATGAATTAAGTCACAAGTCCCATACAATTTGATACAAAACAATATGATATGATACACAACACTTTTTTTTACCTCCTCAGAAATGTCTTAGATTTCGGGTGATGCACACAATCTGCAGGCCTCTACAATAGATGTAAAACAGCAAACAAACAAATGTACGTGTAAATAGAAAATCGAATACCCCTGCAAAACACTGCTTCTCTTTTTATCAGTTAATATTTGTATAACAATATTATATCAACTCATCATTAAATTGATCATATCAATTAAATGTTTATTACATCAATTCTTATATCAGATGCATTTTTATCACTTCACGTTTAATTGTTATTTCATAGTTTCCGGTAGAAGAACACACAGTCATTTTCTGCATTGTGAAACAGTGCCAAACAGAGTCTTCCTGGAAATATTGCAGTATTGGTGTAATAGTGTATTAATTACAACCCCAAACATTATCTCTCTGTCTTTCCATATATATGTATATACATATATATATATATATATACATATATATATATATATATATATATATATATATATATATATATATATATATATATATATATATATATATATATATATATATATATATATATATATATATATATATATATATATATATATATATATGTATATATACATATACATACATATATATATATATATATATACATATATATGTGTGTGTGTATATATATATATATATACACATATATATGTATGTATATATGTATATGTATATATATGTATATGTATATATATGTATATATATATATATATATATATATATATATATATATATATACAACAGAGACTTGTTTTACATACATAGATTATCCTTGTCAATTATTACTCCTATAGGCTTGAAGTGAAAGTTGTTCCGTTAAATTTTTACTTAAGTTAAAATACTGGGGTACCTGCTTTGAAAATACTTAAGTATTAAAGTACATTTTCATTTTAATGTCCAAGGGTGTGCACAAAACAGCTTAAACTCCAGAAGACGGTAAGGACTAATAAATACTATGGAACATTACTGTTACAATGACCTTTAAGTTGGGCTCTTTTCTGATCTACATTGAGCCAGAACTATCTCACAGAACCAGTTTGGATTTTCTGGTGCTAATATGGTGTTAAAATGCCAGGCATTAAAATCCCTCACCTTTCAGAGAAATTTGCCCGTTTGAAATCAAAATAGGTGACGTACGGCATGGACATGAAGGTATACCAGAGATTATCAGTGAACTGCAAACGTGCACATGCCTGAAGGGAGCCTTGAATTGGAAAAAACATTCACTCTACAAGCACAAGAGCATGGAAATATTAGTGCAAAGGGCCTTACATCAGCATTTTTTTCTCTGGGAAGGTGGGGGGATACTGCTGCCTGATTGGTTTGAGAAGCATTTGGAAGCTTAAGACACCTTGCCGATCCAAGTGGAATACAGCTAACGATAGTTTAATATAAGCTAAAGGTAAAATCACCAGAAGAATTAAAGCTTGCTGAAAGAGGTATCATGTCATTGATGAATAATGTTAGCTAAAACAGCAGGAGATATAACATAGATATCTAAACAAGCCTCCAGTGGAAAATTAATTAACGCATTTCATGTTATCAGTGTCTTATATAGCATAATGTGACAATGTTTATATGGATACTTTATTATACATTTATATTGTCCTGTCCATTCGAAATTCTGTTTGAATTTTCTGTCAAAATGCATCAGATTGATGTTTTCAAATATGAAATATTCAACATTTTCTTCGGGGGAGCATGCCCCTGGACCCCCCTAGAGGGGTTGCATCCTTCTCAACTTTTTCACCCTTGACCCGTTTTCATGCCTGAATGCACTGGAGTACAGGAAATGGCATCATCTTAATCTAAAAATTTCTGGGGTAAGGCCCCCAGGCCACTTAGGATTTATTTATGTGTGTTCATAGCCTAACATTAAATCAGCAGTTCTTGAGGATGCTGATCTTAACTACAAACTAATTTGAGTATTCTGTCTAGTTAGTTTGTTTTAGGGCTATATAATGTGCCATTTGTATAACATAAACATGTCTTAAGTGCCCTTGAAAACATGTGAAACTTACTGCCCACTTCAGTGGTGAGAACGCGCTGTATGTGCCCTTTTTTTCCTTTTCACTCCTGCCCTTGAAAAAGTCTGTGCACGCCACTGTTAATGTCAATGCATTATTGTATTGTTGCCACAATGAATTTACAGAACCTCATGACTGAAACAATCTACTGAAGGCATTGATCTTACTGTAGAATTGGTCTATAGAACCTAGAATAAAATGCTTGTAAAATTTGCTACGAAGCCTGTAAAAATGCCTATTGAAACATGATTGAATTGGACTTCAGATGTGGCCATGGGTACTCTTGTGTGGAACTGTCATTTGTATCCGTATCACTGCCAAGACAAACCGTCATCTGAGCATCGTTAGATTAACATTTACCTGTCTGATATGAGTAGCGCATGCGTGAGGTACTGGTAGGCTATGGCATCACCATGTGAACAAATCACACGCAGATCACATTTTATAAGAGAAAAGAAATTTCATCCACTGACTTCAGAGCTATACTTAAAAGTACCAAGTAATGAGACCCTTCATAGAGATGTAGTGGAGTTAAAAGTACAATATTTTTTCTGAAAAATTTAGTTGTGTAAAAGTCACAACTTTCCCAAAATAATTATACTCAAGTAAAGCACAGATACTCAAAAAATGTACTTAAGTACAGTACCCAAGCAAATCTACTTCAATACTGTCCACCCCTGTTTCTAATATACAGTATAACCAGGGCCCTCTGGAGATGAGCTCCACCACCTCGGAGCTGAGCTCTAGCACCTTAGTCAGAAAAAATAAATTATTCGCGCCCCGGACTACCCATCATTTTCGCATGCAGCCAAAATCACTAACAGTGAAGCAGATAGCTGTGTGTGTGTGTGTGTGTTTTCCTTTTAATCCGGCCTGTATTTTTCAGTTGAGTATAAGCCTATACAGTTTTTTGCAATCATTTATGTCATTTTTTCTACTGCGCCGCAACACTTTATTTTAGGGATCCCCAACCCGTCAAATCCCACTTTGACCACTGAGAATAACATATAAAAAGTGGTCATTAGAGGGAGTGCCTGTTTACAGCTCTGTCGTAATTAGTCTCTGTCCGCACCTGCTCAAGAAAACTGACTACCAGCGTCCAGAGCCATAAACCCTCTGACATGAATCAATAAGAAACTTGCCTTTAATGAGTTAACGCCCACTTCCGAGTAAACGAAACTGAAGGAGACAATGAGAAGTCAGAGGGTTTCCGTCGTCACTGTGTGCCGTCAGAATGCAGGTTCACTGAGGACTTCTCTTCATCCTCGGACAGACGGATGTTCAGGTAAGAGCCACAGTGCTCATACATGAAGGTGAATTTGCGTTGATAAACAGGGACGCAGAAACATCAGACACAGGGCATAAAGAAGGAATTTACTCATTTTACTTTATTAGCAGGGCTGAGCTTGCTAACACACCTCGCTGTCACGTATGGTTTCGGTTTTATGTAAGATAATCTGACGGGCGACTGCAGCTCATGCGTACTCGTCTTTTGGGCGTGGGTGATTCTCTGAATTCGGTGCACTTTGGGTTCTCTGGTTATTGAAAAATATACCACAAAAAAATGTGTTTCTGAACATTGCATCTGATTAAGGACTATTTGAACCTCTGAGAAATGTTGTTTTCCCACCTTTGGCATGAAATCCTAAACATTATTAGAAATTTCTTTGTCACTTAGGTTGTTTTAAATTCAACCCCGTAACAGGACAATTTGATTCCTGTATGAGTATAATTCTAAAATATTTTCAAACTAATTCTTCCAGTGCCTTGGCAATCACCTGTCCCTTGTGTAAAATAACTCATTTCAAGTATAGTTTATTTGATTCTAAATTATAATAATTTGACTGTCAAAAAGAAAATGGCAACTTAGTGTACAAGTGGTCTTCATAAATTGTGAAAATGTACTTTAACATAAACATTAGATTGGGCTTTTGTATATTTTGTACTTGTCCTCTAAACTCTGCATACAGTTCAACAAACATTAATCTAATATTTGTTATTATAAGAAAAAAATATTAATATGTATCAAGTAATAGGGTTGAACACTCTGTAACAGGGTTGAATGAATGACACAAAATAAAATTGGAGTTGATTTTAATTAATTCATTGAAACAAACATATCATTAGGCATTTAATATTTTACATTGTTTAAAAATAACACATTTAGAATGAAAGGATCTGTCCTATGACAAGAAAACATTAAGAACTAAACAACTGAATATGCAACACAGTTACACTCTTAACCATAAACATAACTATTAAAATAATTTCATATGTTCTTCACAGACTTTTAATTTAATGTATCTGCCATCTGCAGTATCAGCAGTAAAAAGTATATTGCTTTGTACTCAAAAATATTGGAATTGAGCATTCACTAAACTCTGAACTAATACATCTGATGAATTAATGTGAACGTGGACAGTCTCTTTTCTTATCGGATCTATTGGTCCTGCTATTTATGGTTCTTTCATCCTCTAGTCAGACAGTCTATCCCAGATTTCTTTCTGAATTTGCATGTGGCGTGATTCACGTCCTGTCATAGGCTGAGGAGGCGGGATGAGCTCAAGCACATCATTAAATGGATACCACAGTATATCCTCTTGAAGAGGCCAAAAAAACCTGTTTTTAGTTATTCCAGCATGGTGCATACATTTGACTTGAACGTCGTTTTTGTCCGTGGCAAGGATTATTCCTGGATACAATGCTTTATCATAAGTAAGCACGCACCACTCCCCTATCACCTCTGGATCGTCCCAGTTGATTTGTTTCTGCCCTTTTGACACAGTAGCTGGGACTTTACTGACAAAGCTGAAATGCTTTGTATTCCAGCATTCACATTCAAGCTTTCCATAAGTTGAGCACATGCAGCTGACATCTCGGGATGTTATCTCCCCTCGAGCAACAGTGATGACCTGATGGATCTGCATGGTAGCTGGGACTGGTGGAATTGTGGATGGCATCCTTTGCAGTGCGTGCTCAACAGCCTCATCTTTGATAAAATACAATTTGATGGAAGTGTCCGTCTCAGAAAGGACCTTGAAGAGCTCATAAGCATTGTTGATGTCCCGACCACGGCTGATGAGGTTGTCTGCTGATCTCTTTAAGGCAGCACCAACACCATCTGGTGCTCCTTTGCCGTGACTAGATTCAAAAAAATTCCAGGTCCCTCTCAGTCCTCTCTTGTCAAGCTCTGTACTGAAGAGGAAAAAGTTTCCTTTCTGCCTGTACTGTGTACAGGGTCCATCACTAAAAAAGTGCACGACAGACACTTCGGGATGTGTGGTCTGCACATAGTCCAGAGCAGGTTTCAAATGTTCCCATATGGCAGCTGGACTTTTGTGCTTGGATGGTGAGATAGAGGTAAAGCAGGTTGGCTCTTGGGTTCCACCAACATAGATGACCCCTGTGTGAAGTGTGGCCTGTTGGTGGGATGATCCAAAGTGTACTGACTGAATTTCAGTGCTGTACTTACAAGAAAAGTTCTCAGAGAAGTCAATGTGAATAAGGCATTCATTATTGGCCATGCGGCTGCGCAGTCCACGGTAGTAGGTATACTGTTGCCTGATGTTGAAGAGATGCCTTTTAAACTTAGTGAGGTGTGTGTGGAATCTCTCTGCAAGCTCCTCTCTACTGCTCTCAATGGTTTGTTTCACTGTTACTTTTGTGACCGAGCTGTCTTCATCATTTGATTTCGTTTTGTCTTCTGTGGCCCACTGCATATAGGTCACCTTCTGTGCACAATCATATGAGCTTGAGAAGGCAACAATTCTGCTCCTGCAATCTTCACATTCTCCATACATACAGGCCTTGCTGCCAGTGTCACAGGAGACAAGTTCTGTGAGGCTCTCCAAATTTGAAGTTCCAATAAGCTTAAGCTGATAAAGCTTGTCAGCCAGAAAGCCCAGGTTTTCATGTAACCTGCACTGGCATGTGTCACGGTCTGAAAGGGAGGGATGGACAACCCAAAAAGGTCGCAGCCGGCAAAATGAGGCATAGGAAATGTGAATGGTGTTGTTTTCTGCTAGAAACTTTCTGTGAAGGTTTCTCATTGTGTCTACAAGGAATTGTTTTTGCAGTTTAATCTTCTTCTTTGTTATTGTTTACTTTTCCCCATTGTCATCCGACTCACATCATCTCTTGTGAAGAATGTCTTCACCTTGTTCACCAGGGATTTATCAGTGTACCAGTTGTAAGCTTGTCTGCTGGAGTTATTGCTCAGGTCTTCATTCTCACACAATGTCCTGCGTTTCTTTGAAAAGCCTAGTGCTTTCTCAGACCACCTCTGCAGCCTGTATTTCTTGACTATCTTTCCGACAACAACCTCAGCAACAATTTTTTTTTTTGTTTTTCATTTCTGGCAGACTTGTACTTCCCCCTAATGTCACAAATTAGGGCAGTAAAGTTTTTCTCACATTGCTGTTCACAGTACAATTCCTGAGCAACTGATGGACTTTGGACCTGGGAGAGTCTCTTTTCTTGGTTGCTCGCTGGAGTCCTTTCTTGTATTTTTCTTTCTGAATCTTCTGATGTTTGAGTTTCCTTTTTAGTTCTTCTGTTTCTTTGTGCAGTTTGTCTCTTGCTTTTCTGGATGCTTTCTTGCCTGCTGAATGGCTAAGATGAAACCATACAGTACATGGAAAGGTGATCATTAGTTTTACAGTACAGATTAGTAGTTACATTAGTAATAACATAGTAATTACACATACACTAGGACACTACGCTGTGATAACTGACCACCATGGCTGTGTGTGTGTGTGTGGAGCTACTACTAGAATAATGAGATTTATCATGTAAACAGCTGTGTATATAGAAGTGTTTTTTAAACAAGCTATGATAATTAAAACCAAACACTATTTCTAACCACATATTTCTCTCACCGTGATGACCCTGGTCTGGCTTGCACTTCATCTTGAATCTTACTGTCAGGAGTATGTGGAGAGGTTAGAGATGTAGGCCCACTATTTTCAATCTCAGCTTTCCTTTTTTGTCTTTCTTTAGCCTTCCGCTACTCCTTTCACTTACGTCTTTGAGCTCTCTTACTCAGGTCATTAATTAATTTCCTTTTCCCTGATTCTGTATCTCTTTTCCATTGCTCGCGCTCTTTCCTGAGGTATTCTTCCCTTCTTTGTGAATCTGCATTCCTTCTTGCCCTGTATTCTCTTTGCCTTTCTGCATTTGATTTAGCCATCTGATATCTGAAAATAATGAACATAAAATACCATTTAGAGAAAAGGAGTTGGCTGGCTTCAGAACAGTCTAACATTCAACCCTGTAACAATGATTCAACCCCATAACGGCGATTTTTGTTACGGGGTTGAATGTTACAGGGTTGAAGATTTTGGCTAAAAGTAGCCATAAGTCCACATTATCTAGGGTATGGAGAAGCATATGACATGAGGAAAATGAGAAATTAATATATTTTTCCAAGACAACTGTTTGCTTCTTGCCAAACAAAAGCAAATATCATTTATGCATGTAACAGTGTTGAAAGGTTAAGCTTGACGATGTCAATCTAATGATAAAAACATTGGAATATAGGTAAGAAAGTATGCTAGCACTCACCTCTCTTTACAGTGTGAGTGGGAAAAGACTTAAGTGACGTCACTTCCTGGGTGCTGAGAAAGTTGGACTGAACCATTATTTCAAAAAGGGGGGGTTTGGTATGCTGTTACGGGGTTGAACATAACTGGGGGACATGATTAAATAGTGCCTTTTTATAAATAATTCATGTTTTCTTGCCATATTTCTTTTATTTAGGTTAAAGTAGACAGGCAAATTATTGCATTGACAGAAAAAAACTTGTGATTACTGGCTAGTTTTATTTGTTTTACATTCAATGAAAAGAAACTTCAGTCAGTGGGGACATGCTCAATTGGCTGACCTCTACGCCTCAGCAACCCATAGAATTTTTCAAAATATTTTTGTGTGTTATAATGCAAAGACATATGGATATTTCCATTTGTTGTTTAAAAATGCATTTTGTGATTTATTTTATATGAAAATCTTTGAGGTAAACTTGTGGGACACAAAGTGCACCGAATTCAGAGAATCACCCGGGTCCTTGCCCTAAGGGCAAGGATCCTATTGTCCCTGCTGCGTTTCTTTCTTTCTCTTGACCTGTTCTTGGAACCTTAATTTGACCCCCAAAACATGCTCAAAAACTCACCGAAATTGGTACACACCTCAGATGTGCCGGAAAAATGTGTAAAATGAAAAAATAACCCCAAACATGCAAAAATGAGCTCTCTAGCATTACCTATGCACAAAAAAACACTAAAACGACAGTAACATCCAGCAGGAATGTCGTAGAGAGATAAATCCAACGCCTAAACGTCTGTCTCATCGAGACGCACAAATGTCATTTCGTGGCTTCATAAGCCTATCTGCAGCAGGAAGCTGGCAATTTGGCTTTCAAAATAAAATTTTCGTCAACAAATACTCCAGAATCGACATGTATCTCCTCCAAGACCGTAAATGTCATTAGCTTGAAACGCCGACAGATGACAGAGGAGGCCATGCTGATCAGAAGGTCTGAAGGAATTTGTTGTTTCTCAAACGGTTTGTGAATGAGGCCCCCTCAAAGTTGGTGAACCCCGAGGAAGCCCTCCCAGCTCCTCCCATTCAAATGAATGGGGTAGATAAGAAACAGCTATGGACAAGCAGTGGCACTTCGGCCTTTACACAACAAAACAGAAGTCCTACAGCTTTAAAAAAAAAAAAAAAAAAAAATGTACATGGATGGATTCCTCACAGAATTTACCATTAAAATATCTCATTCTTATATTTATTTTTAAAGAGAGATTTGGTCAAAAGTTGTGGCATCTGTGAGGTGGTGTTTTAAAATTTTTCACTTAGTTTCACCCAGAGACTGACATCATCAACAGCCCAAATCCTGATTGACAGGTCAGTGCAGCTGGTGTCATTAGCTTGTGACTCGCTAAATTAAAAAATGGAATGTGAAATACACACCCATTATAAAGTCTGAGGAGGAGCACCAACACATCAAAACTTTGACTGTGATCTCTCCAAAAGTCTAACACATAGCAAACATGTAAATTTCAGTTCTGATCGTTAATGTCCTCCCGAAGGGAGGACCAACCATGAGGAGTAAAAAAAAAAAAGTGAAACTTGGACTGTTTCTCCAAAACACTCTTAGATAACAAACATGGAAAATTGAGAGCTGTATGTTAATGTCTTCCCAAAGGAGGACCAACCTTGGGGACTAAAACAATGTGAAAGCATTAACTGTGACATTTGTAAAAGGTCTTATTAGAAGGCAAAGCTATGCTCAAAATATAATAGAACAAAAAGGCCAATAAAATGTTAAATAAAGTTGAACAAGACCACACATCTGTCCATTTAATAAGTAAGTCAGATCACAAATAAAGTTACTCAGCTGAGGTCTCTCTCTGGGCCATCCACCTCATGTAGGAAGAGTAGCTTCAGAAAGAGCCCTGAATTACATGTGCAGAGTTCCTTTATGGAGCCTGGGCTGTGATATCACGTTATACAATAATTACTATCACAAGCTGGTTTTCTGATCCTTGACCTCGCTGAGTTCTGACTCCCTGTGTGCGTGTGTGTGTGTGTGTGCGTTCGTGCGTGCATCTCACCCTGGCCCATTCTGACTCCTCAAAACTACTGGTAAAACACACACACGCACACATACATAACCCTGCCTTCATGAAAAGTATTAGCAGATGTTTTAACCTTTAGCTTTTGAAATATTTACAGGCTAAAAAGGGATGAAACCCTCAAAATGGAGGTCGAACTGGCATGAGGGACAGAGCAAGGACCCGACCAATGCTGCTTGCAGTTTAATTAATTCAAGTGATACAAACTGACCGAAGACATAATAACAGTAAACTGTTGTATAAGAAGGCTAATTAGCTCAGTGTTGGCACCACTGCCGTATTTATAGCAATAACACCTCTTTCGAGTGACACAAAGCTGTTGTTGTTTTGAATATTTGTGTTCAAACTACATGCAGGTAGTGTTTAAGGCTGTAAAGCTTGTTTTTCAGGTTAGTGTTGTCATGTTTTCAGAAATGAAACAAGAAGTGACATAATACATAATGCTGCGAGACAGACATGCAATTGGCTGATATTTCTTGCCAAAGATCTTTTTATGAGAAGAGGACTCACTCTGTGCAATCCACTGCCTGTACGAGAAAAAAAGTTAATTTGTTGATCAGGGTTGTTTGGGTTGTTCATACAGTCGTGCTATTTCAGGGTGAAAAGTAACCTTAAAAGTCAGAATTTATTCATTTCATATTGCAAACTGAAAGAGGGTCTGGTTATCTATAAGAGACAAATACTGGTCAAGCTAATGACATGATAACATATAGGGGTACATAATATATCCAGATCAGTGTTGTGTTGGCAGATTTGAACATGTCTGCCATATTTATTTATACCCGATATCTTGGCTGCCCAGATTGGCCATAGATTTCCCATATGTTGGCTGTAATATTGCCTGAATGTTTTTTCTTTTTATGATTCATAGTTTATTAATTTTGAATTAACAAGACCAATAGGCTTAATCAGTGACAACACACTGCAACATACCAACACACACAAAAAAGTAAACAAAACGGACAAAAAAAATGACATATTAAGGCATGAGTAATCTAACAAAAAGTATAATAAAGGGGGATATCTTGACTACAACTTAACAATTATGCACAGACAGCTTAAAAAATGCTCCTTTCACAAAAGGAGTACTACACTACAATGTATCTTAATAATTACAACTTATGCAGTTCTCGGTTGATTATTACATGAGTTGGTAACATCAGAGGATGTTAAGGAAGAGTGGTAATGCCCCCATTTTGAAGTAAAGTCCTCCACCCTATCCAAGAGTCTATAGGATAGCTGTTCCAAGGCAGCCAGATGGCCTAGAGATGCAAACCAATAGGATAGAGCAGGCACAGAGGAAGTTTTCCACTTCCTCACTAGAATTTTCCTCCCTAGTATAAGGGCGGTCTGAGTCCAGCAAGCAAGTGGTGGAGTTAACTTTCCCAGAGCGGTAGGGCCTTCCAAAATATACGGCTTAGGGATGAAGGGAATGTCTTGACCAGTAATCCACGTTATAATGGCAGCTATCTCTGACCAAAACTCCTTCACTTTTGGGCGACTGCAAAGCATATGTTCGAGAGTACCTTACTTGTCATGACACTTCCAACAGTTTGGGCTGTCAGTCAGACCTACTTTATGAAGCTTTGTTGGCGTCCAATAGACTCTGTTTAAAATTTTAAATTGGGTCAATCTGGTATGAAGTTCCCTTGACATTTTCTTCATATTGCTGAGAATTTTCCCCCACTCTGTTTCAGTGAATGCCACCTATAAGTCCTTCTCCCATGCTGGTTTTCAGGGGCGTTGTGTTAACATCTGAAGCCTTGAGCAACATATGGTAGTAGGCAGAAGCTGAATGCCCACAGCCAAAGATGTTTAGGATTGTTTGAAGAATACTAGCGCTAGGGGGTGCTGTTTTAGAAGATACAAAAGTTTGTTCCAGAAGATGCCTTAATTGTTGATACCTCCAGGATTCATTTTGCGGGAGGTTAAATTCCTGTCTGAGTGCTGTAAAAGGTTTTACTATGACATCCAAATACAAATCCCCCAGGACCCTTATCCCTTTGTTAAACCAGGACGTCCAGAGAAAAGGTGTCTTGTTTATACAGAGTTGAGGATTTAGCCAAATCCCTGCACATGCATGGAGACAAGGGTCAAATTTAAGTATCTGGGCTACTCTCCTCCACACCCACTGAATATGTGACAATATGGGGTGAGACCGATATGAAGGGGCTAGTCTGGTTGAGATGGAGTACTTCAGCTCAATGGGACTGCAAGATGCAGCTTCAAGAGGAAACCAGTGCGGCGCCCTCTCAGGAGGTTGGAACCACTGAACCATATGCCTAAAAGTGAATGCATAGTGATAAAATAGTAGGTTAGGTACACCAGTACCACCTCTACCCACAGGCCTCTGTAATTTTAGTAACTTCAATCTGGGGTGTTTATTATTCCACAAGAATCTATTACAAAGCTGATCAAACTGTTTAAAGAAATGTTAAGGGATTCACATTGGGAGAGCCTGGAGCAAGTAATTAAATTTTGGAGTACAGTTCATTTTCAGTTCATATATCAAGATGGCACCGTGGACGGCCGCCACTCTCTAGTACTGTGTTTGTTTTTGTGTATTTTCTTTGTGTGTGCGCACTCCAACCGCATCACTTTTGGCAGAGAAGAGCTACTGAACATTAGGCAGCACTCTTTGGATTTTTTTCCACCTTCTACGTGGACCAAGAAAGTTTTTCTGAACTTCTGGTCAGTGGAGCGGCTGCTCTTTATGGCATATGGAAGAGACGCAGATGAGGAAAGCGAGCCGGCGGGCTCGTGAGGCTGAGACAACGGGGCTTCTGCACAGCGCTCCCGGCGATCCACCTGACCGGGAAATCAAAGGGCGGCGGAATATGTTTCTTCATCCACGAAGGTTGTGTACAGATGTCACAGTGCTTAATAGACATTGCAACCAAAATCTAGAGTCCCTCGTTCTGAACTATAAGCCTTTTAACTCACCGCAGGAGTTTTCCTCCTCATTCTCGTTGGTGTTTACATCCCACCTCAGGCCAACGTGAGTGAGGCTGTGCAGCAGCTGGCTGAACAGATCACGTGTTTAGAACAAGAACACACAGACTCTCTGCTTATTATTCTGGGAGACTTTAACAGAGCAAAACTCAACCACGAACTGCCTAAATACAGACAATGTATTAATTGTCCCACCAGGGACAATAACACTCTGGATCAGAGTAGATTTCAGCTCAACTTTCAACACTGTCGTCCCCCACTCCCTCTGCTCCAAACTGTCCCAGCTCACCGTGCCACCTGCGCTCTGTCAGTGGATCTACAGTTTCCTGACTGACAGGAGCCAGCAGGTGAGGCTGGGGCAGGTCACCTCGGACATTCGGACCACCAGCACAGGGATCCCCCAGGGATGTGTCCTTTTCCCACTACTCTTCTCTCTCTACACCAATGACTGCACCTCCACGGACGCCTCTGTGAAGCTACGGAAGTTTGCGGACGACACCACCGTCATTGGTCTCATCCAGGACGGTGATGAGACTGCTTACTTACAGCAAGTGGATCAGCTGGTGCTCTGGTGCAGTCAGAACAACCTGGAGCTGAACATGCTCAAGACGGTGGAGATGGTAGTGGACTTTAGGAGACACCCCCCCGCCCTGCCCCCCCCTCACAGTCCTCAGCAGCCCGGTGTCCACTGTGGAGAGCTTCAGATTCCTGGGCACGATCATCTCTCAGGATCTGAAGTGGGAGCAGAACATCAGCTCCATCCTCAAGAAGGCCCAGCAGAGGATGTACTTCCTGCGGCTCCTGAGGAAACATGGCCATACACACAGCATCAGTAGAGCTCAGAGCCGCTGCAACGACGCGTGCCGCCATCTTTCACATCATCATTCTGCGCAGTTTGGGCACCAAACAGCGTTTACTCTTTTATGAGAAATTAAGAATATATCAGCGTTGTATCGGCAAAACTCTGGCCGATGTTGAATCCTTTGGAAAGGGCTAAAATCAGCCAATATATCGGTCGGGCCCTAATATTTTCACATATACCGAAAGGTGTTGGTTTGCGTTCACTGTTGTCCGATTCTGTGTGGAGAAGAACATCTGTTATTTACACTCTTAGAGGAGCTTTAGATACTGTAAGCAACCAATGTTCTTCTCTTGTATCTCTCTCACGAATAATTAAATCATAAAATAGTATTATCCCTTGCGTTTGTCTGAGATATTAAGGCCAATCGCTTCACTTTCCCAACAGCTGAGTAGTGTGTGCATGCTCCCACGAGGAGGTGTATTTCATGTCAGGGGCGCTTTCTATGGCACAACACCGGTCTCCAAGGCTGCAGCTGGAAGACACTTACTTTTCTTGAACTCTGTGTTTTTTTGTGCGTAGTGAGCCTTCTTGCTTTTTTTTAGTCTTTGGCTGAACTGGGTACGATTTAAGCGGGTGGCTGGACCCGAGGTGAGAGTGTCCAACTCTGTCGCTTGATAGAAATCATTAGAGTCCATAAGTAAATGTTTATTTGTCATTTTGTTGAGAAGCTCTGCTCAAAGACCCAGTTTTCCTCTGGGTGGTTCTTTTGCAGAGATAGACAGTTGTTTCATGCGAGGCCCAAACAGGCAGAATTGAAAGTGAAAGGGATTTGCAGCGTGGTGGGACTTAATGGTGCCGTTTTCTCATGAGTGTGTTTTCCTTACAGAGAACAGTGAGGTCTGAAGATGAAGTGCCCAGATTGTGGTCACATCATAGTAGAGGAGAAAGCCAAATTCTGCAGTGACTGTGGAAAAAGGCTGTCAGCTCCACCAGCAGACACACAAGGTAAGAAGATTTACTGAGAACATTTGCTCAATTATAATAACACTAATTTTCTAATTCAGTTTTGTAAAATCCGAATATTTACATGTGTCACGATGGAGTATGTGACCAAAATTGCTGTATACATTTTTTAAGACAGGCCTAGTTTACATAAGCAGATTTCATGAATGAGAAGAGAGGTCATAGACCCAGAGAGGAGGAGGGGAGAACTTTAAATAAATAAATAACAATGAAAAAAGGAGTAACATTGGTCTGTTAAATATATGATATTGTACAAGGTATGAATAAATAATTTTATTATTATTTCTTCTTATCTTGTTATTTTAATCCTTTTGATCTGTTTTATTTCTCCATTTCAGTTCAAGCTTATTATTTAGAATTTTATTGTCTATTAACTGATTTTCCCTTCATTATCCTACTTTAACAGATTTTATTATGCATTTGGTGTTAGGCTATGTCATTTTACCCTACTATTTATTTAATTTTATTTGTTTTGTTCGTTTATTTACTTAGTTGTCCCTGAAGTATTTACTATCTAATTTGTTATCATGATTTTTAATGATCATTTTAGTATTAGCTCCTGTGTTTCCTAATTTTTAATTCAAGATAGCATTTCCTCAGTCCGCTAATTCTGTTTTCTCTTAGAATCTCCTTATTATGTCTTTGTCTTTGAGTAAGTGAGTGTGTATGTTGTATGTGGACTGGAGGGTGGGTGGGGTCTTATATTTTCATTGTATTAAATTTTCTACTTTTTATTTCATTATTTTATTTTATTTCCAATGTAAAGCACATTGTACTACAAAATCTTGAATTAAAAGTGCTATACAGATGAAGTTTGATTGATTGATAAATGGTGTTTTGTATTTGTGCCTCACGCTTCCTTTTTTTATTCATCCTACGTAACGCTGATGCAGATGATCAGCCCAGATCATTGGTGGCAGACTCTAAAGTTACAGCTGAGAAATCAGTGCCACAGAAAACTGCTGAAGGAGGCAAAGAAGCAAGTCGATCCCCTATACGACCAAATGATGAGACTGTCAGCAACCCACAGAAGAAGGTAAGGATCAGCACCACTGTGATGTCTCTTGCTTTGAGTCTTTGGTGTGCTTTTAATCTTGAGCCATGAAACCATGGTTCTTCTTTGAAGGTGTATTTTGGGTTTTGAAGTGGGATTGCAGGAGGTCTGTGTTAACATGTATTACCTTGTTCCATGTTCTTTATGGTAAAGCATGTATTGAGTCATACTTGCAGTAACGGTGCAGATGCATGCAAGGCCGCTTGTATATGCTGAGTCAGCCGGATGTCAGGTTGTCTGTGCCAGTCTGAATCATCTCAAGGATGAATAAAGTTGTTGGAGCCAAATGAACGTCGTGTTTATTTTCAGTTAACAGTCTATGGTATTAGTAAATATGTGTGCCAATAAAGGAACTTGTGAGCTGGGGTGAGATATCCGGTAGCTGGTACATAGCAGTACATGGTGCCACAGAGAGCCTCATAACCCACTTAGAGGTTAAAAACACACAAAAAAAAAACAAGTTGGCTCGATAATGTGATACAGTAAGATTCTTTACAGTGTTTAAGTTGTCCCCAGAGACAAAGCTCACAAGTTCCTTAAAAGACACTCATATACTAAAGTTGTGGGCCTCTAGCAACTTCACTTCAAAATATCCAAACTTTCTTGAATTTTCCTAGCAGGCATATGCCTGTTGGGCTGTTTGCCTGATTGTCTGTCTGTCTTTCTGTGAGCAAGATAAGTCAGAGAGTTCTCAACAGACTTTGGTTAAATTTTTAGGGAAAATATTGGTCATTGCAAAATGGAGAAGTGATCAGATCCTGGCGATGAAATGAGCAAAATTCCCTCTTGTCTTTATAGAAAAAAAAGAGGGAGCAGAACAAAAAGAAGAAGAATGGCACCATATCAACAGGCCAAGAGCAAAGCTACTCAGACCTCTCCCATGTGGCAGAAAACCAGGGAGGAAAGATAAAAGGTGGAGGAGATTCTTCAGACAGCGAAAGCTCTGATAGCCCAATGGATGAAACACCAGATTCAGTACAAGATGGGGCCTCGTCACTAGACGGTCAGCCCAGTTCTTCAGCTCCAGCCACTCCTGCTGCTCCACCTGAAGACAAACAAGTCCTTCAAAGTGGATCGACTGACAAAAAAGTAGAAAAAGGGGCCATGATGCAATCTGAGGCCAAAAAATTGACCCAAGATCAGAGTCTCAGAGTATCAGAGAAAGCTCAGAGTATCAGAGAAAGCTCTGATAGCCCAATGGATGAAACACCAGATTTACAACAAGACGGAGCCTCATCACTAGAGGGTCAGCCCAGTTCTTCAGCTCCAACCACTCCTGCTACTCCACCTGAAGACAAACAAGTCATTCAAAGTGGATCAACTGACAAAAAAATAGAAAAAGGGGCCATGATGCCATCTGGGGACAAAAAATTGACCCAAGATCAGAATGTCAACACAGGAACTCCAACCCAAAGACCCCCTCTTAGGGATGGCAAGGCTGGACCCACTCAGCCAGGTGCAGGCCAAGGAACAAAGACCAACAAGCCAAAAGAGCAAAAGACTGACAGAAACAACTCAAAGAACAAGAAGGGCACAAAAACAGCTAAACAAAGCACTCTTGACCAGAATGCCAATGAGGAGGTGAGTCCAAAACATATGAAACAAAGCAAACAGAAGGAAAAGAGTCGGCAGGAGCAGAAGCCGCCTGAACAACAAATGGTTTTTGGACCTCAAGCTTCATTGAAGGTAATGTAGGCTAATAAAGACAAGGAAAAGCCAGAAGGGCCTAAATTTTGTTCTTTTGAATCAAAGTGGAACCCATTTATTTTTGTTGCTTCATGGTCAATCTCAAAATCTGTAGGGAACAAGTCACTGTAATTGTCTGACAATATAGGCCCCTAGGAACAAATGCAAATATCTCTGTCTTGACGGTTTGTCAAGCCCTGCCCCCTTGGTTACTATGGTTATGTTTGGCTTAGGCCCTGCTTACACCACAGTGATCCACTGAAAACCAGACAGTTTTGTTCCCTCCACCTAGGAGGTTATATTTTTGCTGGAGTTTGTTTCTCTGATTTTCTGTTTTTTTGTCCGTTTGCTGGCAAGGTTATGCTAAAGCTACTGAAATTTTCTGGATATGTTAGTAATGGCCCAACTTAGAAATGATTACATTTAGGTGTTGATCAAGATAACCGTCAGTAGCAAAACTATCATTTTGCTCAATAACTGTCTAACCAGTAATGATATCAACATTATTCAGAGCACCAGGTGTGGGTTTTCAGGGTCAAGGAAT
Organism: Cetoscarus ocellatus; assembly: GCA_037902135.1. Classification (NCBI taxonomy): domain Eukaryota; kingdom Metazoa; phylum Chordata; class Actinopteri; order Labriformes; family Labridae; genus Cetoscarus; species Cetoscarus ocellatus. The sequence continues at coordinate 40,364 of JBAMNC010002189.1, forward strand.
CATATTGTCATTGTAACTTTATGATAGAACTATTGCTTATAGATGTAACAGTAATATGTGAGCTACTTTGGCGTAGGTTTGCACCCTCTGAGTCCTCTTCTAGTTTTTTTTTTTTTTTTCTTTTTTTCAAAAGTTTCACAATCAGATCACAAAATTCAGATAAAAGCTGCCATACAGTTGGGTCCCGTAAAACAACTAAAATGGTATAGTAAAAGTTAAGGATGCACAGTGTTATTGGAGCAATAACAGTATTGGCAGAAAATTGCCTCAAAAGTTGATTGTGTCAGCAGTTTGTGTGTAAATCACCAGTTTTCTCAGGATACAAAACAATATCAATTTTTTGGATGGCAGTTCAGTATTTGCAGAAATTACAAGGCTTCCAAGACAGTGTTTGATTCAATATGATGTGGAAGCCTGCAATTCATTTTGAACAGTATTATGTACAGATTTAACACAGTTACATTTAAAATAAGAAAACAAGTTTTGACTATTTTCAAGCGCTTCTATTTTAATTAGAAAACCCATCAATGTTCATTTAAAAACAATGGCAAAAATAATGTTCTGTGCCTTAGAACTGCAATTTGAATGCAATTGATTCCTTTTAGAAAAGATATTTAAGAGTGGATGACCCTGATATAAGGTTTGAATTGTATGATTATGGGTTTTTTGTGTTTGAGCATTGTGACCTCTACTGTAAACACTTAATTCGAAGCACCAAACATTTGTTTTTTAAGAACTTTTATCTTTCTCAGTACTCGGTTCATTTTTAAATATAAATTTTTACTATGTCAGCAACCTTTAAAATCAGGATACTGATTTTTTTACTATTTCTAAATTCTATTTGAATACATTTACACATAGAGTATGTAGACTGGAATTGTTATTTATGCTTGACTCAGCCATTTATTGTTCTGTTATCTTGCTTTTTATAAACAGAGGTTGGAGTGACTTTTTAAGTGAAGGGGGATAGAAAGAGCTTAGATTTAAGATGTTAACCATGACATGCAAAAAAAAAAAAAAAAAAAAAAAAAAAAAAACGCTCAGTGGATCCAAGCGGACTCCTGACGGCAAGTTTTCTCTTTCCTGTTCACTGACAGCCTATGTCAGATGCTTCTACAGTGCTAAATAGGGGATCAGTAAAGCTAGGAGAGTAGGGATGGGGATTGATTATATTAATACCAATGCCAATGACTATTCGATTATCGGTTCTTGCTACATTTAGTGTGTGGATAAAAGTTGACCTACATAGGTTTTCAATGGCAACAATGTCAAACACATGGCACCTCTGATATTCAATGCTGGTGTTTGTACTCATTGAGAGTTGTGCCATAAGTGTGTATTGGTCCAAAATTTAGCCATTATTTTTCTTATTGCCAAAGTTAATTTGTGACTTCTTTGTTATTAATTCTACTGATTGTCTCTGATGAAAATGTGACATTTCAATTGACAAGGCATGCAGAATAAAGTGGAGAGAAATGATGAGGGAATTTCTAAGCAAAGCATCATTTCTTCAGGGGAGATTGTTTTTTTCTGTGTGGGTTGAACTTATGTCAGTCATAAATTGTTATAAATGTAAAAATGGTCGGCATATAAAGCAAAGCTGTCTTCCCAGGTGTTTTTTGTAAGTCAAAATTGTTGTTGAACAGCCATGAGAGGAGTAGATATCCTTTTTGACCCCCGAAATCTTGGGCGCTAGCTGCTATCTTCAGGCTGCAGCTATCCTGTTTGAACTCACAGAAATCAGCATGGCTGAGCAGAATCTGTCACATGGAAATGCAGTGGGAATTTCAAAATAAAACCTTGCCATAAGACGGCCATTTAAATCAATATTTTGACTTTCAGTCGATCTGATGGGATAATTGATGAACCATCTATATATTAACATACATCAGTGTTTTTGTCAGCCCTAATCAGTAGGGGTGTAACGATCCATCGATCTGGATCGATACATCGATTGGTTAATCAAATCGATGGAAACTGAAATCATCGATCAACATCGTTATCCTTAAGATACGCCTTTATTTTGAATTTCCGACTGGATATCTGTTTCACAGTTTCGGCCTGATTGCGCCTTGTTCAGAAGTTTCCAGGGTTCTCAAGACTCAGTGTCTTCAGCGTGTGACAGACGCATTTGAGCCTTTTCGCTCTCTCATACACCACACCTGGTATTTCTCACGCATTAAAATGTATTATGTAGTGCCCACTGCATAATACCGCTATATGTGCTTTGGAAAATCTAGCAAGACGCTCTGAGCATCACAGAGCTACACAGGAGCTTGACATATCAGCCAATCAGAAAATAGCACTGCTGTATCTTGGTAAGATACGGTCAATATGACCGCAGAGGATGCATACTGCACGCACACGACGGGAGTGCCTAATCACACGAGTACAGTAAGTTATCTCATCATTTGATTTTGTAGCGCACGGATTAATGAAAGTACTTATTGTACAAAAGGTTAAGAGCGAGAGCTTGTTCTTATTCTTCCTCCACACCTACCATTAAACAGTAAAGCAAAGTCTAATCACACTGACATACAAACTGTGGTTACCAGGCATCACAGTAAAACAAAATCATCAATATTTAGTTAAGTTAATAGTTCAACATGAGAAATGTTTGGATTTAATTAAAATCAAAATTGCACATTTTTAGTTTGAAAAAGCATGGTCAAATGTTGGAGGTCAATAAAAATAAAAATAAAAAAATAATGCAGTAATTTGTCTTATTATTTTACATCATTACTTGACATAATATACTAACATCACAATGTAACAATACGACCCATAAGGTAATTGCGGAGGCACAAAAAGCACCTGATTACTAATTAACCCAATTTAAATTTTAAAACATGATTAGATCATATATATGGTTATAATCCTCTATAAACTGTCATCCCCAAAGGTCAGCACGTTGGTTCACATTTCAGTAATAACTATCAAAGCAAAATCAAAATTGCTTTGTATATCTTTCTTGCTTTAGGTGACATGTAGCTGATCGTGTTAAATGTGTACATGGTATCATCTTAAATCGATCGAAGGCCCCTGAATCGTATCAAATCGAAATTCAATCGTGGCAGACTTTGTGATCTCTGCAAATATCGTATAGTTGTCCAAAGAATTGATATTGTATCATATTGTGATGAAACTGGTGATTTACACCCTTACTAATCAGCAGATATAGGAATGTCTGAACAGGAAGCATAAGGATTATCACTTTGTATCTGAATGCCTGCCATGGATGTTAATGCACTGAGTAATCAGACCCTCAGTCCAACAGTGGGATGTCATTAAACAGCTGCTGCTTTGACATGTGTTCATATTTTTCATTCTGCTTTGCAAGGTTAACAGTGCAGGCTCAAGTGTGGACCCAGAGGAGAAAGTCAAGGTTGTACAGTTTTCAGAAGGTAAAAAGGACTCAGCCTCAGCACAATCCTCTGGTGCAGAAAAAGAACGTAAAGATGGCAGTAAGGATAACACAGTATCCAGCACCCAAGCTGGTCCTCTACCCAAAGGGTGAGCATGATCACCCACCTCCGAGTAAGACTGAGGTTTTGTTTCAGGCAGTGTGATTTATTTTCTGTTTTTATTTTGTCTTTTTTGATTTTTAGGATAACCAAGGGGACCATTGCCGCCTCTGAGAGGCTTACCATCTACTTCCATGCAGTCCTCTCAAAGGATTTCAAATTTGTTCCAGGTGAAGATCGTGTCTTCATCAGAGCTGGGTCCTGCATTGGGTCATGGGGCAAGAATGCAGCTGAGCTGTTTATGACCAGGTACTTAAACTTTCTTAAATAGTCAGGCAAGCTAATATGTATTTAACTATAGTAGGTTTTTGATGTATATTAATCCATAGGTTGTAAATGGTAAATGGACTTGAGCTTATTTATTTATATATATATATTTATATATTTTCTGTTCACTTTAACGACAAAAGGCTGCTTTACACCACAGGTCACATCCACCCATTCACCTCTATTCGTGCTCACATTCACTCACTAATGGTTGGAGTAAATGTGTTAGTTGTCTATCATTGTCAATTAACGCATTTATGCCCTTTCACACCCGTTTACATGCCACTGACAAAGCAGTGGGAGCAACTTGGGGTTAAGTGTTTTGCTTAAGGGACACATCAACATGTGACAGCCAGAGCTAGGCTCGAACTTCAGAGTACTGATCAAGAACACTGCCAGACTGCCCTGTACAAAAATGAGGCCTAAAGCCCTGTGGTGGGTAGTGATGTTTATATGGGTTTGTAGCCAAAGTCTGTGCAGAAGTCATGTCCCTCCCCCCCGCTGAGCAAAACACACCCCTAACTTCATTATTTATTAATACACATTTACCTAAATGCATGTACATTTGATTATTTAAAAGAAAAAAAGATACACCACATTAATGTTGTTTATGGCTGTCCTGTCACGCACATTTTGTCATGATACTGCCTTGAGTTTAGTGAAGTTCCCCGTTTTGTTCTTGTTTTATGTCTTGTCTTCATGTTTCCGTTTTGAAAATTCCCCTGCTCCCTGATTGTGCTTCCCCAGCTGGCTCATTACCCCCAACTACATTGTGTATTTAACCCTCATGCCTTCCCTTGTCTTGTTGCCGGATTGTTGTACTTTCATGTCACTCTCTAGCGTTCTTTTCATAGTCACTGTTCTGATCATGACCCCCTATGTTTGAACCTCGCCTTTTTGTCTATTGCTTTTTTGGACACCTCTGCCTGATTCTGCCTGCCTTTTTGTGCTCCGAACCCTGCTTTGTCTGACTGCCACCTTTTTAAAGATCCTGTTTTTGCCTCTCAGACTCTGAGAGGCAAAATGAATATTGAAAAAACAGAGCTAATGCAAATTAATAAAGAAAAGCATAGTATTTCAAAAGATTTTGAGCATTTTCAATGGAAAAAAAGATAAAGTATTTAGGCTGCATTATTAGTTCTGATAAAAGAATGCTGTATGAAGATAATTTTAAGTCTTTGATTCATGAATGAAAATGTAGTCTTGATAGATGGGTAGACTTGCCTATCAACTTAATAGGAAGAATAAACTTATTTAAAATGATATGGTTACCCAAATTCCTTTTCATTTTTCAAACACTAACTGTTTTTCCACCTAAACAGTTCTTCACGCAAATTAATACTCTACTCTCCTCCTTTGTCTGGTCAAATAAAGCAAATCGATTAAGCAGAAATCTTCTTCAAAACAAGAGAACAGATGGAGGTCTTAAATTCCCAAATTTAGAATTGTATTACTATGCCTCACAGCTGTTTTTTATTGATCAAATAATTCATGATGCCAATGAAGAACCTTGGATTGATATAGAAAGTGACCAATTAAAACCTTACAACTTATTTACTTCCCTGTTTATAAACATAACGTAAAAGTGCCAAACTTTGTTATAAATAGCACCTTAAAATCCTGGCAGAAAATTAAAACTATACTTGCAGTGGAACTTAGTTTACCCAGGAAAACAAAGATCTGGAATAATTCATCAATAAAATTTCAAAACAGGGAACTGAACTGGGACAGTTGGAGGAAAAAAGGTATTCAGTACCTCTCAGACATAATTGAAAATAATAATGTTCTTTCATTTATAGAGCTCCAGACCCATTTTGCCTTGGAAAACAAGGAGTTTTTTAGATATCTACAGCTTAGGAGTTGGATTATAGAAAACTTTGAATTAAAATATGATCTAGTCCCAGGACCCCTTGAGGAGTTTTTGGTTAAAGGTAGAAACAGCTAATTGGAACTGTATACAACATGCTGTTGAAGGAACAGTCTAAATTATATTCAATGGAAAAGTTTTATGACAAATGGAATAAAGACCTTCAATGTAATGATGCTAACACTAAATGGAAGGAATGTGTATATCTGACCAATAGCATTACTAGGAATGAAAACCTACGTTTAATACAATATAAACTCATGACAAGAATATATTACACAAGAAATAAAATTCAAAGTTATTACCCAAACTCCTCTGATCAGTGTGTGAAGTGTGGATCTCCTGACTCCCTTATGCACTCATTCTGGACATGTGTTAAAGTGATGAAAGTGTGGAATGAGATTCAAGATTGGATGTCTGTTATATGTCAAATACAAATTCACTTCTCAGCTGCACTCTGCATCTTCCAGAATGCTGAGGCATTTCACTATCCAGTGGGATGGCAGATGCTATTCTCTGCCTTAGTTTATAAGAAGTTAATTTTAAAACACTGGAAAAAAGCAGAGGCTCCTTCTTTATATACTTGGAAAGGATTGATGAAATATTACTTGACAATAGAAAGGACACTAGCTGATGATAACAATAAGGTAAAACAATTTAATGATGTATGGAAACAGATTTATGAAGCATTATGAAATATGAATTATTGAAACATTAAATCTTACAGTTATGGGGTGAGGTAAGGGAGCCGGTAGAGAATTCAGGACAGGGACCAAAGTTAAGTGTTTGTGTGTATGAGGATATGTACAGGTGTACAGGATGATTTTTGCTGGGTGGTGGGGGGTGATGGGGTGGTGGGAAGGGGGCAGGTATGAGACTGTGTATATGAAATTTAATGTTGTAATTGTTTACTGTGTGGGATTTGTTTTTCTTTTTTTTTTTTGTTTTTTTTGTGTGTGTTGGTGTATAAGTGTTTCATGTTGTTCCAGCACCACCATGGAAGAATGTTGATTGTGATATATTATGTTATGCTATGTTATGTTGGTATGAAATGCTGTTGTGCTGTCCAGAAAAAGGTTATGTACCCTGTGGTGGAACATGAAAATCAATAAAAAAGATAATTATATATAGAAACTAATAACGAGAGGCACTGGACAGAAATCACAACTGCCAAGGATGTCATATTCAACAATTGATCATTAAGTTAATTATTTTTTTTCTCTACCTTTATACCAAATGACCTGCAGCCTGGTGGTTTAGGACCTCCATGTTCAAAGAAACCTTTCAGGTGGTAGACCTGTTGTAATGGGACTGCATTTAACACCAACACTCACTCTGGTATGAGCATGAGGCAGTGCTGTTTGATCAGCAGACATTGAGTAGACTGAGTTTATAAGCTAAACTACTGACAGTTAGTAGGATAAACTCCCATTTGCTGCAGCATTTCAGAAAATGCTCACCAACAGTTTATATTTCGCATCAGAATTTCTTCTTCTTTTGATACAGGGAACTTGGAGACCATAGATTTTTGGTTGAAGGCCGTCTGATAACAAGAAAAAGCGATGTTGTCTCTGAGTCGATACCATACAAATATGTGGTCTACAAAGATAATAAGGACAAACCTGAGTATGAGTTCATATACAAACTGGATTCTACACAACAAACTGTCAACAGATGTTTGTTTGTCAAAAGCCAGATGCTCACTGAGGATGGTGAGAAAAACAACACCTTACTTACACTTTAGACTTTACATCTCAGTGTTTGAATGCAGCTTTTGAATGCCTCGTTTTGATAAGAATCTAAAAAACTCAATTTTTCTTGTAGGAGACTGGCATCAATATGATGACATCATCTGTGTTGAGCCATCAAAAGGTGTGCTCAAACGGTTAAAAGACACACTCTTGTCTCAACAAAAGAAGGATCTGATTCAGGGGAAGAACATTGCTGGAAACATTATGTTGGAGACCATCTTTGATCTTCTCACTAGCTGGTCTGTCGTCAATCTGAGAAGTTTTCTGGTCCAGCTGAAACAGTTTTTCGAGATTTACAGTGATCCTTTTGTGTATGAAGAGAGAGGGAAGAGGTGGTTTTCCTTAGGCTATGGAAAAGATGACGTAAGTTTTTAACTTCATTGGGTTAATAAAAATCTTGCATTGCGCAATGTTTTGAATCATGCAGCTAAAACTTTCTTGAATGACGCTGAACCTCCAGGTGAAGAAGATGCTAAAGGACTTCATTCTGCAGAATGTGATTCCTCAGGAGTCCAAGGATGGAGATAAGAAGAAGCTCTACATCCAAGATCCCATGAGGGCAGCTGTAATCATACTCACTGTATGTCAGCAGTATGGTATTGTGCTGAAAGATGCAGACAAGAATTGGCTCTGCTCTGAGCTGTGTCTGCCAAAAATGAGCAAAGAAGATTTCCTGCAGTATTGGGCAGATTTCTCTCAAGATGTGCCTGTTCTTAAAAAGTAAGCTTCTCATCTTTTAGTGCTTATGCATGCACATTATTGTACAACAACAGTCACATTTGACATTATTACCTGCACTTCATTTTCCACCTCACATGCTGATTGAACTGTTTTCCTCACAGTCTCACAGAAAATGTGGTGTCACTGATAAAGGCCGTGAGAGCAGCAGGAATGCCTAAATGGATTCTGGCCCTACCGCTCCTCCACCTACTAAAAGGCACCACCAAGCCCTTTGAAGCTCCATCTCCTGGAAACATGCGATGTATCTTATCCTGGGTAGGCTTACAAGGCCTTGAAGTGGGTACCACACACGGCATGAACAGCCAGGACAGGAAGTAAGATTTTCCTTCTTTTTGGTGAAATACAGTTTAAACAAAATCCTCTAGTATATGTATGTGGAAACAGATGGGTGCTGAGTGTAGTTTCTCTCTCTTGTGTTTGCAGGGAACTGATTAATCTGTTTCAGAGCCACAGTCACCTGATGGAGGTGGATGCACTTGTAGTGCGATCCTGCCTGTACCTGATGCCTTTTGATGACTTGAAGGAATGTCTCACACACATTGATGCTGAGCTCCTGGATGTGCTTCATATCTTCAAAAACAAAACTCCTCAGGATATTTCTCCCCAAAACCTCCAGGTAAAATGGAAATGATAGAAGGGGAGAAACAAGGGCCCGGAAACCTAAACGTGTGTTGGTGAAAAGAAAAAATGGTTATACCTATCAGTCACTTACTCAATTTAGCTAGCTATTAATTTTGTAAATATTTTTAAGATTTACAAATTTTTTGTATTAGATCAAAACATTTTAAAGATTTATTTTGGTTATTTTGTGCCTTTATCAAAGAGATAGGACAGAAGATGTTGAAGAAAAAAAAGATGAAATTTGACAATGAGACAAAGGACAGGAGAAAGAGGCTGGATTTGAACGTGTTCTGACGGCCTTGGGGACTACAGCGTCTGCACATAAGGCACACAGACACAACAACTATGCCACTGGCCGTTACTTAAAATCAACATAAATGAACACAATTACACTCAAGTCTTATGATCCCTGGTTCATGTGACCACATTAACATATCTTTCTCTGTTTAAGAGACCCGGTCAAGGTCAGGAATGAGGAGATTTTTCTTAAAACTGTTCTTTGTGAGGCTTTCACTTCGTGTTTGTTCTTTCTTAAGCAGCTGATAATTCACTTCTGTTGATATTGAAAACCTACACCTAATTAAAAAATAATAATACATGGAAAAATTAAGTAGAAACTACAAAATAAAACAAAACATGAAAAGTTTGATGTCAGAGGTATGTATTACTTTTGACTTGTCCTGTTTTAAAATAAGAGAAGCTAATTATCAGCTCTGTGACGTCAATATTTGTTGTCATTTTAGGAGCAAAAGGTATTTCAGTGGCTTGACTGCAGTATACCAAAAGGGAATAAAATGCAAATAATGCAAGCAAAAAATAAAAACAAAAAAAAAACATCCTTTATCCCTTTGGGGTCATGGGGAGCTGGAGCTCATTCTTGCTGACATTAGATGAATGCAAAGTACAGCCTAGACTGGTTGCCAGCCAATCTACAATTGAGAGACAGACAACCATTCATACCTAAGGACATTTAAGAGTCACCAGCATGTTTTTGGTGTTTGGGGGGAAACTTAGAGAACCCAGAGGAAACCCTTGCATAACATTCAAACTCCACGCCGCACTGTACAGTTGAACCAGCAACTGTCTCGCTGTAGGGGCAGAAGTACTACCTGCTGCATCACTGTGCAGCCAAAAACAAAACAAAACAAACCTCTTCCTTACATCACCATTGACAAGGTGCTGCTGACCATCCATTGAAGGCCCATTTATACTCCCTTTACGTCCTTTTCAAACGACGTTACCATCACTGCTCACTGTTCACTTTCTGTTGGCATTGCTGTTAACCAATACCTTCCCGGGGGGGGGGGCAGCCCAGAGAAAAAGTTTATCACAATAACAAACTCAGAAACAAACATGGTGTCTGTGGAGGAGGTATTGATAATGTACTTATTACATAAAAGATCAAAACAAAGACAGCATTGTAGGAAGCGGAGGTGGGTGAGGCATTAACTCACAGACTTTCTCTTCAAAAAGTCCCACCATTATTATTCCTCTTTGTGTCTCATTAGAGCTATGTATTGGGTAGTAACAGCTACACTGCCCCTGTGGTTTTCAATGGTTCTGCTCCATTTGGCCGGTATCCGTAAGCTTTATGGAAACGTGCAGAAATACGGATGAAATGAATGCAGACCACGGACAGAAGGCTCCGTCTGTATCCGGATCTGTATTTAATGTTGAGCATAAATGGGCCTAAATACATCTATTTTTTCTTCTCTCCCTTTTTTTTAGACAGTTTTGGACATTCTCTCACATGTCAATGGACAACTTCTTCAAAAGAAGTACAAGTGAGTTTTCCTAAGATTGGTTTCTTTCTTCTTTAACACCATCAGTATGAATTTACGGATGCTGACTCATGGGATCTGTCTTAATTATTTAAGCGATAATAATAATGATATTAATAAATTTGATTTAAGAGTGCCTTTCATGATACTCATTGTCACCTTACAAAAATACAAAATAAAAGAAGTGTTTTAAAACAGGCATAAAAACAGGCACAAGAACAAACAATGCAATACAATAGACAGTGCAAAAGATCAGAGGGAGTAGGAGGGATTTAACAGATGAGTTTGAGTCTGGTTTTAAGGAGTCTGTGTTGCAGAGGTCAGAGGGGAGTGAGTTCCATAACTGGGGAGCCGAGTGGCTGAATGCTCGGTCCCCCATAGTGATGAGGTGAGCAGAAGGGACAGAGAGATGGACAGAGGAAGAGGATCGTAGGGTACGGTCAGGTACAGAAAAGTGATTGAAGTCAGAAAGGTATGGAGGGGCGAGGTTGTGGATGGCTATGTATGTGAGAAGGAGGATTTTGTATTGAATTTGGTACATGATGGGGAGCTAGTGGAGCTGTTGCAGGATGCGTGTGATGTGGTGAGTGGATGGTGTCCTTGAAATGATTCGAGCTGCTGATTTCTGAACCAGTTGAAGTTTATGCAGGATTTTTTTAGATCAAACAGAAGGGAGTTGCAATAGTCCAGTCAGGAGGTGACTAAACTGGGACTAGAATGGCAATGGTGTGAGGAGTGATGGAGGGGTGAATATTTCGGAGGAGGAAGTAAGCTGACCTGGTTATGCTGTTGATGTGAGGGAGAGTGTGCTGTTGATGATGACACCCAGACTCTTTACCTGAGGGCAGGGGGAGATGGGGGAGTGGTCAAATGGAATAGTGAAACTGTTAGATTTGTTTTTATCACTGTTTAATTTGAGGAAATTGAGTGTGAACCAGGATTTTATTTCAAGGAGAGGGAGTGGGGGTGAGGGAAGAAGGTAGGAGGATGGGGTCAGTTTTAGTGGAGATGTAGGTCTGGGTGTCATCCGCCTAGCAATGGAACTGAGTGTTCTATTTACAGAGGATGTGGCCAAGAGGTAGGATGCAAATGATAAAGAGCAGGGGCCCCAGGACCGTGCCCTGGGTCACACCTGTGGTGACAGGGAGTGGGTCGGAACTGAATGATTTGAGCTGAATGAACTGAGTGCGGCAAGAGAGATAAGATTTAAACTAGTTGAGAGGTGTCTGTGTAATACCAATAGCGTGAAGTCTGCCCAGGTGGATGGTGTGGAAGATGGTGTCAAAGGCCGCATTCAGATCAAGCAGGATGAGGATGGATAATAGACCAGAATCAGCAGCTAAAAGGAGGTCATTGGTGATTTTCAGTAAGGCAGGTGAAATGAAGGCTGCGGAAACCAGATCGAAATTGTTCATAGAGATTATTGTGGGACAGATGAGAATGAAGTTAAGAAGCAGCAGTTTTTTTCAAGAATTTTGGAGAGGAATGGAAGATTGGAAATATGATGGAGATTATTGAGGTTGTAAGGGTCAGCATGAGGTTTCTTAAGTGTGGGAGTGACAGCAGCTGTTTAAAGATGTGAGGGGACAATTCTAGTGGTGAGGGAAGAGTGGGTTATGTGTGTATTGAGAGGGGCCAGAGAAGGAACAGCAACTTTAACAAGAACAGAAGGAATGGAGTCTAGTTGGTAGGTAGAAGTTTTTGATTTTTTGATGACTTCAGCAATTTCCGAGACAGGGGGTAGAGTGAATACTGAGAGTGACTGAGAAGGAGAGACAGCAGGAAGAAAGGAGGGTGAATTTGCAGGTATGGTAGGAATAAGCTGCTGATGGGTGTTAGTGATTTTGTCAGAAAAGAAGGAAATGAAGTTATTACAGGAAGCACTTGAATACATGCATGGAGGAAGTGAATCGGGGGTTGTGTGATATTTCTGAGCAAGAAGAATTAAACCTTGGGGCCTCCTTCATTACACCTGGTCAGACCAGAGTAGTAGGTGGAATTGGCTTGGGAGACAGTTTTTATAATGGGAGAGATCATTATTTTTACATGGATAACTAGGTTGTCTACCATTGTGGTGCTGAAATTCTCTTTTTTTTTCTTTTCCACAGTTGCTTTACCATGGCCTATAGGAGAACGTGCCTTGATACAGCAGTAAAACTGTTGGAGAAGCTCTGCCAAAGGGTCAAACCTCCAGACTACAGCCAGGCCTGGATTGATATTCCTGTGGCTTGTATGAACTTGGTTGCCTTAGTTTCAGACTTTGTCGACTGCAACAAGCAAAAGGCAAGTGACATGAATCACAAACTATGAGTATATGGCGCTTAAAAAGTCACACAAATTCTAAATGAAAAAGTCCTTTCAGGGGACTGAAGAAGAGAAGAGGGAGTGGTGTCATGTGAAAGACCTGATCTCTCAGGCCATTGGCATTATAAGAAATTGGATGAATTTGTTCTTCAGGGACAATTTGCTCTACAGACCAACACCCGTATCCAAAATTAAAGCCACAGAGGAGATTGAAGTGAGCATCTCATCACATTTTCCTATTTAAAAAGAATAAAAACAAACAGATAATCACTATTTAATGTTTTTATGTGTCTTAGATATGGAACAACTTAATCTCCATCAACTTCAAAGAAGAGGATTGCACAAGTGAATTGAGACAGATATTCACAAATGATTTTGAGGGCAAATACAAAAAAGTATGTGGTGTATCTTTATTTTCACTTATCCTTTGCTACTTTTGCTTCAAATGTACAATCATTTCACTTTTTCTTGTTTTTAGGAATCTGCTGTGGATCAGATAGAATTCTACTGCATAGAGATCGAGGAGCTCAGTAAAACCTATCCACTCATTGTGGCCAGCATTGAGAAGTGTGCCCTTGAGGCTGTGACACCTCTGTGCCAGGTTTGAAGAGATAATACATTAACAGCAAGTTTATAGCTGACATGTTCATAGGGATGGGAATTGAAATCCAGTACCATTTGAAAACTGATAACAAATACAGAAAGCAGTAAATATAATCTGTTGTTGCTTGAACTCCTTAATTAATTTCTTCCACTAAGTTCTGCATGTCTTGCAAATTGAGGAGGTCACCCTTTTATCAGAACAAGTCAGCAGGAACCTTAATTAAGGTGACACTCAAGGCAGACAGGAGAAAGAATCAGCCAAAAGTGTGGCTTAATTTTGCACTGCATGACTATCACTGCCCAGAATCCAGTGTCAGTGATTTAAAGCAAGGAAGGACACACTGTCTGTAAAGACTTAACCCTATAACTTTCAGCTAAGCTGTGTGGTCAAGAAATTCAAGAATATTTAATGTGTTAAAAGAAAACATGACGTATTGTTTGTTTCTGTCAGTGTTCAAGGGTACAAAAAAATACCCCCCCCCCCCCCCCCCCCCAAAAAAAAAAAAAAAAAAAAAGAACAAACTGATATTTTCTTTTTGTGAGATTTGAAGGTTTAAAAATGTAACAGTTGATTTAAGTGATGATACAAAAATGCTGAAACATTTGGGACAAAAATCTATTAGAAAAGGCAGAAATGTAAATAAACAAAATAGCAATCAAAACTAACTTAAAATAGATGACACTGAGATTGAAAAACACAAAAATGAATGTTTTTGATGAATAACAGAACTATACTATATAGTTTTGTATATATTTTTATGTATGCCTGTATAAAGACTTCTCAATTATTGCAAGTCTTTATTATTTTTATTATTATTATCATTATTATTTTAAATACCTAAAATTTAACTTAACCATTTACCAATATAATGATTTATACATATATACATATATATCTGTTATTCATCAAAAACATTCTTTTTTGTGTTTGTCAAAATCAGTATAATCTATTTCAAGTTATTTTGATTGCAATTTTATTCACAAACATTTCTGCCTTTTCTTTTTGATTTTGTTTCAGATGTTTGTGCATATTTATGTCATCACATAACTAACTGTTGGCTTTTTAAACCTTTAAATCTTACACCAGAAAATGATCGTTTTTTTGGTTTGTTTGTAGTTTTCTCTGTTCTCTGAAATATTAACGGAATCAATTAATGATTTGATTGGTACTGTTTTTCACATCATTAAATATCCCTGAATGTATTGTTGACCTCTGCCAAACAGTTGTGTTGGTAGTCAAAGGGTTAAAGGTATGCTTATGGCTTTCTTTTTAACAGTCCAAGTCTGAAGGGACACTGTGGGAGAAGATTGAGATAAACTGGAAGTTTGGGAAACTCATCTCAACAATCATTGAGAAATCTTGGCCAATGAACCATCAAGGGAATTATCAAGAAGATGAAGACATGGTCTTTAAGCACCTCCTCTCCTGGACTGCTGCCAAAAACATCTTCCAACTTCACGGTATCTTTGCAATTTCAAAATAATTTACCATACAATGTACCATATCAAACTGAAAATTGAAAGAGTCAAGTGGCCAAAAACCACCCAAAAACTTCCAACCTGGGTACCGGCCCGCTGGGTGCTGGCACCAGAGATTGGGGTGGTTGCTTGTAAGCCTTGAGGTTTTATGTAATTGTTGAAAAACAAAACTGCAAATCTATCAATCTTGATATCAATCTATCTATCAAAAGTGGTCCAAGGAAGAAACAGTGGTGAAGCGGCGACAGGGTCATGGGAGGTCAAGGCTAACTTGAAGTAGTTGATGCTGGTTCTGATAGAAAGGTATCAAAATACACAGTGCATCACTCTGGTGCATATAGGGCTGTATGGCTGCAGACCAGTCAGTGTGGCAGGTAGTCATAATGGTATGACTGATCAGTGTAGACTGATTTGATCAATAAACAGACAAATTTAAAACTGTAAAAAAACATCTCAAATGTTACACTTTGGGCTTACGTTACACATATGTTTTTAAGCCTAGGATGTTTTGTCATTGTAGGTGCTGATGAGAAATTGATTAAGGAGCTCTCTGAGGAAGCAAGAGGCAGAATTGCTCTTGCCATATCGTCATTCATTGCCGCGAACGACAAACTGGTCAGTGGAGACATGAAGATCAGCCTGCTTAACATCCTTATCAGCTGCAGCAACGCCTTCTTGGATCTGCTGGAAATTGGTGATTAAAATGTTATTATCTTCAAATGTTGCTTGAGAAGTTTGTAGTATTTGTATTAATTTATTGCTCTTATTGCGAGAAATTGTGTGTGAGTGTGATTTTATACAAACAGATTGTCTCTCTGAGAAAGAAGAATACAAAGATGCCGCCAAAATGAGAAGACTTTTACAGTGCAGGCAGGATGAAGTGAAGGCTGTGTACCATGAGAAAGAGCTTATTGACACGCTTCTTACAATGATCCACAAACTGGAGGATCACATGACAGGTGCAGCACCAGTGCTAGGAATGTTTTATTAGATGGTTAGCTTCAATTACAGAAAGTGTGACAGATGTCATTCTGTCTTCTCTCTATAGTTGATGTTGGGGACATGGAGGAAAAGCAGCAGGTCAACATCGAGAGCATGCCTTTAAACTGTTTCATGGAGGTCCACCAACTTGGTCAAATGCCCCCTCCCATGGCTGGTGTCGTCACCTTCTTCAGTCTGGATGAAAACATCAGGGAAATGGCTGAGGTCCTGCACACTTTCAGTGACAGTTACATTTTTGGTGTCTGCTGGGAGAAACAAGCCAATCTCTTTGCTACTAAAGAAATGGAAGATGGTGAGTCTGATGAACAAGATGTAGCAGGCGTAATGGCGACACCAAAAGTGATACATGATGACATTTACAAGCCTTGCTTTGTCAATTACACTGACATCTACGAGTGTCTGAAGAATGGCAATATAAAACTCGGGGAGGTGAACCAGCTCTTCAGTGCCTTTAAAGGCAAGTATGAGGAGCTTGCAAAGGACCTTGACATCATGTGCAGGATTGATAAATCCACCGATAAGCAGTGGATCCACAGCAGGGTTCAACAGATTGAGCAGTACCACGAACTTCATCTGGCTGTGGCTTCAGCAGAAATCATCATGAAGGTCAAAGAGACCCTTCATCTTCAGGGAGACTTCAGGGTTCTGGAAACGCTCACTGAAGCTGTAAGTGATCATATCATGAACTAAGTAGTTTTTCAAGTTGTATCAAAGACAATTCCTCATGATTTGATAATGTACAAAAAACAACCATTAGCTGCTCTAGCCCATGTGATACTATCAGCCTTTGGTCTAATGATCTGAAAACTTGTTGACAGGATTGGTGATGATTTTCTTCTGTACAAGTTGTATTAAATCTTGTATCATATTTTATTCGTCAAGGAATAATAAGTTGAATTATTGTGTTAGTCTGACAAAAGGGTCAGTGACAAATAAGAGTTTGCATGATGAGCAATTCAAAAATGATTTGATGAATTGTTTTAAAAGCTTTCATCAGGTTTGCAAAAATGTATATTTTGTATTTCTGTTGGTTTCATGTAATTTCAAATAGCTTTTGAAGCATTTTTTTACAAAAGAAAAGATGTGCTTCCAAAGATAATGTCAAGCGGTGTTGCCGCAATAAAAGGATAAATAACAAATATATGTTTCCACCTAGATTGTATGCACGCGTACCTATAAAAACAGTGACTCAGTTTTAATTTATTACTTGAAATTTTTTAAGGATTATTTTAAAGTGCAATTATATGAGTCTTTGCAATATAGAGCAGGACCAATACTGAAAATCACTTCGCGTTTACTAAATAACGTTTGACAAATTATGTATAAACTGTTAAAAACATTTTAGTACATTGTAAAAGAGGATTACATCTTATTCCCCATGAATTTTTCTGTAAATTACAATATTTTTTTGAAAAATCCTGCTTACAACAATTGACAAAAACAGTTACACAATTTGACCATTTTACTTTTACAGAAGAAACGGGCACTAAAATTCAAGCATGAATGTCAGCAGTTCAATTGAACTTGTGCTTTTTATTATTTTCAATGAAGAAAAAACACCAACAACAAGAATTGGGTGTTTTCTATCAATTAATTTAAGAATTAATAAATGACCCTTGCTGCAGGATCTGCATGGACTCATGCTCTATATCAAGCCACTTTTTCTTTGCTTGATAATGGCATCTATTGGGGAAAAAAAGACTCTGTTTCACTGCAATAATCATGAAACAATAGAAAGTTAATAAATGTACTTTTACAGATCTAAATTTAAATCTTTGACACACATTTAATATGTTTTTGAAGTGTCATATCTTTTTAAAGCTACTGTTCATTTTCAACATTGTCATTGTTCATCCACTGCTGCTACATTTATGACATTAATTATATTCTTGTACATAGTGCTTAAAGCTGAAAGTAAATGGAATACAAATATGTATTAATTTTATATTCAATTTGTATCAAAGCAAAAATAACAAAGCCACGCAGAATAATGATGTTACACTAATGTTCCAGAGATTTGATAATGAAGTAGTGGATAAATCACCACTTTTTCTAAGAAATATAACACTTAACACTTAAAAATAGTTCCACATAGTAACTTAGTTCACATTACATCTTTAATCGGCATCAAAAACGTATGTTATTTGCCAACATCAAATGTATAATCAATATTTCAATTAGAATTCAAATTAACATGCATTATGATGGACACCTATGTCAGCACATGGCCTTGATGTGAAGATTTCAGACTCATTTTTTTTTTTTTAAATAAATGCTTATATTTATAGCTACTTTGAATTATAAATGGTTTTCTAAAGTTATACCATTTGAGAAGCACACCTGACCATACCCTAAATAGGTCAAATTATCAAGATTTCAAAATGAGCCAACCTTGGCATGCAGCACTTAGGTTAATCAGGGGTCCTTCTTTGTGATATCATTTCCTGCCACTTGATCTTCTTACAAAAATGAACAAAATGGCTCCTTGAATGTTGGTTACACCACATTGACAATTTATGTAGTCCTCAAATTCCCCAAATTTACCATGATATTCAGAACAGTGGTGTTCCATTTATTTTATTCATTTTTAAACAAGACAAATGTAGGATTAGGCCCAACTAGTTGATAATGTGTTTTATTGAGAATTTCACCTTTTTTGAACAAGTTAAAGAATTTGGTACCAAGTTTTTTGGTTATACCACTTAGACATTTTTGCCATCATCCCATGAAAAGTCTCTCAAAATTGATCAAATGCAGAAATTTTAGACTAAGTCTTCAAAGAAGAGGACGTATTCAAGTAATTTGTGAATTTATTTTCAAATTTTAACCTTTTTAGATTTAACTAAACCATGGGAACACAAAAAAATGCGTTACATCATTGACCCAAAAACAGTTGGTTGTCACTCACCAGTAGAAGTTCATGTACTTGCAGATATCACGAAAGAATACATAATACAAATAAAAACAACAAAAGTTCTACCATCTGCATGTTTTTTTCTTCCTTTAGAGCCGTGCAGAGTTTCAGAATGAGCAGCTCAATCTAATCGACAAAGACCTGATGCAGGCAAAGAAGGTCTTGGTGGACATCACTGAGCCCCGTAGGCTGTGCCTGCAGGAGCTGGGACTAAGAGGGCACTTTGTAAAATGGGTGAAAGATGCTCTAGAAGGTAAAACTTGAATCAGCATTGGGACTGAGGTGGCTTGAATTCAGTATAGGATTGAACTGCATTGCGAAAAAAATGATATTGCATTTCTATTTCCTCTTACGAGTTAGATTGCGAGATTTTTATGGGGCTTTCCATATAAGTGCTGCATTTTCATGTGCAAGAATATAAATGTCATCCTTTAACCATATTTCCATACACTTGCTTGTCCTTTCATTGCACACTGCAGCTACCTGACAGGAACTGTAATACAATGATGAAGACAAATGTAGTGACACGTTTCCTAATAAACTTTACAAATAAATGCGAAATTGCGTAACTTAAAGACAACATTAGAAACAATTTCTGACAATGTTAATAGGTGATCCTCTGTCACCCTACAATTTTAACGTCTAAAAGCTTACTGTTTGCCTGCTAAGCAACTTCAGTTTTCCCGGTGAAGACTGTTTTTGAGGATGGACTGTGGCTAAACAAATGTCTCTGTTTAGAGATTCACCAGTGTTTTTGAAATTAGGTTTGAAATCAGGCCTTACGAAGAAGAAATCTGCGTTTGACATGCTGACTCTCTTAACTGTAACACTGCTTTTGTGACAAGCATCATCAAACTCACTCAAATGCCCGAGGTCTGTTCTCCGAGCAGGTCTTTTAATAGTGATATTAAATCAACTGTGTTCTCTTTGAGAAAGTGGCACAACAAAAGGAGAAGAATATAATAATCCTGCTGAAATTAAGACCAAGCAGTGAAAACCTGCCAAGTAAACAGAAAATGCCAGCTGCCCTTTGCACTGATTTTAAAGGAAATGAGAGCAGATTGGTTTGATCTATTTTACGCCCAAAACACACTCATGTATAATCAAGGCACATAATCAGTTCTCTTTGCATCCTGTGCCTGGCTTTGCACCAAGAATTTGTGTAGTCAAAATAGCAAAGTATAGACTGACATGCCTCAAGCCACTGTGCGCCATGTGTAAAACACATAAAACAGTATGTTTTATGTGGCTACTGTGCATGCTCACATTACAACTGTGATATTAAAACAATATATTTCCCAGCCCTTATTTAGAGTGCTAGCTCACTTTGTTCTCTTGTTCAGTAGTTATATACAAAAATATACAAAAAAACTTATTAGGCCAGTTTATGTATCTGTGTATGTCCCTAATCCTCCTTTGTCACTTTGTTGATAATTATGGGATGTAATTTTTTCCAAAAGGGCCCAGAGATGCTTTTACATTTATCCATTACAATGGATAGATCCTGAAACATTATCTGCTCGCATGATGTGTGTCATTTGCCTCATTTTTTATTTCTATTGTCCATCTTGCACCTTTTCTTTTGTCTCGTTCCCAGTAGAATTGAAGTTAGTTCTGATCAGAGACTCAATCTGATGAGAGAAATTCCTCCGTTTTTTAAGAACTTATGTCTCAACTGTTCAGTGTATTAAAGCTGGGCTCAACCAGACTGATAAATATTCCTGAATAATATTCTCTTTCCATGTGTTACCATTTGTAGCAGCTTCACTAACAAATCAGCTTAAAACAAATTGAGATAAACCTCAAAAATGTTCTCTCTTCCCAGATATCAATGAACTGAAGGTCTTTGTTGACTTGGCGTCCATCTCTGCTGGGGAGAATGACATGGATGTTGATCGAGTTGCTTGCTTTCATGATGCTGTCCTCGGCTACTCTTCAGTGCTGTACGAGCTCAAACCAGACTCTGGTTTCAAAGTCTTCAAAGATATGCTCAGCAAGCTCTGGAGAGCTCTGAAGAATGACAGCAACCTACCAAAGAAACTTGTAAGGCGACCTTTTTCATGACCATGTTACCAAAACACTTCTTCATTAAAAAGTGTTTAAGTTGTGTCATATTGCTCAAGAAAACTATAAATCAGATGTTTTGACATCACTCTCAAGAGCAGGCAGAAAACACATCAATTACAGCTGATCGTGACGCTCTGTTCAGCTGATGTAGGGTTTTAGTGTCGAGCTCAACAGATCAGTCAAAACAAAGCCAGAGGGTGTTGTGAGAGAGTAACCCTTTACAATGTACACCAGTATACACCAATCACGTATAACAATATGACCACTGACAGGTTAAGCAGCATGCAGCGTAAAATCAAATTTTCCCTTGGGATTTTATGAAATATAAATAATAACCCAAGGATCTTCTTTTTAGAGGGACAGTGCTCGACACCTGGAATGGCTCAAAACTGTAAAAGACAGTCATGGGTCAGTGGAGCTGTCATCTCTGTCTCTGGCATCAACCATCAATAACAAAGGAATCTACTTGATAAGTGCTCAAAATGTGAAGAAGGTAAATATCATCACCAAAAATGATGGTGTCCATTAGAGGCCGTTTAACAGAATAATACATGAGTGTATCTCTGCTTAAAATCTAGTTGAGTCTTGA
This sequence comes from Cetoscarus ocellatus, assembly GCA_037902135.1. Taxonomy (NCBI): domain Eukaryota; kingdom Metazoa; phylum Chordata; class Actinopteri; order Labriformes; family Labridae; genus Cetoscarus; species Cetoscarus ocellatus. Next base: position 61,874 of record JBAMNC010002189.1, read on the forward strand.
CACGGCCCTGAAGCTGCAGATTCCAGAGGAGCACGACGATGGTCAGCAGATGCGCTGCTATTCTCTGGAGGACCTTCAAGAGCTGCAGAACAAACTTATGCTGATGTCTGGTAAAGGAGATCAAGGCCAGAATGAAGTTGACCACTTTGCAGAGGTATGTGTTGAACAATATCAGTCCTGTTTGACACTCCAATCTTACTGCTGCTAATGCCAATTCTTTACTATGTGATTGTGCCCTAATATGCACATAACTGTACAAAACATCCACAAAGTCTTCACAAAAACAATAATTTTAATAAACTGCATGTCATACTTGGGTACAGGAACATACTTTGTGAAAAGGTGCAAAGGAAACAACATATTTTGAAATCAGTATTGTATTAGTCAACTGTGCACTGAAGACTGATATGCTTAAAGGCTCAATATTTGAAAACAAAGCAAACAAAGATATTTTTGGTATAGACAGAACAAATTGTGAGCCTAAATGTGTGGTAAGAAGTTCTGGGGTTAATGAATTACAGGGTTCATTTTGATTAGGTAAGACAAATTTGGGATGTGTGTTTAGACCAAACACAGTGGTATTGACTTGTTGATGTAAATGTAAGCAAGATATGATTGGCCAATATCCTGAAGCCGTTTGATAGCAACACAGTCAACCAAGAGAATTCATGGCAACAATGACAAAGTCACTCATCTTAGCAATGGAAATTACTAGAAGCTTGTTGATTTTAATTTTTAATAATGCACGTTTTAAGGTTATGGCTTAATCCATATGGCAATTCTATGTAGTGTGAATGCTTTTATTTATAAATTTATTTTTTGTGATCACAACACATTACATTGTTAACACACAACAAGAACAAGAATTAACACAAATGTAAACTATATACAGGTTGCCATCGCCATGAACATACAAATAATTACTAAATAAGTAATAATAAAAATGGGGGGGGGTGCAGCTTCCAGTTCACAAGTTGGTGATTACAGTTGTTCAATAAAAAGTGGATTTGCAAGAGCAGTGATCAAAGATACCCAGGTTTGTACAGTGGATGCCTGGGCCTTGTTAATTACAGCCAATAATCTTTCTATAAGAGAGATGTCTCTGAAATGATTAAACCACTCCGTTATCGTTGGTGGGTTAGCAGAAAACCAGGAGTGAATTATGGTCTTTTTTGTGGTTGTTAAACCTGCAAACGCAATTTTCCTCGCAATTGAAGTAGTACTGTCTCTGAGGATGAAATCTTTATTGAATAACATTAGAGAGGCATCTTCAGAATTGGAAACTTAAGAACATTTTCTAGACATTCAGTGACTTTGGACCATAGATTAGCAACAGTGGGGCATTCCCAAAAAATATAAAAATATGTACCAACAGTGTAAAAGTTACATTTAGGGCTGTTGGAGTTATCTGTGAGCTTCATTTTGAAGGTATAGGTTGTGGCATAATATTTATGCACAAATTTGTAATGAATGAGTTGGTGTGCTGAGTTTTTCGATGATGTATTTTTCCAAATTTCATCCCAGTGTAAAATTATATCATGTCCTTTGAGGTCATGATCCAGGATTTGGTGACCCCTAGAGACTGAACATTTTTAGAAACCAAGTCAGAATCAATGGTGGAGTATAATCCGGAAGGATTTTGTTGTGGGTTTATCCAGGTATCCAATGGATGAGAGGACTAAAAAAGGTCCCATTGAACTCGGTTAGCACAGACTGACGTTGCAAATATAAAAGCCAGGAGAACCCAGGTAGAGAATGGTGATCCTTAAGCTGTTGAAATACAAGTAGTCCATCTCTATTATATATGTCTGTAAGCAGCCATCCTCTAAGCCAGAAAACTTCAATCTGTGTCAATACGCTGCCAGTGATGGCTCGACGGCATAGGGACCGTGGCAAATTACCATGTCAAGAAATGGTGAGAATGAAAATTTCATAACTTAATCACAAAGAGGTGTAACCTCTTCAAAAAAAAAAGACATGCATTGAATTAAAACCTATTTCACTAAAATAAGAGCTGAAGTATAAACTAGAGAAACTGAGAAGACGAAGAGAGGACGGATGGTTTAGAGAAAAATGGGGTGGTAGCTCACAGTCTTCATGACAGTGATTAAAAAGAGGGGTTGGGTTTGTAACTACAGTGTTTCATTGATGAGTTATTGACCCGGAAACTCTGAATCTGTGAATATCTTTCTAATGTGGTGGGAGACTTGAGTCCAGACTTCGGCCTCCCTCAGCAGCTCTGGCACAGATGTGGACATGGTGGTGATATTTCCGCTGTTTCTGAAAACATTTACCACAGTCTGACACGAACACAACCTTCACACTCCACTCAGCCTTCTCCCCTAACGTATGCAGCAGGTCTGAGGAGGAACAGCAGCCACTGACGTCACTCTCCTGCGCCACTTGGAATTGCCAATTCAGATTGAATTATGGACCACTTTTTGCGGGGCGGGCACGAAAACGAAAAAGCAATGTCCTCTTTGTTTTCTTTTTAGTTGTGTCATAAAATGTGCAGCCTAAAGAAGAAAAGGAAAATGCAGTTTGGATGATTTATTATTCATTTTATTTGAGTCAAAAAAAGCACATTTATTCTGAAAATGAAAAAGCATTACTGTTACTGCATTTTAATTTTCAAATTTGACGATTCAGATTGAATTTAATAACCATTTGCTGGGCCATCTTTTGAAAATTAATCTTAAATGTCCTTTTCTTTTTCTTTTTAATTAAGTCACAGAAGGAGCAGTCTTGGACAAGAAAATGAAAATACAGTTTGGATGATTTATTTTTAATTTTATTTATGAGTCAAAAATTGCAGCCATAACCTTGAAATGAAAAAGCATTACCGCCAATGCTTTTTAATTTTCAAATCTGACAATTCAGATTGAATTTTGGTAAGTATTTGCTGGGGCATCTTTTGAAAATTAAATCTTAAATGTCTTTTGCTTTTTCATTTTGAATTAAGTCACAGAATGAGCAGTCTTGAACAAGAAAATGAAAATGCAGTTTGGGTAATTTATTATTAATTTTATTTATGAGTCAAAAAATGCAGCTTTATTCTGAAAATGAAAAAGCATTACTGTTAATCCATTTTAATTTTAATTCTGGTCCTTATTCGCTTCCATATAGAATAGATGGTAAGGAGAGCAGTTTTGCAGTGTCATTTAACAGGATGAGAGGAGATTTTTCCCAAATATTTTTTTAACCAGAAAAACTACTAAAGTGGTTAGAGATTTGCAGAATACCGGGTAATGAGTTAGAATCATCCCTAATGTACAATAAAACATTGTCTGCATAGAGAGATATCTTGTGCTTTGTACTTTTTATATTAATGGGGGAATTATGGTCATTCAGTATAATTTCCTGAGCCAATGGTTCCAGTGATGGTGCAGAAAGAAGTGACGAGAGTGGGCAACCCTGTCGAGTACCACGCCCGTGTCAACAGCTTTCCTCTTTTGGGCTGTTTTGGTGCTGTAATCCAGGGAGAACAGCAGCCAGGATGTTGACGTTTTGCCTTGGTTAGTTGTCTGATGTTTAAGTGGCAATGAGAGGGCTCTGATTCCTCTAAAGCTCCTTTCCCTGTCTTGGTAACGGAGGAGCTGAAATATTAGCGTGCAATATTAGGTGGTTGAACTTTTCCTGGGTAGTATAGATGTGATGGGCTTACTGGATTTCAGTCTTCTCCCTTTCAAGAGAGGAGATCCATTGTGGCAACATTTCATGTAGAAACTGAACAACATTTTCCCCTTCAGCTGATTCTGCTAGGCCCACAAGTCGAATGTTGCATCTTTGCAATCTATCCTCCATCTCGGCAACTTTCTGGCAGAGTTTGGACACGTTCTAAGGTTGCTGACATCGTGCTTGACCATTCTCATGTTGGCTAGCATCCATCCTCCTTTGTAGCTTCTTAGCTAGCTCAGATTGTTGAACAATATCCTGACTCAGCTTGGTAACAGCAGTGTTTGTAGACTCAATAGTCTTGAGAATTTGAATTTCGTCAGAGAGCATATCTTTTGCAGCCTCTCTCACTGCCAGCTTGATTTTCCCGGTCTGCTGTTCCTCTTGCTCCTGCAGCGCTAGCAAAATGGCTGTGTTGGATGGCTCCTCAGGGTGTCCCTCTGAAGGCTCTGTCTTCTTGGTGGCTGGAGTGTCCTGTGATACTTTATTTTTTGTTGGTTTAGTTCCCGCATGACAAGAATACACTTCCAAGTAACAGTTACACAAGAGGTCTCTGAATTACAAGATATTTTGTGTATTCTCTGACATAAGACATTGAGCTTGGACTAAACGTGCACCTCCCTTTGGCAGCCACCAGGAGTATCCTGCTTAAATTTATTTTAATTTTATGGCAAAAGCAAAAGGAAGCTATAAGAGTGACTTGTATGAAATAAAAACTTTTCAGTTGAAAGCAAGCTAGGTTAATTGATTGAATTTTAAGAAGTTTAATTACCATTTCAAAGGTTCCATATTTTGCTCCTTTTCTGCAGTTAAACATGGATCCTTGATGTCTTCATGGAATGTTAATAACATGCTTTGGTTCAAAAAGCCAATGAATCAAGCACAGCAGCATTGTTTCCAGGCCTACATAGCCCCTCTGTTTAGAAAGGTCTGATTTAGTAGGCGGGGACCTTAATATGTTAATGAGCCACTGCTGATACGCCCAACTCTTCCGCGGGGAGTGCGCAGACAGGACGGCGTCGAGTAACCATGACGACTGAGCCCTGAGAGAAAATGGCTGCAGGACAGCAAACTGTGGTGCAGACGTTTATGTTTGAGTCCAAGCCAGACTCCGAATATGAAGAGGCACCAGAGGAAAGTGGAGAGCCAAGGGTAAACCAGGATGGTTCTCAGTGGTCTGTATATAAAGTTTACTTCAATGCTAATATGTAGATGAATTAAAGTAGCTCTGCTCTTCTTCCTCCCCCCTCCCCCTCCGGTTGTTGTTGTAGATGTGAAGCATGTAGCTCCTCGACTGTGTAGTTTGTATTTGTGCTTACCAAAACTTAGACTGGTGTTAAATAGCGTTTAGTAAGGGACAAGTAGAGTAAGCAGGCTACTAAAGAGACATATAAACCCCGACAGGATTAGATAAAACTCTGACGTGAGGCAGAATTAACTTTTATTTATAAGTAACACTGAACGGGCTGTTGCCACTGATAATAATAATATAATAATAAGTTTATTTATATAGCACCTTTCAAGAACAGCAAAGTCACAAAGTACAAAACCCAAAACCAGTGAAGTTGGCATGTTGTGTAAATCGTAAATAAAAACAGAATACAATGATTTGCAAATCCTTTTCAACTTATATTCAATTGAATACCCTGCAAAGACAAGATATTTAATGTTCGAACTGAGAAACTTTATTTTCTTTTGCAAATAATCATCAACTTAGAATTTAATGGCAGCAACACATTGCAAAAAAGTTGGCACAGGGGCATTTTTACCACTGTGTTACATCGCCTTTCCTTTTAACAACACTCAGTAAACGTTTGGGAACTGAGGAGACCAATTTTTGAGGCTTTTCGGGTGGAATTCTTTCAGCTTACGTTGTTCAACAGTCTCAGCGGGAAAAAAAAAGAATAAATGAAAGAAAACAACAGTTGTGCTAAGTTTGCTAGCTATCTGCTGCTGAAGAATGGAGCGATAGCTTCAAAGAAAAAGTGTTCCGGGTCAAGACGTTGGTCAGCAGCAGCAGGGGTCTCAGGGTCAGTCACCCGAAAGCCAAACAGCAGGACCACCACCTGAGAAACGGAAGGCACTGGGGCCAACACTGGCTGACTCCAGCACTTTGAGGCTCCGTAAATATCAGCCCGACTTTCTAAAATATGGGTTTTCGAACATGACCAAAAACAACACACAATACCCACAGTGTGTCATTTGCTCTGAAGTGCTGGCAAAAGAGAGCTTGAAACCAGTAAAACTTAAGAGACATTTAGAAACAAAACACAGCAGCTTAATTGATAAGCCGATTGAGTTTTTTCAGCGCAGGGAGCAAGAACTTAAAAATCAAAAACCAGTGGTTAGTGAATATGCCACAGTCCCCGCTAAGGCCCTGGCAGCTTCATATGAGGTGGCATATTTGGTGGCTTAATCAAAAAAGGCTCACATGATCGCGGAGAGTCTCATCCGTCCCGCAGCTGTAGCGATGACAAGAGCGCTGCATGGAGAAAAAATATCGAACACTCTTTTAACCATTCCCCTTTCAAATGACACTGTGGGACGCCGCATTCAGGAAATGGCAAATGACATTAATGATCAACTCATTGACAGAGTGAGGAAGAGCAAAAGATTTTCCCTGCAGATTGATGAGTGTGCAGGTGTTTCAGGAGATACACAGCTGCTGGCCTTTGTGAGGTACAGCTACGAAGGGAAAATGCACGAGGATATGTTGTTTTGCTCATCAATGGGTGGAACATGCACTGGACGTGACATTTTCAACAAGCTAGACAGTAATATCCAAAAAGAGGGACTAAGATGGGAGAACTGTGTATCTGTGTGCACTGACGGAGCTGGAGCTATGCAGGGAGCAAGAAAAGGTTTAAGGGCCTGCGTGTTGGAGGTAGCTCCCCATGTGAAATTTCTGCACTGCATGATCCACAGGGAAGCACTCACTGGCCGGTGTCTCGGGCCAGAACTTTGTGATGTTCTTCAAACATCAGTTAAGATTGTTAATTTTATTAAATCTCGGCCACTGCAAAGCAGACTCTTCACCACACTCTGTCATGAAATGGGATCAGATCTGGAAGCACTTCTGTTTCACACAGAGGTCAGGTGGCTTTCTCATGGCAAAGTTTTGATGAGACTCTTTAAACTGCGTGAAGAAGTCTGCATATTTTTATCAGATTGTAGTTTTCCACTTGCTGACCATCTAACTGACTCAAAGACCCCCCAAAGTGGGTTGCGAGCCTCGTGTATTTGGCCAGCATTTTTGACAAACTTAACAGCTTAAACTTGTCACTACAAGGCCCAAGCACAATTGTCCCTATTCTGTCTGACAAGGTCACAGCATTTAAGAGAAAGCTGGAGCGATGGGCTGTGCGAGTAGAAGGGGGCAGTGTGGAAATGTTCTCAGAGCTTGATGACTATATGGACAGACAAAACAACCATTCAAACCATGAAAGAAATTATTTCCACTCATCTCAGGTGCCTGCTTGAAAATTTCACTAAATACTTCACAAAAGATGACATGCCTGAAAAGTACGACTGGATACGCCAGCCTTTCAACACTTCCACCGTGCATCACCTGCCATCAGAGCTGCAGGACGCCCTCCTGGATCTCTCATCTGACCGCACATTACAGAGTGCCTTCTCATCATGCACACTGGAAGAGTTTTGGTTGTCAGTAGCTACAGAATAAGCAGCATTGTCAAAAGCTGCAACCGATGTGCTGTTTCCATTTGCATCAACATATCTGTGCGAAAAGAGCTTTTCTGCGCTGACATATATGAAAACAAATACAGATCACAACTTCTCAGAGTTGAGAGTGATCTTTGCGTGGCTGTGTCTAACATAAAGACGAGAATGCAACTGCTTTGTTCCAACAAGCAGGCCCAGCCATCCCTTTAAATCACAGTTAAAGCTATTTGGCTGTCTGCAAATAATAATAATAATATAAAAAAAGACATGAAATAGAGTTAGGAGTTTTATTTTTACAACACGTAAACACCTCAGCTTTGACAGGGAAAGGGGCAGCATGAGCGGATTGACAATGTAAGATTTATAAAGACCCCATAAACCCCTGAAAATATGGAAAAACAAAAATGTTATAACTCGTTCTTCTCATGTTCAGCAACATGAATGTTCAAAATGAAACTTAGGCTGTTTTTCTCCCAGCTTTATTTTGTTTTGGTTTCAATTAATATGTGTTGATTGCTGTTTTTGTTAATTAAAAAGAAAAATGCGTTATTTGATTACATGTTGACTGCAACCATTTTCCGTCTGTTGATCACGTTAAAGACTTATTCTGATGCCGCTATATGTTTTTCAATAAATCCAAATGTGATTTGCCAGAAAAAGAGATGTTGTTGTTCCTTTGAGCAATACTTGTGTCTCAGTAAGAAACTGATATTTTAAGTGTGTGACCTAAAGTGCTCGATTTGTAAATCAGACACAAATAGCAGGCTGTATTGGTGGGGCGTCTAAGCCACAGAAAGAACACGCCTTTAGACTATTAGAAGTTGTGGATTTAGACAAAAAAAATCATTTGTTGCATTTCCTTTAAAGTGCATAATTTCATTCATAAGCATGGGGTTTTTAAAGAATAAAACAATTTCTATTGTCCCTGAAGTCTAAAAAATAACTAATATCCAGTGCTCCTGAGACATCATAAATCAGTTTGTATTAATAACTTTAGAGTTCACGATCAGATACGCACCAGATAAAGGCTAAATAATGAATAAATACTCCAATAGTGACGCATTTTACCGGTAAAATGATCCATATGCTTCTAAACAGGACACAGAATGAGCAGAGTGCAGGTTTTCGTCATGTGAAAGTGTTTGTTAAACATGTTAAAATCATAGACAAAACACTGTAACTATTTATTAGAGTTATTCCAGCTCATATGTGCAGACACACAAACAGCTGTTAGAGCTGACTGATAGATGATCCAGAGCTGATCAGATGATGCTGTCATCACTAAATGTTGTCGATTCATTCACGGGGTCATGGACACCACTGCATGATAAATTGGGGGTCGTGACTCAAAAAGGTTGAGAACCACTGCTGTAATGTATGCTGGAGCCTGACCATGGAGGGCTTTGAAAGTGAGCAAAAGTATCTTAAAATGTATTCTGAAATGTATGGGAAGCCAGTGGAGTGAAAACAGAATTGGTGTGATGTGTGACCTTTTTGGAGACTTGATAAGTAGTCTGGCTGCAGCGTTTTGTGCTGGTTATAGGTGGTTTATGGATGTTTTACTGAGACAAGTGAAAAGTGAGTTACAGTGGTCTAGACAGGAAGAAATGACTGCGTGAATAACCATCTCCATTTGAGCTATAGAAACAATGTGTCTGAGTTGTGCAATATTTCTGAGATGAAAAAACAAGAACGGACCAGGTTGTTGACATGATGATCTAGAGATAGTGAGTGGCTGAAAGAAACACCAAGATTACGTAGAGTTGGTTTTGCAAAAGTGGACAGGGTTCCCAGTTTCTGTAGTATATCTGGCACTAAGCTGCCTGGAGCCAAGACAAGGACCTCTGTTTTTTCAGAGTTGAGTTGTAATGAATTATCTGGCATCCAGTCTCTAATGGCACTTAAACAACTGAGTAGGCTTGACACTTGAGAATAATCATTAGGTGAAAAGGATACAGGTAGCTGGATATCATCTGCATAACAATGATACTATACATTTTCAAAACTGTTGATTACGTGGCTTAGTGGGAGCAAGTACAGAGAAAATAATATTGGGCCAAGGACTGAGCCTTGAGGAACTCCACAAACTAGGGGGGAATTAGAAGAGGTGTGGGGATTGACAGTAACAGAGAATGTTCTCTGTAACAGGTAGGAGGAGGACCAATCAAGGGCTGAGCCAGAAATGCCCACCCACTGCCTTAGTCTATTAATTAAAACACCATGATCCACAGTGTCAAATGCTGCACTGAGATCCAATAAAACCACCACAGAGCATTTTCCTTTGTCACTGCTAAATAGAAAGTCATTGAAAACTCTAAGAAGAGCTGTTTCTGTTGAATGGGACTGACGAAACCAGACTGAAACTTATCCAGGATGTTATGAGCGTCCAGGGCAGTTGAAAGTTGATTGGCAACCACTTTTTCTAAAATTTTTGTGAGAAATGGTAATTTTGAAATGGGCCTATAATTTTGGGGCAGATAGGGGTCCAGACTTATTTTTTTGAGAAGTGATTGTATGGCAGCATGTTTGAAATACGAAGGTACATGTCCAGATTCTAATGACTTGTTGATAATTGAAAGAATGTAAGGGCTAATTGAATCAATTTCAGATTTTAGTAGATGGGTGGGCAAAATGTCAAAGGGACTGGAGGAAGTTTTCATAGTTCTAACCAGATTCTTTAGTTCTTGTAGGGAGATGGGGGAGAACTTGTCCAGGACTGTTAGGCGAGGAGGGCAGGGAACAGTAGAAGAAAAAGATGGCGTGATCTGTGCTTGGATGTCATTAATCTTGCCAACAAGGAAAGAAAGAAATCTTTCACATTCATCATCAGAAGATAATGGGATACTGGGTGATGGAGAAGAGACAACATTATTAATAGTTTCAAACAGGAACCTAGGATTATGTCTGTTCTGAGTGACAAGATTTGCGAAATATTTATCTCTAGAATCCTTAACCATACAATTAAATTCAGCTAAAAGGTCTTTTAGATGCTGGTGGTGGACAAGAAGACGGGTGGATTTCCACAGCGGCTCCACTTAACGACATGTCCGCTTAAAGGTGTGAATATCATCATTCAACCAGGGGGGTGATTTTTTCAAAAGGGGCCAGTCTGGATTTTAAAGGAGCAACTCCATCCAAAACAGAAAGGCAGGGCTCATTAAAAGACTGTACTTGTGTATCCACATCACCATGCAAAGAAAAATTGCAGGAGCAAAAGGAAGCAGAAAACTTTTCTGCAGTGTAATGGTTGAGGATGCGAGATTTGATTTCACGCCGGCAGGGCCGAAGCTCTAGGTTAAAAGACAAATCAAATAAAATACATTTATAGAAATAAACAATTCCTCAGGGACAACAGAATCAGCCTTTAAACCAAATGTGAAGAGAAGATCTAGTGTACGTCCTCTGATATGAGTAGCACCTGTTACATGCTGGGTCAGATTAAATGACTTAGTTATGCTAAGAAAGTCAGAGGCAAAGTTATCAGAAACATCATCAATCTGAATGTTAAAATCACCAAGAAGTATGAATCTTGAAAGTTTTAGGATAGAGGATAAAAAATCACTGAAATCAGTTAAAAAGCAGCTATTTGGGCCAGGTGGGCAATAGACTAAGATGGCATAAAAGGGGTTGGATTGGCCGATTTTGATCATCTGCAGTTCAAAGGAAGAGAAGGAACCAGTGTTCACCAAATGGCAGGGAAACATATTTTTAAACACAGCAGCAAGTCCTCCACCACGGCCTGAAGTTCTGGGCGAGCAAAAGAAGGAATAATCAGGAGGGCACAACTCAATTAGAGGGGCATGTTCATTGGTCTTTTGCCAGGTTTCTGATATAAACATAAAGGGCTCCAATTTCGTAGACCAGGCGCTGTGCACCTGCCCTGCGCCGCGCCAACGGGGTGTGTCCAGGGCATTTTGCAAGTTTCGTTCACGGCACAGTCTTGCGCAGGGAGGCGCACCCACGCCTCCGTCTCTCCCACCGGCGCAAATGGCAGAGAGGGAGGAGAGTAGGGCTTAACACAGCCGAGTGTTACATGAAATAGTGGTTGCTTTGATTGTTTATTGCATTGAAATGTGCCTGACACTGTGGTACCTGCCTGTGAGGTTTTGGTGACGTGTGCGCACTGTGCGCCTGTCAGCCAAATTACCACTGCCCTGGGTGCGCCTCTCCTGCGCCGAGAATAGACCAGGTTGGAGCTGGCGAGCTTTCAGCGCACCTTCCGTGTGTTTTTTTGGCACGAAATTGTCACTGCGCCAAGCTGAATTTGTCGACACCTCCCCCTGGTGCACCGTTACACCCATCTCGGCACAGCCGGTCTACCAAATTGCCAAATTGGCTGCGCATGGTGGTGCGCCGGATGAAACTACCACTGCGCGGGGTGCGCCAGGCTGCACCACCCTGAGTTGCGCCAGGAAATTAGAGCCCAAAGTCTAATTTTTTAGACTGGATGATATCATTAAGCAAAAATGATTTATTGATAATGGAGCGAGCATTCACCAGTGCAATCCTGAGAGGTGCTGAGGTGTGAGGCCCTGAGAAGAGGGCAGGCCTATTTTGGATTAAGTTATTTGTGTTTCTACTATGAAATAGAATAGCTGGAGTATAAAGAGGCTGTCACTAATTCTCACAGGAATGGGCAAAGGGGTGAGAGAAAATGACATGGGAATTTTGTAAGAAGCAGGTTGTGAGCACTGAGAGAAAAGTGTGGTTTTCACAACATAAGGACCAGATTCGGGAGGGTCAAGTTTTGAAGGATGTAATGGCTTGTGTAACCAGCAGAGGGGGGTGTGATTAAAGGTACCTGTGGGGGACAGTGTAGGGGAAAAAGTTTTGGCTAATGAGAATTGAGTATTCACAAAGGGGGCCGGGTCTGTCAATGGTCATGCTTATGTGGACAGAGTGCAATAGAAAATGTTTGATGACAACATTTGTGAACCCAAATTGTTTGGGTGCAACCCATCTCCCCTGAAGAAAGTAGCGCGCAGCCAAAATAAATCAAAGTTTGGGATAAATGTGAAGTTTAGCGCTCTACACTGAGCGTGAAGCCACTCGTGCAGACTCAGGAGTCTGCTGAAACGCCCCACTCCCCGACCCAGCACAGTTATCGGGCCGGATAAATAGATAATCCACTCACTGGCTTGAAGCAGCTCGAAAAGTTCAGTAAAATCCCTTTTTGTTAGCTCGGATTGTTGCCGTCCGATGTCATTCGTGCCGACATGAACGACAACCTTCTTCACAGACGGGTGATCTGCAAGCAGACCAGTGATGACCCTGACTATGTCTGAAACTTTAGCTCCCGGAAAACAGAGAGTCACAGCTAGCTTAGACCTTATATTCCTAATGATGGAGTCGCCGATTATCATTGTGGACAGAGATGGTGGCACGGAAGCCTCCCTGGACACCAGCGGTGGACATGCTGCTGCAGGCTACAGCGAGTGAGTCACGGTGGACTCCGCAGGACAGTCCCCGGACTTCACAAGGGAAACGGGTCCAGTAGAGCCTCTTCTGGACACTGCCTCTCTCAGCAGCCTGGGTCGAGAGGATGCCAATGAGACCTGATTTCTCGGTTGTTCCCCCAGTGGGGGAAAATCGTCCATGTCCAGGATCTCAAACCTGTTGGTCAACGGGATATCCAGGGGTGGAGGAGAGGGAGGTGGAGATGGTCGCCCTGTGCAGCACCTATCCCTCCGTGTGGCCGTCCAGAGCACCGGTTGACGCGAAGTGGAGTTTAACGGGGGGTTCACTCCAAGTCGTCCATCAGCTTGCCGTGTCTCCGCGGAAAGATGAAAAAGTGATGAGCAGGTCGATGCTTTGGGTTTTGCTCCCATATGGACCCATGGGTGATCGGGGTAACAAACCAGTTTTAGGGCCTACTCTGCTCTGGTTCTAAGCGAGCTGAGTCGATACTAAAAGGTGACGTCGACTGACTGCCGGCTACTGATTGGTCAGAGAATGTCGTCACCGATGGGTCATGAGCGCGATGCCCAAAACAGGACTGCAGTACATACACTTTGTTACTTTATGGCAATAACTTGCTGCCATCACAATGTTAAACACAGGACTTTATCGAGCTAGCTAACAAGCTAGCGGTAGCTTCCATTAGCTTACCCTCATATGTCTTTTCTTTGCAGCCTGATTGCTCTCGTCCTCGGCTTCAAACTGTTGTATAGCTTCCAAAACTGTCCTGTATTTCTCAAGGGTATTTGTTCTCGACGCCTGCAGCCTTCTTCTGCTTTCCTTTTTGTAACAAAAAGCCACAGACCGAGTGGCAGGTATACTATTGCCTCCAAGTCCTCCATTGTTTTGGTTGTTGTGTCGCGCTCAAAATGACATGAACGCGGTGTCACCCAGCTGTTTCACGGCGACCCCGCCCCCGCTGTGTTGGGGACCGGGCTGGTGGAAAAGCAGACCAAAGCGAGTAGAGCGAGGTAGAGTCGGGGAAAGCCGAGCCGAGTAGAGTAGGGCTAATGGAAAAGGGCCATAAGAATGAAAACAATATGCCGGCACATCACACAGAAATCTCTCCAACAGGTGGGAGGGGGTCTACTCAGGTGGACCAATCAGGTTAGGCTATGCAAATAAAAATATACTGTTACGTAACAGTATATCCACAGACTCAACAGCTCACTGAATACCATGAGTTTACATTTAGGCAGCCTGTTAAATACAGGTTTTGTTGTCTAATATCACATTTTCAGGGCTGAGAGGAAGGCCAAAGACCCAAAAATGTGTGCAGAAGCCTTAAAAAATGTGTTTTGTGCATAATATGGGACCTTTAATACCAGCACTGCCATCACTATAGCAGCTTTAATTGTCTTCTTGAAAATATGTTTTAGTGGCTATTTAAATTACAAAACTGCATTAAACTTTCAAAAATTTTAAGTGATATGCTTTTGAGTTTTAATGAAAAAAAAAGTTCCACTTTTCAGCTTCTATATTTACTCTCCGTTTGTGCTCTTTTGTTTCTGTTTGTTTTGTTCTTATCTTTTTTTTGGTTTGATTGATTTTTTTGATTTTTTATATTCTGACGTGTTTCTTCCTTTGTCATTATGTATTGTTGTATTGTATTAAAGACTTTGAATTACCTTGTTGCTGAAAGATAATACACAAATAAATGCCTTTCCTTTCCATTTGTATTTGTTTTTCAGGTTTTTGCAAGTGTTCAAAGATTAGCCGAAGCCTTCATCGCTCTCTACAGTGCTGGAAACCCTCTGTTCAGACACTGGGAGACACAAATCAACTGTTCTCAACACAGCAAGCAGCCCAGCATCACGATGGACTTCAACCTTGGCAGCGTTGTCAGTGTTGTCATTGTGGAGGGCAGCATAGAAGAGCAGCTTCCTGAACTTTGCAGGAAAATGGAGAAATGCCTGGACTACTGGAGGGACTTTGTGGCCAAACAGAGATCCAAGCATTACTACCTGAACTACTTCACTGCTGAACAGATCGTTTACCTCTGCAGCAAGCTGAGTCAGCAAAATGTGATCAACGTTGAGGACCAGGTTCTCGTGATGCTCTCCTTCATCAAGCCAAATTGCACTACCTCTGACTTGAGGCATGCACTCCAGGATGAAATCCTCACCAAGACAAAAGAGCAAAATGAGGACATTGAGTTCCAGTCTTTTGTTGTGGTTCCACAAACTGAGCTGGAAGGTCCAGACTTCACCTCCGATTTCGATCTTTTGCCCAGTCTTGTGGAACAAGCAAAAGGTTCCCTAAAGTTTGACCTCATATGGAATGCATACATGAAAGACATGAAGAAATTTCTCCCAGAAGTTCTTGACATACATAATCTCGGGAGACTGTTGGAGATATTGGCCAACAAAGTAGATGAAAGTGAAGACAATGACAAAAAAGAGGACATTACTGATTTTGACGCTGCAGGTCTCATAATGAGGCAGCTTCCTAAAGGCTTTTTAACAGGAAGTCCAAACCTCATTGTTTGCCCACATGATGATGTCTTGACATCTTGCATCTCCATCTACATGAGCAGTGAAGATGAGCTTCTTCCAACCTACGACGAGGTCCTCCTGTGTGACTCCTCTACGCCGTATGAACAAGTGGAGCTTTTCCTCAGACGCTGTCTCAGCTTAGGCTACAGGGGACAGAAGATATACACTCTGTTGTATGGAGATCTGCTCACTTACGACGTGAGCTCTAAAGTTGAGAACTTTTTTCAGCACCTGAAAATGCAGAGCCGAAGAGACTACAGACTTGTCATTATCTGTAGCTCTGAAAGAGAACATGCTTACCTTCCTTCTGCCTTCAGCCAGTACAGATTGCACATGGTTCCCCAGGAACCTTTGGGGAGAATCCAGGGGTACCTCCACAAACACTTTGTCGTCCCAGCAGATCAATGCAGTGCCGCAGCTGCTTTCAAAGATCGACTTGGTGTTGGTGTCATCTCATCGAGAAGGGCAGGTGTAGGTAAGTAAAAAAGAAAAACAAACTTGTTGATTCAACTTGATGATCAAAGATGTCATGAGTACAATTTTGCAATAAAAAAATAACAGAATTGTACCCATGACAAAAGTGACTAAACCAGGGTTTCTGTGGCTCATTAAAGAGTCTTTTAAATTGAATGCCATAAAAAGTCCTAAATAGTCTTACCTTTAATATACAGAGGTCTTACATTTTAAGGTAGATGGTGTTTTACTAAATCTTTAGAAATGCAGTTTTTTTATTTAGCTTTTATGCACCCTGGTGTTTTAAGAAAGATTTTCCGTCCACTAAAAACACTTTATTTAATTTAAATGCTGGCATATTTTTAGAGTCACCAGCCTACATTAAAGTGTCTCATTTGAAGGTGTCTTTCTTTGCATACATGTTATAATAGAGTATTTTAGACTGAAAACTAAATGTCAAGGTTTTGTTTGTAAGACATACCTGAGAGCTCCTAAATGCTTCAAGCAGTTTTCGATTCATTCAAATCAGCCTTATTGGCATAACTGTTTGTGACAAACATCTTGCCAAAGAAAATTCACAACATGTAAATTCTATATTGATAAATCAATAACATCGACAGATAAATCAATAAATCAGTCACTAGATGGGTAAATAAATAAATGGAGCAACGCCTGCGAGCTAGTTCAGGCAGACAACTCAAGCTGCTCAGCTATGCATATGTCACATGTCTCACTCCTCTCAACCTTCCTCCAGTCACACTCTTCTCCTCTTAATTTGGCGGTATATTAAAACTGGAAATTTTCCTATGTCTCCCTCTGCCCGGCAATGACTCTGCTGCCCTACACTGACTTTGCTGCGTGTTCTTTCACCTGCTTTCACGTGTGATTGTCAGCTTACCCTTTGGTTCTGGTGGTCCCGATGTCTCTCGTCGTCTCGGATTGAGAGTGAGTCCCAGCTGTCAGGAAAGGATGCTGGGCTTATTCCTGAAACCCAGACTCAGTCCCCCAAAGTCCGCTCCGAGAATGAATTAGACCCGCTTCATCCTCGCCAGAGCTCTCGCATCACCCGCAAACAACTTGGTAGATGGCCTGTGCACCGCATCCTGGAAGCTTTACGCCCATAACATCACCGCGCCGGGCGGCCTCAGCCATGAAGGGCTTTTCGATTATAAGATGATCCAGCAGAACTCCACCGATGCCCCGGGGTCGGGTGCCAGAGGCACAGCATCCAGTGGTCCTCACAGGGGAAAGGTAAAGCACCAGCTAAAAAGCGCACTGCCATTCTAACTGCTTCTCCCGAACTGGAGCTTGCCGCTCCCTCCAAGAAGTTGAAGCAGCTAGATTCCAGCATCTCCACAGACGCGTACTTCCTGTCTTCACTTCTCCAAGTAAAATTAGTGCTGGACATGATTAACCCCAGGATGAACACCTTGGAAAACAACGCGTACTCCTCCGCTTGCCATGTCAACATCCTGGGTCCTTCTTCGGCGTCCCTAGCTACCCCAGCTCTACCAATCGCCGTCCTCCCGGTCAACGTCCCGCCACAAAGATCCCTGGGATCTGCAGTTCCAGCTCCTGCCATGGGTTCTTGGTTTCTGCCTCCTGCTGCTGCTATTCCTGATTCTCTAAGGAACCAGATTTTATCAGGTAATCCTATTTCCATCATCTTTAACAGCTGACAAAATGATTGAATTATAAGTCTGCCTCGGGGCCCGTCATCTTATCTGCTCGTGTCATTACTTATTTATCTATCTTAATTACATTTTATTTATTTATTTTATTCATTCATTTGGGAGGTTATGAGGATCAGCATAGACTCAATTGCACAATTATTTAAACTAATTATTAAACCTTGCTCTTATTTTGACAGGCCATGAAATTAATCTGGTGAAGATTCTGTTGTGTGGTTCTGAATCTGCAGACAAAGATGTGAATTGTGAGGACTTTTCAGTGGTTTTAAGGATCGTGATCCAAGACTGTCGAAGTCCCTTACTCTGGCAGAATTTAACATGGCCTTCAGTGTCTCAGAGACACCATTTGCGAGGTACATCCACAATGCAGAAAGGAGTTTAACACCTATTTGGCCATTATTTTAGATCTTGCACTTTCTTAGGTGGGTGGTGGGTCCTTTTCTCAAAATCCCCTTCTCCATTTTCAAAGTGAGCACTATAGGGGTCGCGACAAGCTAATATTCATTCAGAAATGTCTCATTATAGGTCTCTCAGCTCCTCATGACTCCTCAATCCCGAGTATAAACAGCTTAATTCCCCCTGAACCATTCTCTTATACTATGCTTCTGTAGACAATGCTGTGTAAATGATTAAATCAGGCGGGGCTGGTGCGTGACTGAGGAAGCAGACTTTACAGATGCCTTCAAGGTCATTCCACTTCACCCCTCTCAATGGCATCTTTCAGCATTAAGCAGTGTTCAAAGTTTTATTCCTCTGTTAAGTTGACCTTAGGTTGTCATAGTAGCCCTAGCATTTTTGACATCCTATCGGAGGCTTACGCTGGATTTTCTATAACATGTCTTGCATCTTCTGGAAGATTTTCTGGTAATTGGCCTCCCCTCTATTCCGCCAGCCCACTGCATTTTCACAGTCAAAAAACCTCTTTCAAGAGTAGGTGTGTCACTTTCAGAAGAGAAAATGGTGGGACCAACCTTGCGCTTGGAGATTCTCGGAATAACTCTCAGTGTGCTCATGCAAGCATCGCTGCCTCAGGATAAGTTGAGCCGCATTAGAGAAGCTTTTAGAGCTATGTCTCCCTCAGCTGTTCCCTCCAAATGGGATCTTTTGTCTTTGTTAGGTCACCTTAACTTTGCTATGCGCATTATCCCTCACAGACGCTCATTCGTCTCTTGCTTGCTGACACTGGCTAACTTAAAGACACAGTGGTTTTAGATGAGGCTGTCGTTCAGATCTGCGATTTTGGTCTTTTCTCTGCGATGAAAGGAACAGCGTTTCTTTATTTTACAATGACTTTGTAGAATCTTTAGATTTTTCTATACTGATGCTGCTCCATCTGTTGGTTTTGGGGGATTCTATAATAATAAATGGTTTGCAGATGTACGGCCAACTGAAACACAGTCCCTTGAGGATCCCAAATCCACCGCCCTCTCTATGGGGTAGCAACTGGACAAGAAAGCAAATCATGATGTTTGTGACAATGCAGCTACAGCTGAAATTATCAATAAGGCCGCTCTAAATCACCAGCTATCAACAGTCTTTTATGATGTTTAACATGGATATGCGTGTTTAATAATTTTATCCTGAAAGCTACCTTCATTCCCAGACATGCAAATCGTATTGCGACGCGCTTTCTCGCTTTAAATTTTAGGAGTTCAAAACTATGCGTCCCTAAGCCAAGTCCTCCAGCCTACTGTGTCCTCCTTTCAAACAGATGACTCTAGATTAAGTATGTCCAAGCCTCTGCAGGATCTCCTGTCCTCTGCCTCTAACTACATGAGACTGGGTTTAACCAAAAGCACCATTAAAGCCTACGATTCAGCTTGGTTTTTCTTTTATCCTTTTATGCCAGTCTTCTCCTTAACCCTTTACCAATAAACATTTCAGTCATTTGTGCATTCATTGTATTTTCTTTTGAATCCTGCAATCTCCAAATGCAAGTATAAAAGCCATGCTAGCAGGGATTCAGTTTCAAATTCGATGCCAAGACCCAGCATCCCAGAGCCTTCTTGGGAATCCTTCCATTCAGTTGCTCCTCATTGGTCTTTAAAAGGCACGTCCTTCAAGTAACAATAAAAGAATGCCTCTCACTATATCACTGGTGCACAAATTGGTGACGAGATTAAGATTAAGGATGTTTTTCACCTTATATTCATTCTCTATTAGAAACAGTACTCTTAACGACTTTCTATGGCTTTCTTGTTATGTCGGCCGACATGAACGCGGCCCACGGTAATGTACATTTTTTGAAGCTTTTTCTAACTGACTAACTAACTAAACGTTTTATGGGGATGATTGTACTCCTATTTTGACGGACTTTACATACAAATAGAAACATTAAATTCTATATTCACCGTTTCTGTTCGGCAAAATGCTGCCAAATTCTACACACTGCACCTTTAAATCCTTGGGTCACTGGTCCTCTTCCGCAAATCAGTGCTACTTGAGGCTTCAAAAAGAAGAGATCCTGTCTGCTCAAGAGCTCATGAGTTCCTGCAATTAATGTTTAATTAAAAAATTGCACCTACTTTGCTGCATAACTCTGTATTGCATATCAAGTGGTGTGCTGTGGTTTAGTTTGCATCAATTCAGCATGCTTAAATCTGAATTCTCTAGATATATATTCCTCTAACAGCCAATGTGCAGGGGGGAATGGCCACACGGCGGCTGGTGCCAGGCCTACACATAGCAGTTCACTAGATAGTATATTCCTCTAACAGCCAATGTGCTGGGGGGAATGGCCACGTGGCAGCTGGTGCCAGGCCTACACTTAGCAGTTCACTAGATAGTATATTCCTCTAACAGCCAATGTGCTGGGGGGAATGGCCACATGGCGGCTGGTGCCAGGCCTACACATAGCAGTTCACTAGATAGTATATTCCTCTAACAGCAGGTGCTAGGGGGAATGGCCACACATAGTAGATCTCATCAGCAGCACCAGGCTCCAATGGGTTAAGTTTTGGGGGTGTTCAGTATGTTTTGCTCATCACTCCTCCATGCCTTCATGTAAACCTTTCTGCAGGGAGTGGTGAAATCGGAGCCTGGGCGCCAACACTATAACATGTATTTTCAGCTATAATAAACCAATTTAAATGTGAGTTGACTGGCTGAAATATAATCAAAGGAAAAAATCAAAGCATTTATCAGCAAATTCAGCACTGGTCCCATGTTTAGTTAAACTATATTTTCCATTATTTTTTGATTATTTAAGCTACTTTAATGCATCGCTACTGTGTCAATGTCCATTTGTTCAGGCTGTATAACATGCTGTTTAAATCTGGAGGAATCTGCATTGTCACAGATGTAACAAGGTGTGCTTTGGGATGGTGAATCTTATAAAGCATTCTTACTTTCATTGAAACTTGTGCATCAGTGACACAGACTCTTAAACTGCTACATACAGAGGGATTAAATCAGAGAGAACAGCAAAAAATGAGACAGAGATCCTGGATAAGTAATTTTAAACCTAAGATCATGTTTCTAAAGATCAAACAAACTTGTTTAAAGATGATTTAATGTATACTGGTATGTTTATCTTCTTTGCTTTTGGAAAGAAAAAGCTTAATTGGAAATTCATTGTAATGAGCCTGCTCTTTGTTTTTGTTGAGTTACCTATTCTGTGTTCATGTTTTATATCTTGTCTTGTACTTCCTGTTTTATTTTGAAAATTTGCCAGTCTTTCCTTGTTTACGTAGGTTTTGCTTCCTGTCTTGCTCTGTCACACCTGATCCCTGATTGTTCCTTTCCAGCTGTGTAATCATACCCAATCACCTCATGTATTTAAACCTCATGTCTTCCCCTGTGTTGTTGCCAGTTTGTTGCACTCTCTAGTCTTCATACCAGCACTCTTTCTTGTCACGTCTTGCAGGTAGTTTCCCGTTTTGTATTAGATCAAGCCTTTTGCGTTACGACTTGGATACCTTAGGTTTTCTAAAACTGATTATTTTGTGTACTGAACTTTTGCCTGTCTTTCCAATAAAATGACTGTCATTATCAAACCAGTGAAGAATCAAGCTTTTGTGTCCTTTCTTGTGCCTCGTTCCTTGACATTCATAAAATGGATGCGCACATCTTTGCAAATTCTAACAATAAATGAAAACAGACACATACAAATTTAGATTTGTAGGAAGCCTTATTGTGCCTCAAATTCAAACTGGGAATGTACTGACTTGGCATGATGAAAACTGGCAAACTTCAATGATTTTTATTTTTATTTCAGGCAAGTCCCTGTACATCCAAAGGCTGTATGAAAAGCTGAAACACTCGTCAAAAAAGCCATCAATGATGAAATGCATCCGCTTGATTGAGCCTTGTGTTAATGAGAACATCATCCTTCAATCTCTGTTAAACACCGCCAAGAGGGAGGAACTCATCATGTTTCATTTTGATGTCACATCATCGGTAACAAGAAGTCCCAAGCTAACATTTTTATTGGTTTAATCAATTAAACACCTATGTTTAATAATGGTGGTAATTACCTGTATTTCTGTTGTAAATAAGGTGCAGAAAGGTCTCAATGAGTTTCTTTTCAAGTTGTTGATTCTTCGTTACTTGATGGACTCTGAGGGAAAAATGTGGAAGTGTAGTGACAAGCAGCTCTATCTAATAGAGATTCTAGAGCAGACCAGGAATGCTACACAGCAGGTAAGAGTTTTTACAAGACTGATTATTTCAGTTGTTGGTCTCCCGGTCCTATAATTATGTGTAATTGTCTGTTTTCTGTACAGGCTCAAACCAGGAACAGCACATTCACAGACATGTTTCCCAATATTTTCTGCCGTTCACCGAAAGAGGTTCTAATGCTTGAGATGAGTAGTCAAGAATACCCCAACATTGCACCTACAGAGGACCCACTTATGGATGATACAGAATTCAGGAGTGCAGCCTTTCAGCGGCCATACCAGTATCTCACACGGTTTCATAACCACATTGATCTTGATGGGTTCACATATCAGGGTGTTGAAGGTTCACATGTGGAGTGTCTCCAGATGCTTCTCATGCACTGTGGAATGAAGGATCCATCCTGGGCAGAA
This sequence comes from Cetoscarus ocellatus, assembly GCA_037902135.1. Taxonomy (NCBI): domain Eukaryota; kingdom Metazoa; phylum Chordata; class Actinopteri; order Labriformes; family Labridae; genus Cetoscarus; species Cetoscarus ocellatus. Next base: position 84,356 of record JBAMNC010002189.1, read on the forward strand.
TTAAGAAATTTTGCATGGTTCCTGAACCTTCAGCTGCAAGACTGTGAGACCTCTGTTTTCTGTCATGTTAAATTGACTGGAGACACATTAGCCGGATTCAAAACTTTTGTGGTGGACTTCATGATTCTGATGGCAAAGGACTTTGCCACTCCATCACTCAGCATTTCTGACCAAAGCCCTGGCAGGCTGCAGATGGATGACATGAATGGTGTTCGGGATGAAGACTTGGCTCCTTTTCTGATCAGGAAGAAATGGGAAACAGAACCGCACCCTTACATATTCTTCAATGACGACCACGTTTCCATGACCTTCATTGGTTTCCATCTTCAGCCAAATGAAAACAACTCTGTTGATGCAATAGAGCCCACCTCTGGTAATGTAATAAAAAGAAATGTCATGACAAGAGCCTTGTATGACGGTCTAAAATTACAGAGGGTCCCATTTAACATCAACTTTGATGATCTCCCAAGAGGGGAGAAAATAGAGCGGATCTGCAATGTTCTTGGTATCCAGTGGCCTCTTGATCCTGATGAAACATATGAGCTAACAACAGACAACATACTAAAGATGCTAGCAATCCACATGCGATTTAGGTGTGGCATACCAGTCATTATCATGGGCGAGACAGGTTGTGGCAAGACAAGGCTCATTAAATTCCTTTGTGAGTTGAGGAGAAGTGGAGCAGCCGCAGAGAACATGAAGCTTGTCAAGGTGCATGGAGGGACGACCCCAGAGATGATCTACACCAAAGTGAGAGAAGCTGAAGAAATTGCCGTTATTACCAAGCAAGACTACAGATTTGACTCTGTTCTCTTCTTTGATGAGGCTAACACAACTGAGGCCATCAGCAGTATCAAGGAGGTGCTCTGTGACAAGACAGTCAAAGGGGAAAGTTTGACACATCAGAGTGGGCTGCAGATTGTCGCAGCATGCAACCCCTACCGAAAACACACTGATGACATGATCAAGAGGTTAGAATCTGCTGGTCTGGGGTACAGAGTCCGAGCAGAAGAGACAGATGAAAAGCTTGGGTCAATTCCTCTTCGCCAGTTAGTCTATAGAGTCCAAGCACTGCCACCAAGCATGATCCCTCTGGTGTGGGACTTTGGACAGTTAAATGATCACACAGAGAAAATATACATCCAGCAGATTGTGCAAAGAGTGATTGAAAAGAAAGCAATCAGTCAAACTAACATCAAGTGTATCACAGATGTCCTGTCAGCTTCTCAGAAGTACATGCGAACAAGAAAGGATGAATGCAGCTTTGTTAGCCTGAGGGACGTTGAACGCTGCATGCAGTTTTTTGTTTGGTTCTATGACAATCGTGTCATGTTGCTGGCAGAACTCAGTAAATTTGAGAGCCAGCAGAATACTGACAGTAATGAGAGATATCAAAGATCACCTGAGATCAGAGACCCTGTGATGTGGTCTTTAATAATGGCCATAGGTGTTTGCTACCACGCGTGCCTGGAAAAAAAGGACAGATACAGAGAGAAAGTCAGCAGATGTCTTCCACACAGCTACACCTCAGCAAAAGTCATGCAAGAGATCTCACTTATGCAGGACTTGCTCCTGAGTGGTGTGCCAGTGGGGGATACCATTGCAAGAAACAGTGCCCTCAAAGAGAATGTTTTCATGATGGTTCTCTGCACTGAGCTGAGAATCCCTCTCTTTCTTGTTGGCAAACCTGGAAGCTCAAAGTCTCTGTCCAAAACTCTAGTGGCAGATGCGATGCAGGGCCAAGCTGCTCATTCAGACCTCTACAAAATGTTCAAACAGATCCATTTGGTGTCCTTCCAGTGTAGCCCACACTCAACACCTGAAGGTATCATTAACACTTTCAAACAATGCGGACGCTTCCAGGAAGGAAAGAACCTGAATGAGTACATCTCAGTTGTGGTGCTTGATGAAATTGGGCTAGCTGAAGATTCTCCAAAGATGCCGTTGAAGACCCTCCATCCTCTGCTAGAGGAGGGATGCATAGATGATGAGCCACTTCCACACAAAAAGGTTGGATTCATTGGAATCTCCAATTGGGCTTTAGACCCAGCAAAGATGAACAGAGGCATATTTGTCTCCCGTGGTGACCCTGATGAAAAGGAGCTCATTGAGAGTGCCAAAGGAATATGCAGGTCTGATTCAATGGTTCTGGAGAGGGTCAGGGATTTCTTCCAGCCCTTTGCGGAATCTTACCAGAACATCTGCCTCAAACAAACCAAACAAGGCAAAGGGTTTTTTGGCCTACGTGACTACTACAGCTTGATCAAGATGATATTTGTACTGGCCAAGGTTTCTCATCGGAAACCCACAGCGGAGGAAACCATGAAGGCAGTGTTGAGAAATTTCAGTGGCAGGGATGATGTGGATGCAGTAGCTGTCTTTACCAAGAGCCTCAAGATTGCACCAAACTTGGAAAACATCAGTGCCATTGAGTTTGTGAGAGAAAACATTCAAGCAGTCGGACAAGATGAGGACTGTCGCTACCTGCTGGTGCTAACAAAAAACTATGCAGCCCTTCAGATCCTCCAGCAAACCTTTTTCTCTGAGAATGGTCAGCCAGAAATCATCTTTGGATCCAGCTTCCCAAAAGACCAAGAGTATACTCAAATCTGCCGCAACATCAACAGAGTGAAGATCTGCATGGAAACAGGTCAAACAGTTGTACTTCTTAACTTGCAGAATCTCTATGAAAGTCTCTACGATGCCCTCAACCAATACTACGTCTGTTTGGGAGGACAAAAATATGTCGACCTTGGACTGGGAACCCATCGTGTGAAATGTAGGGTGCACAAAGACTTCAGGTTAATCGTCATTGAAGAAAGAGAGGTGGTCTACAAACAGTTCCCCATACCTCTCATCAACAGGCTGGAGAAACATTACCTGGACATCCAAACTGTGTTGAAACCTGAGCACAAAAGGATGGTTGAGGAGCTGGAGAAGTGGGTCAAACTGTTTGTTTCTCTTGGCAGTCAACACGGAGCTCAGACTCATAGGTACAAAGCAGCAGATGTCTTCATTGGCTACCACTCAGACACATGTGCATCTTTGGTACTTCAAGTGATCGAGAAGCACAAGGACAGTTTGGAGGATTTTGAAACTGCAGACCCTGAAAGGAGAATTCTGGAGGAAGCCAAACTTGTCTTGCTCAAATGTGCCACACCAGACTCAGTTGTGCGACTGGACTGCACAGGCCTTCCCAAAGTGGAGAGTGAAAATCTGTCCAGGATCTACTTTGAAGAACTGAGAAACAGCTGTTTAGCTGACTTCATTCTTGCTTCATTGAAAGTCCATGGCCTCTGCTCATTCACGGAGGTAACTTAAAAGTTGAAACAAAAACCCCACCAATTTAAAAGCTATCATTTATTATGTTTAAAACTTTTTAGGTCTTAGGTCTTAATTGTAATTTCAAACTGTAGGTAACAACATTCTCCCGGCTTCTGACGACATCTGACTTGGGGCCTCTGGAACAGATGCTGCAGAGTGTTGAGCTCCTGTCACTCCAGCAGTTTGACACAGAACAGTCATTCTTGAAGAGGATCAGGTTTGTTCATGCTTTAGTTACATTTGGTCTTTGTAAGGATACACAGAATTATTGGTATAAAACACATTTTGGGAAGTAATTGGTCTGGTTAACTATCAGTACAAGGCTGCCCCCAGACATGACTGGGCCCCTGAAAGACCCCATAGGTTGGCCCCGGATCGGTTCTAGTATGTACACATTGCCCTAGGTTAGGTCAGGTCAGGTCAGATATGGGAGCACATGCAATGTTAACCCACTTTAGCAGGCATTTTATTGGAGGCAACCCAACCTTGAGCTATAATTGTCAAAAATGTTTGTTATTAAGAATTTCAGAGAGGGGAGGCTCACATCTATGTGTGAGCAGCAAAGTAATAATATTAAAAAACGGTTGAGAATAATGTCAACAAATTACAGCATATTGCACGCCTTAGATTAGGTAATTTCCCTTGCCTGATTGTCGAGAGGGGAAAATAGAGTCAAAAATCTGTTTATTTTCTACTGTGCAGCCAGCACAGTGAAGATTATTTGCAATTTTATTTATGGTAATTTTAAATAGTGAAGGGCCAAACCTAAAGCTATGAGAAAAGCTGTTATTTGGTGATAATAAGATGTTTAGTCACGAAAAATACTGAATCTGAGTTCAGCTTTGCAGGAAATAAACTTACAGTTGTAATGGTGTGGGTGATGAAGTCAGAAGAAAAGTAGTACAAACTCCCCTGGTCTTCAAATAAGGGAGGGTCTCATGTTTAGTCAGATACTAATACAAAGTTTTATTCTGATTTTTTTTGTCAAGTGTCAGTTTTGCTGACAAAGGAAAATCCAGAGAATTTCATTAATCATGTAGCAATGACACTTCATTGTTATTGTTTTATTGAAGGTACATTTACCCATATATTTATTTTATCTTCAAAATTGCAAAGAACCCTTTTAAAACTTAGGTACTCTTTGGTTCAGTTAATAATTCAAACAAAATGTCTGAAATTGTTAAACTTAAAGCTAAGACTTTGAATACATCACTTAGGATATGGAGCTGGGGTTAGAGTTATTATGAAGGATCTGCTGAGGCGTTTTTTGGGCCCAAAGTAATATCCTTAAGGTTTAATTTGCTGAAGTGTTTCTTAAACTTGTTTGACAGCTGTTGTATTAATGCACTATCTTATAAGAATATACTAGATGTACATCACAGAATTGTCTAAAGGAATACACGTATCTTCAAAAACCCAGGTAGATGCTATTATTATTAGACAAATTCTATGTTCTCTTTCAGAAATTTTCTCACAGCTGAAAAAAGAAGCAGGAACAGGGGACCCTGCAACAAGATCCTCATCATTCAGTGTGATTATGAAGCTTCTCAGAGCGCCAATCTCATTGCATCTGCAAAGTAGGTCCAACCTCAGGTGTGTATAACCTGTGTACTGTAGAATAGTTCTGTCATATTTAGTTTTTCTCTCGCTTTGCAGGTACTCATCCATAAATGAAATCAACAAGATAACTCAGGAGGGCATGGGAAGCAGGGTGTTGGTCTACTTTATCACCAGATTGCCCAGAATGGAGGGAGGAAGCTCTTATGTTGGCTTTCATGGAGGTAAGTAAACTTCATTTCTTGAATACTGTTTTCTTTTCGATATGTTTGAACATAAGAAAATAATGTCAGACTTGTTAATACTCACAGGCCCCTGGACATCAGCTCATATCGATGACCTCAGACAGTCAAAAGACATTATCTCAGACATCAAGGCTTTGCAAAAAATGACCATCAGTGAGATGTTTGAACCAAAAACCACCCCGCCTGAAGGTAAATCAGTGAAATTTGAGTATATGCCTCTCTCTACCCACTCACTTGCTATATATTTGAGTAGCATGCTATTTTCAAACACAGATGTAGATTGAATCCCTTTCTTTACATAGGATACTTCAACTGTATGAAAGCCTTTCTGGTAACACTTGCTATTAAGACCATCTCTATAAGTTGTTCTAAACATGTTGTAAGCATGTTTAAAAAATCTTGTAAAGCATAATGCTATGCTTATAATGCTGAGTTATCATAATTATATTTTTAAAATCTTAATTATGCTATATATATGATACTTAAAGCTATAAGAATAAACATTTCAAATTCATTATATGTTGAGTTATTTAACTATTAATAATGCATCATTGCCACATGATCACATACACCCTCATGTTTAAAGATGAAAAGCCACATAATCGTTCTGTTAAACTTTTTTCTCCCCTTAAAGCCAAGCAAAAAACCTTTCCTGCTTCCACCACCTTCATTTCCCTTTCTTAAGTCTACCCTATTTCTTCCAGAACAAAATCTTGTTTTTTTATGCTTTTAAACTCCAACAATTAGCAGATGAAAAGCATGAAATGCTTTAATGTGGGTCACTTTCATTGTTATAAAGCTTTCTATGTAGTTATAGCTTTTTATAGCTAAAAGTAAAATATAACTCACTCTAAGTATGATAATTCATTTCACGTACAACAGTCTTATTACCATTATGATCCATTTTTAATCACACAAGTGCTCATAATCAGGATTAAACTATATTTAGGACATTGTAATAATAATAAAAAACTATTTCTCTCAAGCCATGGAGGTTGATGACATGTACAATGAAAATGAGGAAGAGGAAGCAGTACAGGAGAATGTTGAGCAGGATGAAAAGGTAAGTACAGATGAAGCTTTCAGATGTATTTCATGGAAAACACAAATTCACATTTTATGTTTTCATTTCAGATGAAACAGTTGAATGAAGGAGCTCACTCAAACAGTGAACACTCCTCAAGTTCAAAACCACCTAAGACTCACTGGAAAAGGAAACAGTCACTCAACAAAATCTTGTTTTATGTCCTTTAAACCTGAGCAGAGCAGAAATGGATGTGTTAGTGCAGGATCTTTGCTGAAACCTGTCTGTTTCTAGTCTGCCTGATTAAAAGAAATGAGTGTGCTGTTTTCTTTTCCAGTTTATTGGATCCAAAACATAAAATGTGTGAACTTTCTTGTCTCCACACAATCATTCTTTGGTATTAACAACATTTAATTGTATCCTTTTGTGTCATGGGGCTGCAGGCTGTGGACAGTGTTGTGGACACCACAGCTCTGCTGAGGAGCTGTGTGCAGAGTGCTGTGGGCATGCTGAGGGATCAGGTGGACAGTGGCATCCGCAGCACCCACAGAGTTGAGATCCTGCTGACACTCCTCAGTGACAATGAAGAAATGAAAGGTACTCAGGTGTAATTACCAATAAATACCACTTGTTATTCCCAACTAGCACCAAAAGACTATGTGCATGTCGGTTCTGTGTATGCATGTTCTGAGCCTGTTTGAGTGCATGTGAAAATGTGCCTGTCTGCACTGTGCTAGTGTGTAATTTTATCCATCATTATAATATGTGAGATTTCATTGTTTTGTCATCATTTTGTCTCAGGCAGTGTGACAAAAATGTTGTTGTATTTGCTTGTACAATGTCAATAGACATACTCGATTCTACTTCAACAAACCCCTCAGTCTTTTGTTTTCTGAACACAGAAGCATTGATCTTATGTAATTTATCTTTTCAGGGGAATTTTTGCAAACTGTGAAGAAGCATCTCCACTCATTGCTGTTGTCTCATGATGGCATCACCTTTTCAACCATCAAAAGCAACTGGGTCATCAAGGAGGCCTCAAATATTGATGCACTGCAAGAAGGAGGCACCTTCAGGTCAGTGATTCAGTCACAGAAAGACAATAAGTTATCCTCCTGAAAGGAATGCACAATATTGGATTTTTCCCACACTGCAAAATGTTGATATTTCTGAACTTAGTATAGTCAGTGCCAACTAAAAAATACACTTTTGTCATAATAATGGGTACAAAGTATGTCTTGTCCTAGAACTCACATATCACTGGTATTGTGAGTCTATTTAAGGGGTCTCCAAACTTTTTGCTGTGAGGTGCCCTTTTCAGATTTTCCGGTTGCCCAGTGTGCCACCTCGACATCCAGTTACATCAGGTTTAAGCAGAAACTAGAACTCTGCTTTAATTTCTCATTGGTCTGTTTCATTATTCAATCCAAAGTGGCAGCGTGCTCAACATCATAATGAAAAACACAGTTATCTCCTAACAGCTGTGTTTAATAATGACTGAACAACAAGGCTGCCATGTCTATTGAAACATCCACATCAAAGACAAAAGCATAACCACACCAGCCTATTTCCAACATAATTGAATTAATTTATGCCAACATAACTAAAAGAGAGTTCAGTTTAACAACAATGGAGCTCTATACAACACTGCCACCCTCCTAATAATGAAACATCCTCACCTGAGTAAAAATTGTATCTCGTCCATCAGCAGTAAATCAGAGTCCTGTCAAAGAGAAAGAGAAAAGAAATATCAGTTCTAATCAAGAACATTGCAGTTTTTTGTAATATCACATGTACCAGAGTGGAAATCTTGAAACCTGGTAATAAGAAAAAAATATTTGATACCTTTTCTCAATCTGAAATGTATGCACAGCTACACATTTACCATTTCATGATTTTCCTGTATTTATCATTTTTTTAATCAGGAAAACGCAAAAAAATATGATTATATTCTAAAAGATATGTAAAAAAGTGGAAAATTAATTGGGTAAAAGAATGAGAACCACATTAAAATGCTTCCATATTTATAATTATCATTAAACACACAAAGGACAATGAATAACAGTGCTGCACATTTCAAAAGATGCCTGCCTGTCCCTTTGATATCTGACTTCACTTTTCTTTGCACAGCTCCATGATATGGGAACTCATTAGTCACTTCAAGCTGCAAATATACTTGATAGTGGTCACATTGGTTAGGTCTTGTTCTCTATGGGCCTGATCTAATAAGATCCCAAATAACGAGCACTAAATTGCCTGTGCAAACTAAAAGTTGCACGTACTATTTGTGGGTGTGTTGCGGGTGATCTTTTATGACTGCGTGCGCAATTGATAACAGGAGCAATGGTGGTGCAGACAGCCCTATTTAAAGGAGCATTTTGCATGTGCTACCAGAGAGAGTTTGGGACAGCAGGATGGCCGTAAATGAAAAATGACATTTGAAGCCATGGATTTTGAGGCAAATAAACACACTGGTGAACTCCAGCAGAGACATCTCAGCGTTGCCTGAAGAAACGCGTTTGGGAGGCCACTTGTGAAAAGCACACAGCTCAAAGCTGGCATTGCTTGATAGACGATATGCCTCTACTATTTTCATTTTTTGAGCAGAGGTTGCGGTAATCTTTTTTCCTGTCTGTCATTTTGGTCGTCACTTTTACCTCATGCCATATTTTTATCCATCATTTTTAATTTTCCTTTTCTGATTCCAATTAAACCTAATCTAAATGACAGCATTCAAATAGTTACACAGCTTCACCACTGATAACCACTTATATGAAGGGTAGTCTTACAGTTATGAACACACTGACTGAGCGTTAAATGTCCTTTAACTGAAAATCTGCACAATTAATTTATCAGGTATGAGTGACAAATGGAGTGATTTTGGCTATGAAGGCGATCTTTTCTTACATAGGTTAAAGGACCTCCTCCAGGATGTATTAAAAGCACAAAACAGAGAGGGTTACTTTACGCTTGTGTCTGCATGAGTATGATGGCAAACTGGATCATCCCTCTTTTTCCAGTCCATCATAATGACAGACAACCTCCAAATCTTTCCGTCATTCATCAAAAAATTCGGTTAATGATGGAAAATATTTGGTTAATACTGTTTATAACGTTCCAAACATGTTGGCACGTAAATGGAAGATTCTCTCTCTCCGTTGTCAGACCTCTGTGCATAATGCTGCCAGTTTGCACCTGTCTTTCAAACGTGCTAATAATGGATGCAAAAACACAGAGCGCAATCAGTTTCAGGTCTGATAAATCATATTGTGGGTGCTAAATGATTTCATTTGCATCTCCTCCTCCTGATAATCTGCATGTATTCTGCATATTCATAAAGGCTAACACACTAAATGGACTGTTTATGCTATTTTGCTCATTTGACAGATGCAATCGTCTGTACAAATGTGCTCTCAAGTTTGCACGTTTTTATACATGCAAACCTTTAGTAGATCAGGTCCTTTGTGTGAGAATATCTGCTCACAGAGACGTTCATCCATAAGGCATCAGTAAAGTGGATGAATACAACAGGCTTAAAGGGATAATTCGGGTTTTTTGAAGTGGGTTGTGTGAGGTAAATGGTATGAGCCTGAATGTGTCCAACAGTGTCACAGCTCAGTTCTGTCTCTGTTCACTTTTTTTTTTTTTATCTTCAGATTCAGACAGGTTTTTTTTAATCCCCAAGGGCATTTGAATTTTGTAGTCTACAAGACCATACATATATTTGAGCACAGCATTAACAAAAAAATCAAAAATAATAAAGCATTATAAGTTAATATATGGTCAGGGTTGATAATTGCTCCTGTGGCTCTGTGGGTCCTTTAAGTAATTAAATTAATTGAAGCACACATGGACTTATCGTGACTAAACTTTTTATTAGTTTTCCAATATCAAACAACAACAACAACAAAATACATGGTAAATAACCAAGCATATAGGACATGACACATCTAAAATAATAAATATCAAGCAAGTAATCAGAAAAACTAAATAAATCACATCATAAGGGCTAAAAAAAACAAGAAATACATCTAAATTAAACATAAATAAAAGCTGCACTGAGAGGCTGAGTTGTCTTCTACATACAAGCTTAAAAGACACCAGAAAATTTCAGGGGGCTGCTGATCTGTCACACCAAGATAAGGTCAGCTGTGTTCTGCTAATCTATATTAGAATTGCAGCTTTTATTCAAAGCAAAGCAGTTGTGGTTGTTTGTGTAACCCAGTTGTCTTGGCCAAATTGAGAGTCATTGTCTCGCAACAAGGTTTCCCCCATTTGGCGTAGTAAAAGTCTCGTCGACTTAGCATCCTGTATGTCATCTCCTCATAAGCCGCAACTACATTTAAATGGGGAAACCAATGGCTGGGCCAAGGATGATCCCTCGCTTTCCATTCCCTGAGCAGAAGTTTTTGACCTAGCATAATGGCTGTGAGGATCCATCCTGCCTCAGGTTCTGAAAAACCTTTTAAAGGGGTAGAGTCCCCTAAGATATAAAGGCTGGGCGTAAATGGGAAATCCTGACCTACTGCTAGTTTGATATTTTCATGAAATGCTGTCCACCAGCTCTGGGCCTTTGGACAGGACCACAACATATGACTTCGAGTGCCAGCAGTCTCATTATATCTCTGACAGGCTGGGTCTTCTCTCAACCCCACCCTATGGAGTTTTGCAGGGGTCCCATAGACTCGATTTAAGATTTAAACTGTATCAATCTGGTCTAGATCTCGCAGGAGGAATTCCTGGTGCTTTGTAAAATAGCGGCCCATTCCTCATCACTAAATAACCTACTAAAGTTAGTCTCCCATGTCTGTTTGAGCCCCCCTGTCTGCCAGCTTAACTTATCCAACAAAGCAGAACAATATTTTGCTGCTTCTTTACCCTTACCAAAAATGCTGGGTATTTCTTTAAGAACATCTGGTTGTGAGACAATCAACTGATGGTCTGGGATGGCCTTGTTAACTAAGAGTCTAATCTGCAGGTATCTCCAGAATTAATTAGGAGGTACATTGAATTGCTCCTTTAGAGAAGTGAAAGATTTAAGAACATATCCACCATACATATCCTTCAAGATCATGATACCTTTACCAGCCCATACTTTCCAGTAAAAGGATTCTTTATCTATAGAAAGCTTGGGGTTGAGCCATAATCCTGCTGATGGAAACAAGATAGGTTCCGACTTAAAGGCTGCTGATACTGTCTTCCAAATTCGCTGTAAATGTTTAATAATTGGGTGGTTCTTAGGTTTCTGAGGTAGTTTAACCAAAATCAGATATAATGGGGGTAAAGCCTCAATGACAGAGGACTCAAATGACAGACAGGGAGGAGCCCTCTCTGGTGGGAGTGACGAGTGTGCCAGATGTCTAAGGCAAAAGGCGTAGGGGTATAGTAACAAATTTGGAAAGCTCATGCCCCCCTTATCCACTGGTCTCCGTAGCTTTTTAGGCTTATTCTGGGGTGACAACTTCCCCATATAAATGTTTTACATAATTCGTCAAATTGTTAAAATATCCACTTGGGATTTCCAATGGCAGAGCTTAAAGCAAGTATTGAAATTTAGGGACACTACTCATTTTGATAACATTAGTCTTCCCCCTCAGAGAAAGATAAAGGTGTGTCCACCTGTTAATGTCTGCTCTGAACCTGTTCAGACAAGGTTCAAAATTTGCTTTAACTACAGACTGAAGATTGGGAGGGAAAGTGATACCTAAATATGTAATACCTTTTGAGGACCACTGAAAATTTCCCAGCTGGAAAAAATTCTTAGGACAGAAGGATGTCAGAGGCAGGGCCTCTGATATCATCAAGTTTATTTTATATCCAGATATTCTGGAAAATGACTCCACAATGTCAAGAAGTGCAGGTATAGAGCGATCAGGTTGTGTTACAAACAGCAAAATATCATCAGCATATAGCATTAACTTGTGTGACGCATGGCCAATCTGAACACCTGGGAAAAGGGGACTCTGACAGACTGCGTGTGCAAGGGGTTCTAGAATCAATGCAAAAAGGAGGGGAGACAGAAGACACCCCTGTCTTGTTCCCCTCTGTAAATCAAATTGTGCTGATATCATCCCATTGGTCAAGACTACTACTTTGAATATAACAGTTCAACCCAGGAGATAAACCTTTGACCAAAACTGAAGGCTTTCAGGGTGCTAACCAGGAAAGGCCACTCGACCCTGTCAAATGCCTTTTCGCCATGGAATCAGATGGCTGTAACATGAGTTACCCACATAACATTGATGAAACGTCTTATGTTATCAGTGAGACTCCACGAGCGGATGAACCCCACCTGATCTGGTTGTATGAGATGGTTAACAATGGTATCTAGTCTATATGCTAAAATTTTAGCCAGAGTTTTACAGTCTTGTCCAATAAGTGATATAGGCCTATAGCTTTTACACTCAGAGGGCTCCTTATCCTTCTTTAAAATCAGAGTTATCAAGGCCTCATTGAGTGTTGGAGGCAAAGAGCCTATCCCAAAGGATTCATCATACACAGCTAACAGGAGCTGTGAAAGTTTTTTTACGTAGGCTTTTTAAAAAATCAGCTGTAAAGCCATCCAAACCTGGAGTTTTATTGTTTGGAAGTTTTTGAATGATCTCGGTTATCTCATCTATTGTAATTGGGTCATCAAGGGATTTTCTTTGCTTCTCTGTCATGAAAGGAAGATGTAGCTTTGCTTAGAATGCATTAACTTCTTCATTGTCAGCCACCAATTCAGATGAGTATAATCCTTATAGTAATATTTTAATATATGTAGCTAAACCCCGGCCAGACAATGAAGAAGCGTACTGATGTTTCATGAAGCCTTTAATTGAGCTCAGCCTTTGACCTTCATGTTTGAACACAATTCCTTTCCGACTTTAAATCTTCAGAAACACCGTAAGAGCTAAATAAAATAAAATACAGCTCTCTTAAGACAGAGAAAATATAAAAAGAAATCCTTTACATGCACGTGGTAGCTAATCTTCAGAAACTAGCTTAAAACTAGCCGAAACAGAAACTTCTAGACGAAGAATTATCATCAAAAGTACATTTACCTTTTCAATACCGTCACAAATACACTTGTATTAACATATATGAAACATTATAAAACAAATACCTCACTCCAGCCAGGTGCTTAAAAGAAAGAAAAAGGAGCTTAACGTGAGTAAATGTCTTCATCTGTGCATCATTTTTTGCTGCAGCTGTCAATGTGCTATCGATATGGTGCACACCACAGACCATACAGGAAACACTTCAAAATAAAAGCCGGAAGTTGCAAGTCATCGACAACGTAAACAAAACCCATCCAAAAACAAAAATAAATGTATCCCTTCCCAATAATTGAACCTAATGAGAGTCATTTACAATATATTCTTAATTGCCTCAGTATCTGAATGTAGCAGTCCATCAGAGTCCCTAATAGCTGGAATCACACAAGCAAGCTTTTTAATTTTAATGTATTTTGCCAACATTTTACCTGCTTTATCCTCTTTTCAAATTGTTTTTGGTGGGCTCTCAAAAGTGCAAATTCGACCCTCTTTGATTCAATTACATTGTATTCATATTTCAGTTTATAAAGCCACATATTCATTTTAAAGTTGGTTTCTGCCTCTTTAATTTTCCCCTCTACGATTATTTTAATGATCCTAGATTCTCTCTTCTTTTTGGATGCATGTTGTATGATGTGGCCCCTTAGGACAGCCTTAAGAGTCTCCCACAGTATTCCTGCTGATGGGGAGCTTGGGGAGTTTTCCTCTATAACATGGATTATTTCCTGTCTAAGTGAGTCTCTAAAGCCGGGCTCTAATAATAAGATAGAGTTAAGTCTCCGCCTTGGGCTATTGTGTATTTTGGTGAAAGGGCTTACTGTTAGGGTAACGTGTGCATGGTCAGATAATAGAATTCTTCCTATAGTACATGAGATAACAGATGAGACAATACAACTAGAAATAAAGAAATAATCAATCCTTTAAAATACATTATGCAGGTGTGAATAGAATGTGTAATCTTTTGCAATTGGATTAAAAAGTCTCCAGATGTCTAGTGTTCCCAGACCCCTGCATAACTCCCCTTAAACATTAACAGACTGATTCTGTGAACGTGGTGGTTTACGATCCAAAATGGGGTCCATAATTTGGTTGAAATTCCCACCCATAATAATAGGAAAGGCACCCAATTCATTCACCTTGTTCTCAATATCAGAAAAGAATCCTGGGTCAATGACACAAAGTGCATAAATGAAAGCAAGGATCACTGTTTGCCTCTGCATCTTAGCTAGAACTGAAACAAACCTCCCTAAAGTTTCAACCAATTCCTGTGTATATTTAAATGGCAGGTGTTTATTAACAAGGATGGCCACTCCCTTACTATTACTTGTCCCACTGATGCATAAACTCTACCCACCCATCCAGTACACAGCCTCCTAAATACCAAGCCTTTCATGTGTCCCCTGTAAGAATGCAACATCACAGTTTTTTGATTTTAGGAAAGACAAACATTTTCTCCTTTAACAGGATTATTTAATCTCTTAGTGTTAAAGGGATAGTTCAGTTTTTTTGAAGTGGGGTTGTATGAGCTCCATATAGCCACTAAGTACCTCAGATGCAGTAGGAAGTTCTCTCCTCTCCCTCAGTAAGCCAGTCTGTAAAAGTCCGTTACGCAGATATAGCCGCAAACAGGGAAGTAACGTACCAAGAACAGAGGGTATTTTCGCCGCCTACAAGAACTCCCATCAAAAAATAATACCACAGTTTAGAAGTACGCTACCTATGCGTGTTTTTAAGCGCATTAACTTTTCGGAAATATCAAGTTTCTATGGAACTAACCGACTCACGTCACGTATTCCTCTGCGCAACACTTCCGCAAGCCGCTGAATCACTCCGCCTCCCTCTCAGCTGATGTAAACATAACAGGCTAGCGGCTTCAGACGTTGGTTACAGCCTCATTGATAGCAGATTATTTGACACATATTTGAGATGGAGTTCTTAATGACAGGCAATCTGTGGTATTATTTTTTGTTGGGAGTTCTTGTAGGTGGCGAAAATACCCTTTGTTCTTGGTATGTTACTTCCCTGTTTGCAGCTATATCTGTGTAACAGACTCTGACCCCTAATTCCACATAACGCGAAAGCACCGCGCCGCATAGCGCCACGGTCTTGCTCCGACCTGCAAACCCCACTAGATGCGCCGCCCTGAGCAGCGACGCGGCACACAGCCCGGTAGGGAGGGGGGCTGATCCCCGGAGAGTCACAAGCTCTTGTGCGAATAGCGATGTCACACTTCATAAAAAATGATATAGACTGAGAAAAAAAGTAAATAGCACCTCACTTCGTTTCTCTAAGGTCCCATTGCTGGTCCCAAGCATACAGCTTAGTGATTTATTTCACTTCTATCTGCCTATATCCTTGTAGAAAGGATGTTTGGTGTCATATATACAATGTTATATATTTCTGTACCTCTACGATTCACTTTTCTTCGTCCATGGTGTCGTGTTGCCTCCGGGACCCTCTGACCGACTGTTGATCTGATGCCCGCGCCTCCGGTTTTGAAGTAATGACAAACTATTGAGGAAACTTACGTTCAAGAATCCGTGCATTCTTTTATTTTGAAAGTTCTCTCCACACGTTGACTTCCTGTCTGGTGCTTTCTCAACGACAGTGAAGTTACGAGGTTTTGAAGCAGCCGCGCAGAAAATAGACCTGAAGCAAATCTCCAGCGCCGTGGCGCATGCCGGTGCTTCAGCGATGCGGCGCTGGCGCGGGCAGTGGAATTTGCCTGATAGACTAGAGTGGGTTCTAAGTGCTCCACAGTACGATTCAAGAGCGTGGCGCGGCGCTTTTGCGTTATGTGGAATTTGGGGGTTACAGACTGTGGCTTACTGAGGGAGAGGAGAGAACTTTCTACTGCATCTAATGAACTTAGTGGTTATTTGGAGCTCAACCCCACTTCAAAAATACTGAACTATCCCTTTAAGGGTGATTAGGTAGGTCTTACACGTTAAGTTTTCTCTACCAGCGAGTAACAAACGCTGCTGCTAAGTACCTTGAATCTAAAGACATGATAAATGGCAGATAAAAGACAGAGTAGACAACTAGCCCTAGTGTAAACTACGTTGTTACAGCTTACGTTTAAACAGAAAAAAAACAAACAAAAAAAGAACAAATGCATCAAACAAGTAAAGTTCCAACACTGGCCATCTTCAAATGGCAGACTAAGAGAACAATTTGGTCCCTAAATGCAACTATGAAGAGATTGTCTGTCATTAAGAACTCCATCTCTCTGTGCACTAGTAAGCAAAAAATATGAACAGAGATCGATGCGCAACTTAGAAAAGAACCATGACATCAGCATATAAATGTCCCGCTGAAAGCATCTATAGAGGAGCTTTCACTTAGGTAATAAACTTATAAACCTTAACACTCCTATCAGCCACACACCTTCATGTTATCAGTGTTCCTGGATATAAAAGTATTCACTTCGCTCTAAAGATTGAGTATAAATTTCTCCGTTGGAGATAAAAATTCACTTTTCAGCTTATAAAAAAGGGTCTCCACCAGAATGTATTACTTAAAGCCACACTACTTAAGATTCTGGCTTTCAGCTCTCTAGTGGCCTCTCTGGCTGTGAGTGTAACTGCACTGTCGTAACACAGAGTGCCTCACACCAACGTGCATTTGTTGACATACAGAGGGAGGAGAAGCAAGCCGACCGAAAGTCCCGAGAGACAAATAAACCATGTGGACTGATAAGGTACAGTATTATCATGTCTCTTTCCAAAAATATCATTTTTTAAGCGTCAGCAGTCAGTTGTTAGCTCAGCGTTTGCATGTGTATTCTGTAACTTTGACCAGAGCTCTTAGGCTGTGGCTAATGGCTACTCTGGAGGGACTCATTTGTTACTCGCTGGTAGAGAAAACTTAACGTGTTACAAACTTTCTAAGCTACATTGAAGACCCTCTGAGACATGACTCAGTAAAGCTGCTAAATATGAGACAAATAAGACGCTGATAAGGAGCAGATCGATATGACACAGCATACACCATCATCTGAGGAGAAACGCGTAACGAATAAACTCCATCAGCAGTGAAAACTTATAACACCTACAAGTTAGACAGTGAAGACATTTGGCGAAAAGTCAAGTTCATCTCAGACCCCTGAGAAGTTAGAGGATCAGGAGAGTCATGCAGGTCAGAGGAGAAGAATCAGAGATGTGTGAACTCTGGAGGAGCAGCAGTGTTTTGGTCAGAGAGAGATCCAACTGACCAGAGGAGACCTTCCAATGTGTTTCTGTAATGATGTAGTATACTCACAGATTTATTACGGTGTAACTAATTTTTCACATATTTCGAGGTTTAAGTGTCTGTTATTGTGAAGAATAAAACTGCAAACCATCTCAGTTAAATAAAAAAACTTAATTTGTCCACAAAGGCAATTCAAATATCCTGAGCAAGTTGATGCAGGACATTGAATATCAAAAGTTATTAGGAAATAGGATAAATACACTAAAAAGCAAATAGAAAACTTGACACTGCAGTGGTATGTTATTAACTGAAGCACAGATAAATGTTTTCATTTAGTTCCAATATTCTGGATATTTACTCACATGAGTATAAAGCAAAATTTTCCTTTGTATGTCTTAGTGTTTGCTATTGTTTAAAACAAAACTACTTACCATTGTACAATGATTTAGTGCCAAATACAGAAAAATCTAGGAGATAATAAAACTGAATGCAAGGCTAAATTAATACAACAGAGGTAAAGACTGAATTGGCCAATATAAAAATGCCTGAAAGGCAATAGAGAAAAAGTGAGCACTAGGACACTGAATAGCAAGTTATAGAAGCATGTAGAAATGTTTTTATTCAGAGCAAATATGCAGGATATCAGAAATGATTGAAGAATATTGTGTCAATACTGCAGTGTTCGCTAATATGGAAAATAAAAATGTCAAAAATCTCCCTCTACTTTACTGTAATATACAAAGAAAGAGCCTAAGTGGAAATGAGCAAACTGACAGCAGGTTTCTGGGATCATTGGAAGGCCCGGCCCATTTTGAATCCACATAAGAACAACGGCTTCCTGAAGGTCTTGGATATATAAACGGGGAATGTGATCTACTACTCATATAAGCCATGTTTTCACGTTTTTGCCGCAAAGCAGTTCATACTTCTCACGAGATGTCCGTTGATCAACCACAGCTCTCGGTTAACAGTTACATAGTGCCAGGGGAGATCTCCCGGCTGCACACAGAGAGAGAGGATATGCAAGTTTCTCATGTCAGCAGGAGCCCATAAAAGAGAGCAGGTGCTGTGGCTAATAAACAACATCCTATGAAGTCTTCCCCCTACATGTTTTTGATATAAGCCATTGCCTTAGCATGGTCATCAAACCGGACATGTCCTCCAGCCTTGGTGTAGAAGACTAGCGTGGCAGGGAAGATCAGTGAAAACTTGATCCATCCCTCATGTAACATTTTCTTGCATGGGATGAAACATCGGTGTCTCTCCTCCACAGACGTAGAATAATCAGGGAAGAACATGATGTGATGGTCCCTCCAAGTCACTTTTCCCTTGTCCTGCACAGCATTTCTTGTCTTCTCCTTGTCAGTGTGGCTCAAGAAGCATACCACAAAGTGCCTTGGGGTTAACGGGACAGGGTTGTGCAGCCGTTCTGTGCGTTTGTTCAATCTCCAGGCCTCCTGTAAATTCCACATCCAGTATCTCTGGGAGCACGGTTGCCAGAAATGGTCGCACCCCTCACATGACTCAGGAAAGCCGGCAATGCGAAGATTGTTTCTCTGGCCACGATTTTCTAAATCATCCAACTTATGTCAGAGAGCTTCAACTTCACCCCGACTTGCAGGTGGGTCGTCCCTCCAAGCTTTATCAGCGTCGTCCAGAAAGTCAAGTCGACTCTCTATACTGGTTAAGCACCCAGCTAGATTTTCCCCATGGTAGAAGACGTTGTTGCTCTTGTTTCTTCTTGTTTCTTTTCATGCTCTTGCAACATTTTCTGGAGAAGGTTGTAAATTTTAGCCATAAAATGTCTGGGCAGTCACTCTTTGGACTAGTCTGATCGTGATGTCTCTGTTGCCGTGTGAACAGGGCGTCAATTAGCTCCTCAGTGTTAGCAACGGGGCTAACTTTACTCGTCACAACGAGTTTAGTGGTGGTAGCTGCCTTTTTTTCACCTCTGTGGCTGGAGCCATAAAATGCGTGAAACCACGGTCAAAACAAGAAAATAGTCTCTGTATTGTTAATTAAACTGCTTTGGCACAGAGCAATGTGAGCAGCCACAGTGGGAAGCAATGTAGGAAGCCATTCCTCAGTGCTCATCACGTGACTCGCCCAAGCACACATGAACTTATCAAACCCTTCATTATTTAGATACCATTTACATAATTTATCCTTTCCTAAACTGTTCAGTCGTGCACACAATTAACAATTAAACTTTAAGATTTTAATCTGTTATTCTCATAAATCAACATGATTACAAAGTGGTTTTGTTTAAACTAACAAAGCAAACAAACAAAAAAAACTACTTTTTTTAAATGTAAAAAATGAAGCAGTAGTTAAGACCTTTGACCTAAATCCTCATAACTTACCTTAAAGTAGAGGAATTGTAGATGAAAAGCAAAAGGAAAACTGGAGTAGGACTTGGTTCTCTTTTAGGGCCAGTTTACATGACGTTGTCCCCAGAAACTGAAAGGTTTTTCCTTTGTGTTTTCAAAAATACTCCATGTTTACACGGATTCATGAGAACGACTGAAAACATCGTTGCATGCATGCCAGGCCAGTAGTTGGCAAAGTCTTTTGGTCTCCTTTGATGGAACAATAGCGATTGATTCAGTCCTTGATGAATACAGCAAAAGCAGCTCTGCTGGTCAGAGTGTTGATGTAAATCCACGTTTTGTTGGAGGAGCGATAACAAACCTGGCACAGTAAGCAGCACATACATTGCTTGGTAGTCATCCATAGCTGCTGTTATTGTTGTTCCTAGGTGTGCACGCTACCTTTATCGAAAAGAGCACTGCACATGCGGTGTATGTCACTGTTTTCCCTGAGAATGGTGATTCCTGTTTACATGAAGATGACAACTTTTCATTTTCTAGACTTTTTGCTCTGGACCCCGGTTTCAAAACTTTGTGGATTCATGCACTCGGGGCACCATTCTCATGTAAACTCCACAAACCTAAGGCCTAATCCTGTAATTACAACCTGCCAGTATGTATGGACAATGCATTGGCTGTAAATATCAGTAGAAATAGCTAAATCTGCTCATAATGATAACTGAAACTCATGCTTTCATCTGTCAAGGCCAATTTTGCTGATTTGCTTTACATCACTGATATTTGTTGGTCTTTGTAGGAACACTCTGTGGAAGCGGGTCCAGGCTGTGGTGGTTCCTGTCTTGGCCCAGCTGGTTTCAGTCATTGACAGGGACAGAAACATGGACATCCTACTCGATAGCAACTGTGGTGATTCTGTCAAAAGGCTGTGGTTGGACATCTTTGGCAATGACCAACTGCTTGAAATCCCACACCTAACTCTTGACAACAAGTGAGTGTTGATAATGTTACACTTTAATTAAAAGTAAAACTGAATATTATTTGCAAAAATAAACTCTTTGATATTTTTACATTCAAAGCAATGAGACAAGAACAATTGTTGTACAAAACAACATTGCCCAGGACCAGGTTATGAGCTGTAGCATGCCGTTCAGTTGGAGGATCAAGAACTACCTGGAGGAACTCTATGCACTTCAACATGAGGGTTATTACTCACTGTCACATACTTAAATACCGCGATGATGCTGCTGTTATCACTAACTAAACTTTTAGCTTGATTACTGTACATGTATGTGTTTTAGGCCAAACTCAGCTAGAGTTTGAGGAGTTCTTCAAGAAGACACCGCTTGAAAGATACATTGCAAAGGCAGATGAACAGATGCAGAAGGAGTTTTTCCAACGATACCTTCAGGATTTCATTTATATGACAATGACTGTGACTTGTCAGGAAGATCTGCAGGTAGTTCATAGTCTAACCCCCAATTTCCACATACTCAGTCTGCGTAGCATACCTTACACATCACACGCTTGGTGTTAAATCATCCCCAGTCTCTCCAATCAGTTTGTTTCCACAGCCTGCACCTCAGTACATCTGTAGCACATACAAGCAGTGTCCTGCCATGCGGGATCACTTGAAACAGCAAGTCTATTTTCAAGCTGCTTCAACTCTGCAGCAATCACTGCCAAGCAGATCAACCCAAAACAGGAAAACAATCGCATAGAGCTTCCGGAACATTTCAGATATATTTAGGACTATCATATCATATCGTAGGAGCTAAAGATATTTCACTACAATTGATCACAGTTAATAAGCAGATGTGTTTCCTTCCTTGAATTTGGATTAAAAGTTATGATAATAAAACTTAAATACTATGCATTTAAGGCATTAATAAGCTAAGAACATAATAGTACGTTTTTTAATTCTGTAATGTACTCACACATTGTAGAAGCAGAGAAGACACTGACATCATAGTAAAAAGTAATCAGTGGAAAAGTGGTTTTCATAGGTCGGCTGGCTGTAGTTGCTTATATGTTGCTCGTCCTATTTAAATGTAGCTGTTATTACACAATGTCATAACTCTGATTATGGTTCTTGCTGCTGTGCATCATAGCGCTGTTAAGTTTTTTTTTTCTGCGATATACTGAATTGTAAGTGCAAGAAGTTATTATCTAAAGGCCTAAAAATTTGCAATTCACATAAAAGCTTACCTTACCTTAAGTAATTGTTTCTTAACTTGGAGCCTGTTTTTATCTCGGCCTCATAATTGATGGAAAAATTGATGCGCAGGACATTTTGTTGATATTGTGCTAAAGAGGTGTGATGAATAAACTTCAGTAATGTTTGTTTTGACAACAAAATAGATCAAGCATAATTCTTTAAAGACTTTCAAATTTGCAATATTTACTCTGAGGGCAGCTCACGACTGAGTTTCAAGTGACTGAATAAAAAAATGATGTGACAGCATGAAAAATACATTCATAATCAGCTAGAAAACACTGAATTTGAAGTTCTAAAAAACTGTTACTAAATAGCTGGAATGAATTTCAGACTTTTCAGCGTTACTATAAGATAATGATGGATTTATCATTTTTTGCAGTCCTCATCCTTGGGTTAATGTGCTCATATTTATATTTTGACCTCCCAGATCCTGTGTGGTGCGTTGAATTGCTGTGTCAGTGAGCTGAGATTACAGCTTAATGCCACAGATTCAGTGATGTCTCTCTCATGGGTCCATGCTGCTTATCACCAGTTCAAAAACCGTCTGCAGAACCTTTCCAGGATGATCTGCATTGAGCCTCAGGTGACGGAGCATCTGTTACGGAGAGACGCAACAAACATGGATGAACTGGTGAGCCTCTAAAGACTTTTACACGACATGACTGCGTTGCTTTGTGATTTGATACACAATAAGAAGTGGGACAATTGCTTTTGTAGGCCTCTGCTAAAAATAACACACTTCAACCAAACTTAAATCAGCACTAGAATAAAACTGCAGTGGTCAGTATCTGTCAAAAGTATCTATTGCACCCCGCTGATGCACATGGAGAGCGAAGGCTGGCCTGTGTGGTCTGATCCCACAGACGAGCTGTTTTTGCAAAAACTTAAGAATGTTGGAAAATACGAAGAATTTTGCATGTTGGGCTATTTTCTCTCACTTTGTTTGGGAAAGACGGAGTTTGGGGTTTGTAAATGTAAGTTCAATTTAGGTGCTATTCTTTGTGTTTTTGAATTTTTTTTTTTTTTTAATCTTGGGCAATGTATTGTGTCACTGTCCACATAACATTATTTCACATGTTTATAGCACCTTCAAATAAGAATGAGAGTATCAACTTGGCCAGCTGGAATGTTCGCAACCTAGGTCATTCAATTAAGCGGCTAAGGTTTTTGCTCACCTTAACTCTCTGACTGCAGAAGCACTATCTTGACACTATGTGACCTGAATGGTCAATAGATCATTGTCACAGGTCTTCTTCGTTCTATTCATGTAATGCTGTTGAACATTAATGGGCCAAACATTGATGATGCAACTTTTTTCAGAAAGCCCTTTGAGAAGTTGCCTGATCTTTCGAACACAATTTAATAGTCGCTGGGGATCACAATGAAATACGTGACTTCTATCTTGACAGGTCAGCTAGCAAAATATGTGTAACCGCTCTAACGCTTCCACGGTCTTGAAGAATCTTATCACTGACAATAACTTTTTGACATATGGTGGCTTC
Organism: Cetoscarus ocellatus; assembly: GCA_037902135.1. Lineage (NCBI taxonomy): Eukaryota > Metazoa > Chordata > Actinopteri > Labriformes > Labridae > Cetoscarus > Cetoscarus ocellatus. The sequence goes on from JBAMNC010002189.1 coordinate 107,781, forward strand.
AAAATCCGACAGAGAATATTCTTTTTTTCCTAATAAACACAAATCATATTCCTGTATTGATTTTCTTTTATTGGATGCTAAACTCATACCAAATATACAAACACAGAATATAACATTTTGATTTCAGACCATGCTCCAACCTCCATTTCTCTTGATTTAAAAAAACCTAGACAGTATTCCTCATGGCGTTTCCGCCCATCTCTGTTAGCAGATGAGAATTTTTCTAAATATGTGTCAGCAAAAATTACAGAATATGTTAAGAATAATAACACCTCAGATGTCTTGGATTCCATCTTGTGGGAAGGTTAAGGATAAAGCATGGGATGTAGTATTAACTAACATTAAGTCTCGCTCAATTAATGCTAGACTCCAACTGATCCAATATAAAGTTGCACATAGATTATATTATTCTAAGACTAGATTAAACAAAATTTTTCCTGATCTCTCCCCACTGTGTAATAGGTACTCTTACACATCTCCTCTGGACTAACCCGAAATTGCACAACTTTTGGTCTCTCATCTTTCAATGGTTTTTCCACTGT
>JBAMNC010002190.1:0-15336 GCA_037902135.1 Cetoscarus ocellatus
CACCCGATAGGTTCGAATCTGAACCCAACCTATTGGGCGACGTTGTTGGGACAACCCCGGAATTCACCCAATAGGTTCCACTCTGAACCCAACCTATTGGGCGATTTAGTTGGGACGGCCGGGGAATTCACACAATAGGTTCCTTTCTTAACGCAACCTAATGGGCGATTTAGTTGGGACGGCCCCAGAATTCACCCGATAGGTTCCACTCTGAACCCAACCTATTTGGCGACGTTGTTGGGACGGCCGGGGAATTCACCCAATAGGTTCCAATCTGAACCCAACCTATTGGGCGACGTTGTTGGGACAACCCCGGAATTCACCCAATAGGTTCCACTCTGAACCCAACCAATTGGGAGATTTAGTTGGGGCGGCCAGGGAATTCACCCAATAGGTTCCTCTCTTAACGCAACCTAATGGGCGATTTAGTTGGGACGGCCCCGGAATTACCCGATAGGTTCCACTCTGAACCCAACCTATTGGGCGACGTTGTTGGAACGGCCGGGGAATTCACCCAATAGGTTCCAATCTGAACCCAACCTATTGGGCGACGGTGTTGGGACAACCCCGGAATTCACCCAATAGGTTCCACTCTGAACCCAACCTATTGGGTGATTTAGTTGGGACGGCCGGGGAATTCACCCAATAGGTTCCTCTCTTAACGCAACCTAATGGGCGATTTAGTTGGGACGGCCGGGGAATTCACCCGATAGGTTCCACTCTGAACCCAACTTATTGGGCGACGTTGTTGGGACGGCCGGGGAATTCACCCAATAGGTTCCAATCTGAACCCAACCTATTGGGCGACGTTGTTGGGACGGCCCCGGAATTCACCCAATAGGTTCCACTCTGAACCCAACCTATTGGGTGATTTAGTTGGGACGGCCGGGGAATTCACCCAATAGGTTCCTCTCTTAACGCAACCTAATGGGCGATTTAGTTGGGACGGCCCCGGAATTCACCTGATAGGTTCCACTCTGAACCCAACCTATTGGGCGAAGTTGTTGGGACGGCCCCGGAATTCACCCAATAGGTTCCAATCTGAACCGTACCTATTGGACGATTTAGTTGGGACGGCCCCGGAATTCACCCAATGGGTTCCTCTCTTAACGCAACCTAATGGGCAATTTAGTTGGGACGGCCCGGGGAATTCACCCGATAGGTTCCACTCTGAACCCAACCTATTGGGCGACGTTGTTGGGACGGCCGGGGAATTCACCCAATAGGTTCCAATCTGAACCCAACCTATTGGGCGACGTTGTTGGGACGGCCCCGGAATTCACCCAATAGTTTCCACTCTGAACCCAACCTATTGGGTGATTTAGTTGGGACGGCCGGGGAATTCACACAATAGGTTCCTTTCTTAACGCAACCTAATGGGCGATTTAGTTGGGACGGCCCCAGAATTCACCCGATAGGTTCCGCTCTGAACCCAACCTATTGGGCGACGTTGTTGGGACGGCCGGGGAATTCACCCAATAGGTTCCAATCTGAACCCAACCTATTGGGCGACGTTGTTGGGACAACCCCGGATTTCACCCAATAAGTTCCACTCTGAACCCAACCAATTGGGAGATTTAGTTGGGGCGGCCAGGGAATTCACCCAATAGGTTCCTCTCTTAACGCAACCTAATGGGCGATTTAGTTGGGACGGCCCCGGAATTCAACCGATAGGTTCCACTCTGAACCCAACCTATTGGGCGACGTTGTTGGGACGGCCGGGAATTCACCCAATAGGTTCCAATCTGAACCCAACCTATTGGGCGACGTTGTTGGGACGGCCCCGGAATTCACCCAATAGTTTCCACTCTGAACCCAACCTATTGGGTGATTTAGTTGGGACGGCCGGGGAATTCACCCAATAGGTTCCTCTCTTAACGCAACCTAATGGGCGATTTAGTTGGGACGGCCGGGGAATTCACCCGATAGGTTCCACTCTGAACCCAACTTATTGGGCGACGTTGTTGGGACGGCCGGGGAATTCACCCAATAGGTTCCAATCTGATCCCAACCTTTTGGGTGATTTTGCTGGGACGGCTGGGTTTTTCACTTCATGCGTTGGGTTTGCAAGTCACATACTGTCTCCAAGGGACCTTCTGCACAATTTCAGAAACCTGGTTTTTGGGAACATGAAGCTCCAGAAAAGAGCCCAGCCAAGGCCCGGTGTGGCTTCCCCCTCACAGGGGGCATGCAGTGGGGTACACTGGTGATGTCTGGGGGGCCTCTGGATGAAACCTTTGGAGCAGTCCCGCTGTGGGTCAATGGCCAGTGTTGGGCAACCTCTTCAGACAGGGGGAGAGCGGGACAGGGCCCCTCTCCCCTTCAGGGAGATGAACAAGCACCGGGTTGGGGAAATTTTGCATACAGTGGTGGGGGAACAGCCCTCTTGGGTGATGTTGACTCCGCTGGGGGTGGGTCCAGGGAGTAAGGCGATGTGGATGGGGGGTTTTCTGTGGGTGGGTGCTTGTCTCTGGATGACCCCTCCAGCAGAGCCCCTAGGTGGGGCTGTTCCTGCCACTGGGCCCCCTTCTCGGTCATGGGGAGTGAGGGACAGGGCCCCTGTCTCCTCTGGGGAGATGGAGGAGTGCTTGGACAAACCTAATGTTGGTTTGGATGACCAGGGGCAACACCAGCGCTCTTGGGTGATTTCCTTTGGCGGGGCTCCAGAAAGTCAGGCGTTGTGGAGGGGGTTTCTGTGGATGGGTCTTTGTCTCCCAAGGAGCCCTCCAGCCAGGTCCCCCAGTAGGGGCCGCGCCCGCCACCGGGCCCCCTTTTTCGACCATGGGGAGAGCGGGACTGGGGCCCTTTCCCCTCCGTGGAGATGGAGGAGCACCAGGGAGGGAAAACCACCCACCCTGCTGGGTGATGTTGATCCCGTGGGTGGGGTCCAGGGAAGTCAGGCGATGAGGAGGGGGTTTCTGTGAATGGGTGTTGTCCCACCAGCCGGGCCCCTCCGTGGGGCCGCGGCCAACCCCGGGCACCCTTTTCCCGCAGGGGGATAGCGGAGCAGGGCCCCCCCACCCCTCCAGAGAGACAAAGGAGCACCTGGGTGGGGAAATTTTGCAAAGTGGAGCCGGGACAACGTGCAACCTATTGGGTGATTTTTCTCCCACCGGCCGTCCATGAAATCACCCAATAGGTATGGGGTTTCTTCCGAGGGCACTTTAGCTCTGGATGAAAACCCCACCAGCCCAGGCCCCTCCGTGGGGCTGCGGCCGACACCGGGTCCCCTTTCCCTGCAGGGGGACAGCAGGCCAGGGCCCCCCACCACCTCCAGAGTTACGGAGGAGTACCAGGGGCGTGACAGTGTTGTTGGAGTACCAGGGGCGCCAGATACTGCGTCGGAGTGCCAGGGGCATGAAACGAACCTTCTAGGTGGTTTGTTGGAATGTACGCAGATTTCTCCCCCCACCCAGGTTCGGTTTGCGATTCACTTACCGTCTCCAAGGGATCTTTTGCACAAAATTGGAAACCAAGTTTTTGGAAATGTGAAGCTCCAGAGATGAGCCTGGCCCAGGCTCAGGGTGGCATCCCGTGTGGAGGGTGGCCTCTGTGGGATACGCTGGAGGGGTTCCCACCCTCCTTTTCCACGGTTCTCAACACTTTGTCAAAAAAAGCCTGCTTTGTGTCTTTCAAATCAGTTATGGTTCCTTTGATTGCTCCAATGTTACTTTGATAACTGTGGAAATTCTAGAGCTAATACATGCCAACAAGTGCTAACCTCTGGGAATGTGTGAATTTATCAGACCCATAACCCATGCGGGGTTGCCTCTTGGGGCGCCCTGGCTGCGTTGGTGACTCTAGATAACCTTGAGCCGATTGCTGGCCCCTGTGGTGGCAACGTCTCCTTTGAATGTCTGCCCTATCAACTTTCTATGGTACTTTCTGTGCCTACCATGGTGACCACGGGGACTGAGCTGGTCCCCATCCTGGGTCCTCAGGCTGGCCCTTGAATTTTCCTTTTTCAAGCAGGCATGAAATTCCATAAAATCCTCATCTTGTTTAGTGTCAAGTGGATTCTGGAACATTTTCCTTTACTTGACCAATGCTGCTTGTGGCTTGAATTGTATTTGAGTTTTTGTACTGATGTGTTGTCACATTTATCTACTTGATTTTTTGCTTGCTGCTCAGAACCTAAACCATCTAGCACAAGCCTTTCTGAGATTAAACAAGTACTGAAAGTCTTTGCATCAAACATCTTCATCTACATGTGCTCCATGATGCAGCATTTATAAGATGATTGTCAACATTCTTATTTGGTTGGTCTCTGAGGTGGAGTCTCTGGCAGAGAGCAACACACCCCTGACTCGTGGTTGGCCTTGCTTGGTATTATCAGTGTTACAGACTTTGTGTCACATTGTGAATTTAAGAGAAGATACACTGATCTGGTATATTGAAGTGCCCGTCCCGGGTGCTCGGGCCGGCCCTCGCTTTTTCCTTTGATTTCCTTAACACAATTTTGATGATCTCCTGACTTTGGGTGCGGACTTCTTGTCCATTTCTTGTCAATCGTGGCCAAGCCACACCCCCAAAAGTATTGAAGACAGCCCTCAGGTCTACACTTCCTCATTCCTACACATCATGAATCAATATCACAAGCCCAGCCACGCAGGTAGAGCCATCCACCGGCAGCGGCCCCAGAAGTGGACCAAGAGCAGCTCCGAGCGTGGAGAGCCCCCATGAGGAAACACTAGAGCTAAAAACCATCAGAATAAAGCAGTCATAAAAATATAAGAAAAGGGGGACATAAACAAGACAGACAACATAGCATACAATGGCGCATCATTCATGAGTTTATTTTCAACATTCTTATGCAAATATTTTCAACATTCTTATTTGGTTGGTCTCTGAGGTGGAGTCTCTGGCAGAGAGCAACACACCCCTGACTCGTGGTTGGCCTTGCTTGGTATTATCAGTGTTACAGACTTTGTGTCACATTGTGAATTTAAGAGAAGATACACTGATCTGGTATATTGAAGTGCCCGTCCCGGGTGCTCGGGCCGGCCCTCGCTTTTTCCTTTGATTTCCTTAACACATTTTGGATGATCTCCTGACTTTGGGTGCGGATTTCTTGTCCATTTCTTGTCAATCGTGGCCAAGCCACACCCCCAAAAGTATTGAAGACAGCCCTCAGGTCTACACTTCCTCATTCCTACACATCATGAATCAATATCACAAGCCCAGCCACGCAGGTAGAGCCATCCACCGGCAGCGGCCCCAGAAGTGGACCAAGAGCAGCTCCGAGCGTGGAGAGCCCCCATGAGGAAACACTAGAGCTAAAAACCATCAGAATAAAGCAGTCATAAAAATATAAGAAAAGGGGGACATAAACAAGACAGACAACATAGCATACAATGGCGCATCATTCATGAGTTTATTTTCAACATTCTTATGCAAATATTTTCAACATTCTTATTTGGTTGGTCTCTGAGGTGGAGTCTCTGGCAGAGAGCAACACACCCCTGACTCGTGGTTGGCCTTGCTTGGTATTATCAGTGTTACAGACTTTGTGTCACATTGTGAATTTAAGAGAAGATACACTGATCTGGTATATTGAAGTGCCCGTCCCGGGTGCTCGGGCCGGCCCTCGCTTTTTCCTTTGATTTCCTTAACACATTTTGGATGATCTCCTGACTTTGGGTGCGGACTTCTTGTCCATTTCTTGTCAATCGTGGCCAAGCCACACCCCCAAAAGTATTGAAGACAGCCCTCAGGTCTACACTTCCTCATTCCTACACATCATGAATCAATATCACAAGCCCAGCCACGCAGGTAGAGCCATCCACCGGCAGCGGCCCCAGAAGTGGACCAAGAGCAGCTCCGAGCGTGGAGAGCCCCCATGAGGAAACACTAGAGCTAAAAACCATCAGAATAAAGCAGTCATAAAAATATAAGAAAAGGGGGACATAAACAAGACAGACAACATAGCATACAATGGCGCATCATTCATGAGTTTATTTTCAACATTCTTATGCAAATATTTTCAACATTCTTATTTGGTTGGTCTCTGAGGTGGAGTCTCTGGCAGAGAGCAACACACCCCTGACTCGTGGTTGGCCTTGCTTGGTATTATCAGTGTTACAGACTTTGTGTCACATTGTGAATTTAAGAGAAGATACACTGATCTGGTATATTGAAGTGCCCGTCCCGGGTGCTCGGGCCGGCCCTCGCTTTTTCCTTTGATTTCCTTAACACATTTTGGATGATCTCCTGACTTTGGGTGCGGATTTCTTGTCCATTTCTTGTCAATCGTGGCCAAGCCACACCCCCAAAAGTATTGAAGACAGCCCTCAGGTCTACACTTCCTCATTCCTACACATCATGAATCAATATCACAAGCCCAGCCACGCAGGTAGAGCCATCCACCGGCAGCGGCCCCAGAAGTGGACCAAGAGCAGCTCCGAGGGTGGAGAGCCCCCATGAGGAAACACTAGAGCTAAAAACCATCAGAATAAAGCAGTCATAAAAATATAAGAAAAGGGGGACATAAACAAGACAGACAACATAGCATACAATGGCGCATCATTCATGAGTTTATTTTCAACATTCTTATGCAAATATTTTCAACATTCTTATTTGGTTGGTCTCTGAGGTGGAGTCTCTGGCAGAGAGCAACACACCCCTGACTCGTGGTTGGCCTTGCTTGGTATTATCAGTGTTACAGACTTTGTGTCACATTGTGAATTTAAGAGAAGATACACTGATCTGGTATATTGAAGTGCCCGTCCCGGGTGCTCGGGCCGGCCCTCGCTTTTTCCTTTGATTTCCTTAACACATTTTGGATGATCTCCTGACTTTGGGTGCGGACTTCTTGTCCATTTCTTGTCAATCGTGGCCAAGCCACACCCCCAAAAGTATTGAAGACAGCCCTCAGGTCTACACTTCCTCATTCCTACACATCATGAATCAATATCACAAGCCCAGCCACGCAGGTAGAGCCATCCACCGGCAGCGGCCCCAGAAGTGGACCAAGAGCAGCTCCGAGCGTGGAGAGCCCCCATGAGGAAACACTAGAGCTAAAAACCATCAGAATAAAGCAGTCATAAAAATATAAGAAAAGGGGGACATAAACAAGACAGACAACATAGCATACAATGGCGCATCATTCATGAGTTTATTTTCAACATTCTTATGCAAATATTTTCAACATTCTTATTTGGTTGGTCTCTGAGGTGGAGTCTCTGGCAGAGAGCAACACACCCCTGACTCGTGGTTGGCCTTGCTTGGTATTATCAGTGTTACAGACTTTGTGTCACATTGTGAATTTAAGAGAAGATACACTGATCTGGTATATTGAAGTGCCCGTCCCGGGTGCTCGGGCCGGCCCTCGCTTTTTCCTTTGATTTCCTTAACACATTTTGGATGATCTCCTGACTTTGGGTGCGGATTTCTTGTCCATTTCTTGTCAATCGTGGCCAAGCCACACCCCCAAAAGTATTGAAGACAGCCCTCAGGTCTACACTTCCTCATTCCTACACATCATGAATCAATATCACAAGCCCAGCCACGCAGGTAGAGCCATCCACCGGCAGCGGCCCCAGAAGTGGACCAAGAGCAGCTCCGAGCGTGGAGAGCCCCCATGAGGAAACACTAGAGCTAACAACATTCTTATTTGGTTGGTCTCTGAGGTGGAGTCTCTGGCAGAGAGCAACACACCCCTGACTCGTGGTTGGCCTTGCTTGGTATTATCAGTGTTACAGACTTTGTGTCACATTGTGAATTTAAGAGAAGATACACTGATCTGGTATATTGAAGTGCCCGTCCCGGGTGCTCGGGCCGGCCCTCTGCGAGGGCCGAGCTGGCCCCCGTCCCGGGTGCTCGGGCCGGCCCTCGCTTTTTCCTTTGATTTCCTTAACACATTTTGGATGATCTCCTGACTTTGGGTGCGGATTTCTTGTACATTTCTTGTCAATCGTGGCCAAGCCACACCCCCAAAAGTATTGAAGACAGCCCTCAGGTCTACACTTCCTCATTCCTACACATCATGAATCAATATCACAAGCCCAGCCACGCAGGTAGAGCCATCCACCGGCAGCGGCCCCAGAAGTGGACCAAGAGCAGCTCCGAGCGTGGAGAGCCCCCATGAGGAAACACTAGAGCTAAAAACCATCAGAATAAAGCAGTCATAAAAATATAAGAAAAGGGGGACATAAACAAGACAGACAACATAGCATACAATGGCGCATCATTCATGAGTTTATTTTCAACATTCTTATGCAAATATTTTCAACATTCTTATTTGGTTGGTCTCTGAGGTGGAGTCTCTGGCAGAGAGCAACACACCCCTGACTCGTGGTTGGCCTTGCTTGGTATTATCAGTGTTACAGACTTTGTGTCACATTGTGAATTTAAGAGAAGATACACTGATCTGGTATATTGAAGTGCCCGTCCCGGGTGCTCGGGCCGGCCCCTCGCTTTTTCCTTTGATTTCCTTAACACATTTTGGATGATCTCCTGACTTTGGGTGCGGATTTCTTGTCCATTTCTTGTCAATCGTGGCCAAGCCACACCCCCAAAGGTATTGAAGACAGCCCTCAGGTCTACACTTCCTCATTCCTGGCCCCCGTCCCGGGTGCTCGGGCCGGCCCTCGCTTTTTCCTTTGATTTCCTTAACACATTTTGGATGATCTCCTGACTTTGGGTGCGGATTTCTTGTCCATTTCTTGTCAATCGTGGCCAAGCCACACCCCCAAAAGTATTGAAGACAGCCCTCAGGTCTACACTTCCTCATTCCTACACATCATGAATCAATATCACAAGCCCAGCCACGCAGGTAGAGCCATCCACCGGCAGCGGCCCCAGAAGTGGACCAAGAGCAGCTCCGAGGGTGGAGAGCCCCCATGAGGAAACACTAGAGCTAAAAACCATCAGAATAAAGCAGTCATAAAAATATAAGAAAAGGGGGACATAAACAAGACAGACAACATAGCATACAATGGCGCATCATTCATGAGTTTATTTTCAACATTCTTATGCAAATATTTTCAACATTCTTATTTGGTTGGTCTCTGAGGTGGAGTCTCTGGCAGAGAGCAACACACCCCTGACTCGTGGTTGGCCTTGCTTGGTATTATCAGTGTTACAGACTTTGTGTCACATTGTGAATTTAAGAGAAGATACACTGATCTGGTATATTGAAGTGCCCGTCCCGGGTGCTCGGGCCGGCCCTCTGCGAGGGCCGAGCTGGCCCCCGTCCCGGGTGCTCGGGCCGGCCCTCTGCGAGGGCCGAGCTGGCCCCCGTCCCGGGTGCTCGGGCCGGCCCTCTGCGAGGGCCGAGCTGGCCCCCGTCCCGGGTGCTCGGGCCGGCCCTCGCTTTTTCCTTTGATTTCCTTAACACATTTTGGATGATCTCCTGACTTTGGGTGCGGATTTCTTGTACATTTCTTGTCAATCGTGGCCAAGCCACACCCCCAAAAGTATTGAAGACAGCCCTCAGGTCTACACTTCCTCATTCCTACACATCATGAATCAATATCACAAGCCCAGCCACGCAGGTAGAGCCATCCACCGGCAGCGGCCCCAGAAGTGGACCAAGAGCAGCTCCGAGCGTGGAGAGCCCCCATGAGGAAACACTAGAGCTAAAAACCATCAGAATAAAGCAGTCATAAAAATATAAGAAAAGGGGGACATAAACAAGACAGACAACATAGCATACAATGGCGCATCATTCATGAGTTTATTTTCAACATTCTTATGCAAATATTTTCAACATTCTTATTTGGTTGGTCTCTGAGGTGGAGTCTCTGGCAGAGAGCAACACACCCCTGACTCGTGGTTGGCCTTGCTTGGTATTATCAGTGTTACAGACTTTGTGTCACATTGTGAATTTAAGAGAAGATACACTGATCTGGTATATTGAAGTGCCCGTCCCGGGTGCTCGGGCCGGCCCTCGCTTTTTCCTTTGATTTCCTTAACACATTTTGGATGATCTCCTGACTTTGGGTGCGGATTTCTTGTCCATTTCTTGTCAATCGTGGCCAAGCCACACCCCCAAAGGTATTGAAGACAGCCCTCAGGTCTACACTTCCTCATTCCTGGCCCCCGTCCCGGGTGCTCGGGCCGGCCCTCGCTTTTTCCTTTGATTTCCTTAACACATTTTGGATGATCTCCTGACTTTGGGTGCGGATTTCTTGTCCATTTCTTGTCAATCGTGGCCAAGCCACACCCCCAAAAGTATTGAAGACAGCCCTCAGGTCTACACTTCCTCATTCCTACACATCATGAATCAATATCACAAGCCCAGCCACGCAGGTAGAGCCATCCACCGGCAGCGGCCCCAGAAGTGGACCAAGAGCAGCTCCGAGGGTGGAGAGCCCCCATGAGGAAACACTAGAGCTAAAAACCATCAGAATAAAGCAGTCATAAAAATATAAGAAAAGGGGGACATAAACAAGACAGACAACATAGCATACAATGGCGCATCATTCATGAGTTTATTTTCAACATTCTTATGCAAATATTTTCAACATTCTTATTTGGTTGGTCTCTGAGGTGGAGTCTCTGGCAGAGAGCAACACACCCCTGACTCGTGGTTGGCCTTGCTTGGTATTATCAGTGTTACAGACTTTGTGTCACATTGTGAATTTAAGAGAAGATACACTGATCTGGTATATTGAAGTGCCCGTCCCGGGTGCTCGGGCCGGCCCTCGCTTTTTCCTTTGATTTCCTTAACACATTTTGGATGATCTCCTGACTTTGGGTGCGGATTTCTTGTCCATTTCTTGTCAATCGTGGCCAAGCCACACCCCCAAAAGTATTGAAGACAGCCCTCAGGTCTACACTTCCTCATTCCTACACATCATGAATCAATATCACAAGCCCAGCCACGCAGGTAGAGCCATCCACCGGCAGCGGCCCCAGAAGTGGACCAAGAGCAGCTCCGAGGGTGGAGAGCCCCCATGAGGAAACACTAGAGCTAAAAACCATCAGAATAAAGCAGTCACAAAAATATAAGAAAAGGGGGACATAAACAAGACAGACAACATAGCATACAATGGCGCATCATTCATGAGTTTATTTTCAACATTCTTATGCAAATATTTTCAACATTCTTATTTGGTTGGTCTCTGAGGTGGAGTCTCTGGCAGAGAGCAACACACCCCTGACTCGTGGTTGGCCTTGCTTGGTATTATCAGTGTTACAGACTTTGTGTCACATTGTGAATTTAAGAGAAGATACACTGATCTGGTATATTGAAGTGCCCGTCCCGGGTGCTCGGGCCGGCCCTCGCTTTTTCCTTTGATTTCCTTAACACATTTTGGATGATCTCCTGACTTTGGGTGCGGACTTCTTGTCCATTTCTTGTCAATCGTGGCCAAGCCACACCCCCAAAAGTATTGAAGACAGCCCTCAGGTCTACACTTCCTCATTCCTACACATCATGAATCAATATCACAAGCCCAGCCACGCAGGTAGAGCCATCCACCGGCAGCGGCCCCAGAAGTGGACCAAGAGCAGCTCCGAGCGTGGAGAGCCCCCATGAGGAAACACTAGAGCTAAAAACCATCAGAATAAAGCAGTCATAAAAATATAAGAAAAGGGGGACATAAACAAGACAGACAACATAGCATACAATGGCGCATCATTCATGAGTTTATTTTCAACATTCTTATGCAAATATTTTCAACATTCTTATTTGGTTGGTCTCTGAGGTGGAGTCTCTGGCAGAGAGCAACACACCCCTGACTCGTGGTTGGCCTTGCTTGGTATTATCAGTGTTACAGACTTTGTGTCACATTGTGAATTTAAGAGAAGATACACTGATCTGGTATATTGAAGTGCCCGTCCCGGGTGCTCGGGCCGGCCCTCGCTTTTTCCTTTGATTTCCTTAACACATTTTGGATGATCTCCTGACTTTGGGTGCGGACTTCTTGTCCATTTCTTGTCAATCGTGGCCAAGCCACACCCCCAAAAGTATTGAAGACAGCCCTCAGGTCTACACTTCCTCATTCCTACACATCATGAATCAATATCACAAGCCCAGCCACGCAGGTAGAGCCATCCACCGGCAGCGGCCCCAGAAGTGGACCAAGAGCAGCTCCGAGCGTGGAGAGCCCCCATGAGGAAACACTAGAGCTAAAAACCATCAGAATAAAGCAGTCATAAAAATATAAGAAAAGGGGGACATAAACAAGACAGACAACATAGCATACAATGGCGCATCATTCATGAGTTTATTTTCAACATTCTTATGCAAATATTTTCAACATTCTTATTTGGTTGGTCTCTGAGGTGGAGTCTCTGGCAGAGAGCAACACACCCCTGACTCGTGGTTGGCCTTGCTTGGTATTATCAGTGTTACAGACTTTGTGTCACATTGTGAATTTAAGAGAAGATACACTGATCTGGTATATTGAAGTGCCCGTCCCGGGTGCTCGGGCCGGCCCTCGCTTTTTACTTTGATTTCCTTAACACATTTTGGATGATCTCCTGACTTTGGGTGCGGATTTCTTGTCCATTTCTTGTCAATCGTGGCCAAGCCACACCCCCAAAAGTATTGAAGACAGCCCTCAGGTCTACACTTCCTCATTCCTACACATCATGAATCAATATCACAAGCCCAGCCACGCAGGTAGAGCCATCCACCGGCAGCGGCCCCAGAAGTGGACCAAGAGCAGCTCCGAGGGTGGAGAGCCCCCATGAGGAAACACTAGAGCTAAAAACCATCAGAATAAAGCAGTCATAAAAATATAAGAAAAGGGGGACATAAACAAGACAGACAACATAGCATACAATGGCGCATCATTCATGAGTTTATTTTCAACATTCTTATGCAAATATTTTCAACATTCTTATTTGGTTGGTCTCTGAGGTGGAGTCTCTGGCAGAGAGCAACACACCCCTGACTCGTGGTTGGCCTTGCTTGGTATTATCAGTGTTACAGACTTTGTGTCACATTGTGAATTTAAGAGAAGATACACTGATCTGGTATATTGAAGTGCCCGTCCCGGGTGCTCGGGCCGGCCCTCGCTTTTTCCTTTGATTTCCTTAACACATTTTGGATGATCTCCTGACTTTGGGTGCGGACTTCTTGTCCATTTCTTGTCAATCGTGGCCAAGCCACACCCCCAAAAGTATTGAAGACAGCCCTCAGGTCTACACTTCCTCATTCCTACACATCATGAATCAATATCACAAGCCCAGCCACGCAGGTAGAGCCATCCACCGGCAGCGGCCCCAGAAGTGGACCAAGAGCAGCTCCGAGCGTGGAGAGCCCCCATGAGGAAACACTAGAGCTAAAAAACCATCAGAATAAAGCAGTCATAAAAATATAAGAAAAGGGGGACATAAACAAGACAGACAACATAGCATACAATGGCGCATCATTCATGAGTTTATTTTCAACATTCTTATGCAAATATTTTCAACATTCTTATTTGGTTGGTCTCTGAGGTGGAGTCTCTGGCAGAGAGCAACACACCCCTGACTCGTGGTTGGCCTTGCTTGGTATTATCAGTGTTACAGACTTTGTGTCACATTGTGAATTTAAGAGAAGATACACTGATCTGGTATATTGAAGTGCCCGTCCCGGGTGCTCGGGCCGGCCCTCGCTTTTTCCTTTGATTTCCTTAACACATTTTGGATGATCTCCTGACTTTGGGTGCGGATTTCTTGTCCATTTCTTGTCAATCGTGGCCAAGCCACACCCCCAAAAGTATTGAAGACAGCCCTCAGGTCTACACTTCCTCATTCCTACACATCATGAATCAATATCACAAGCCCAGCCACGCAGGTAGAGCCATCCACCGGCAGCGGCCCCAGAAGTGGACCAAGAGCAGCTCCGAGCGTGGAGAGCCCCCATGAGGAAACACTAGAGCTAACAACATTCTTATTTGGTTGGTCTCTGAGGTGGAGTCTCTGGCAGAGAGCAACACACCCCTGACTCGTGGTTGGCCTTGCTTGGTATTATCAGTGTTACAGACTTTGTGTCACATTGTGAATTTAAGAGAAGATACACTGATCTGGTATATTGAAGTGCCCGTCCCGGGTGCTCGGGCCGGCCCTCGCTTTTTCCTTTGATTTCCTTAACACATTTTGGATGATCTCCTGACTTTGGGTGCGGATTTCTTGTACATTTCTTGTCAATCGTGGCCAAGCCACACCCCCAAAAGTATTGAAGACAGCCCTCAGGTCTACACTTCCTCATTCCTACACATCATGAATCAATATCACAAGCCCAGCCACGCAGGTAGAGCCATCCACCGGCAGCGGCCCCAGAAGTGGACCAAGAGCAGCTCCGAGCGTGGAGAGCCCCCATGAGGAAACACTAGAGCTAAAAACCATCAGAATAAAGCAGTCATAAAAATATAAGAAAAGGGGGACATAAACAAGACAGACAACATAGCATACAATGGCGCATCATTCATGAGTTTATTTTCAACATTCTTATGCAAATATTTTCAACATTCTTATTTGGTTGGTCTCTGAGGTGGAGTCTCTGGCAGAGAGCAACACACCCCTGACTCGTGGTTGGCCTTGCTTGGTATTATCAGTGTTACAGACTTTGTGTCACATTGTGAATTTAAGAGAAGATACACTGATCTGGTATATTGAAGTGCCCGTCCCGGGTGCTCGGGCCGGCCCTCGCTTTTTCCTTTGATTTCCTTAACACATTTTGGATGATCTCCTGACTTTGGGTGCGGATTTCTTGTCCATTTCTTGTCAATCGTGGCCAAGCCACACCCCCAAAGGTATTGAAGACAGCCCTCAGGTCTACACTTCCTCATTCCTGGCCCCCGTCCCGGGTGCTCGGGCCGGCCCTCGCTTTTTCCTTTGATTTCCTTAACACATTTTGGATGATCTCCTGACTTTGGGTGCGGATTTCTTGTCCATTTCTTGTCAATCGTGGCCAAGCCACACCCCCAAAAGTATTGAAGACAGCCCTCAGGTCTACACTTCCTCATTCCTACACATCATGAATCAATATCACAAGCCCAGCCACGCAGGTAGAGCCATCCACCGGCAGCGGCCCCAGAAGTGGACCAAGAGCAGCTCCGAGGGTGGAGAGCCCCCATGAGGAAACACTAGAGCTAAAAACCATCAGAATAAAGCAGTCATAAAAATATAAGAAAAGGGGGACATAAACAAGACAGACAACATAGCATACAATGGCGCATCATTCATGAGTTTATTTTCAACATTCTTATGCAAATATTTTCAACATTCTTATTTGGTTGGTCTCTGAGGTGGAGTCTCTGGCAGAGAGCAACACACCCCTGACTCGTGGTTGGCCTTGCTTGGTATTATCAGTGTTACAGACTTTGTGTCACATTGTGAATTTAAGAGAAGATACACTGATCTGGTATATTGAAGTGCCCGTCCCGGGTGCTCGGGCCG
>JBAMNC010002191.1:0-21711 GCA_037902135.1 Cetoscarus ocellatus
GAGCTGGCCCCCGTCCCGGGTGCTCGGGCCGGCCCTCGCTTTTTCCTTTGATTTCCTTAACACATTTTGGATGATCTCCTGACTTTGGGTGCGGATTTCTTGTCCATTTCTTGTCAATCGTGGCCAAGCCACACCCCCAAAAGTATTGAAGACAGCCCTCAGGTCTACACTTCCTCATTCCTACACATCATGAATCAATATCACAAGCCCAGCCACGCAGGTAGAGCCATCCACCGGCAGCGGCCCCAGAAGTGGACCAAGAGCAGCTCCGAGCGTGGAGAGCCCCCATGAGGAAACACTAGAGCTAAAAACCATCAGAATAAAGCAGTCATAAAAATATAAGAAAAGGGGGACATAAACAAGACAGACAACATAGCATACAATGGCGCATCATTCATGAGTTTATTTTCAACATTCTTATGCAAATATTTTCAACATTCTTATTTGGTTGGTCTCTGAGGTGGAGTCTCTGGCAGAGAGCAACACACCCCTGACTCGTGGTTGGCCTTGCTTGGTATTATCAGTGTTACAGACTTTGTGTCACATTGTGAATTTAAGAGAAGATACACTGATCTGGTATATTGAAGTGCCCGTCCCGGTGCTCGGGCCGGCCCTCGCTTTTTCCTTTGATTTCCTTAACACATTTTGGATGATCTCCTGACTTTGGGTGCGGATTTCTTGTCCATTTCTTGTCAATCGTGGCCAAGCCACACCCCCAAAGGTATTGAAGACAGCCCTCAGGTCTACACTTCCTCATTCCTGGCCCCCGTCCCGGGTGCTCGGGCCGGCCCTCGCTTTTTCCTTTGATTTCCTTAACACATTTTGGATGATCTCCTGACTTTGGGTGCGGATTTCTTGTCCATTTCTTGTCAATCGTGGCCAAGCCACACCCCCAAAAGTATTGAAGACAGCCCTCAGGTCTACACTTCCTCATTCCTACACATCATGAATCAATATCACAAGCCCAGCCACGCAGGTAGAGCCATCCACCGGCAGCGGCCCCAGAAGTGGACCAAGAGCAGCTCCGAGCGTGGAGAGCCCCCATGAGGAAACACTAGAGCTAAAAACCATCAGAATAAAGCAGTCATAAAAATATAAGAAAAGGGGGACATAAACAAGACAGACAACATAGCATACAATGGCGCATCATTCATGAGTTTATTTTCAACATTCTTATGCAAATATTTTCAACATTCTTATTTGGTTGGTCTCTGAGGTGGAGTCTCTGGCAGAGAGCAACACACCCCTGACTCGTGGTTGGCCTTGCTTGGTATTATCAGTGTTACAGACTTTGTGTCACATTGTGAATTTAAGAGAAGATACACTGATCTGGTATATTGAAGTGCCCGTCCCGGTGCTCGGGCCGGCCCTCGCGAGGGCCGAGCTGGCCCTCCCGGTGCTCGGTCGCTTTTTCATCGCTTTTTCCTTGATTTCCTTAACACATTTTGGATGATCTCCTGACTTTGGGTGCGGATTTCTTGTCCATTTCTTGTCAATCGTGGCCAAGCCACACCCCCAAAAGTATTGAAGACAGCCCTCAGGTCTACACTTCCTCATTCCTACACATCATGAATCAATATCACAAGCCCAGCCACGCAGGTAGAGCCATCCACCGGCAGCGGCCCCAGAAGTGGACCAAGAGCAGCTCCGAGCGTGGAGAGCCCCCATGAGGAAACACTAGAGCTAAAAACCATCAGAATAAAGCAGTCATAAAAATATAAGAAAAGGGGGACATAAACAAGACAGACAACATAGCATACAATGGCGCATCATTCATGAGTTTATTTTCAACATTCTTATGCAAATATTTTCAACATTCTTATTTGGTTGGTCTCTGAGGTGGAGTCTCTGGCAGAGAGCAACACACCCCTGACTCGTGGTTGGCCTTGCTTGGTATTATCAGTGTTACAGACTTTGTGTCACATTGTGAATTTAAGAGAAGATACACTGATCTGGTATATTGAAGTGCCCGTCCCGGGTGCTCGGGCCGGCCCTCGCTTTTTCCTTGATTTCCTTAACACATTTGGATGATCTCCTGACTTTGGGTGCGGATTTCTTGTCCATTTCTTGTCAATCGTGGCCAAGCCACACCCCCAAAGGTATTGAAGACAGCCCTCAGTCTACACTTCCTCATTCCTGGCCCCCGTCCCGGGTGCTCGGGCCGGCCCTCGCTTTTTCCTTTGATTTCCTTAACACATTTTGGATGATCTCCTGACTTTGGGTGCGGATTTCTTGTCCATTTCTTGTCAATCGTGGCCAAGCCACACCCCCAAAAGTATTGAAGACAGCCCTCAGGTCTACACTTCCTCATTCCTACACATCATGAATCAATATCACAAGCCCAGCCACGCAGGTAGAGCCATCCACCGGCAGCGGCCCCAGAAGTGGACCAAGAGCAGCTCCGAGCGTGGAGAGCCCCCATGAGGAAACACTAGAGCTAAAAACCATCAGAATAAAGCAGTCATAAAAATATAAGAAAAGGGGGACATAAACAAGACAGACAACATAGCATACAATGGCGCATCATTCATGAGTTTTTTTCAACATTCTTATGCAAATATTTTCAACATTCTTATTTGGTTGGTCTCTGAGGTGGAGTCTCTGGCAGAGAGCAACACACCCCTGACTCGTGGTTGGCCTTGCTTGGTATTATCAGTGTTACAGACTTTGTGTCACATTGTGAATTTAAGAGAAGATACACTGATCTGGTATATTGAAGTGCCCGTCCCGGGTGCTCGGGCCGGCCCTCGCTTTTTCCTTTGATTTCCTTAACACATTTTGGATGATCTCCTGACTTTGGGTGCGGACTTCTTGTCCATTTCTTGTCAATCGTGGCCAAGCCACACCCCCAAAAGTATTGAAGACAGCCCTCAGGTCTACACTTCCTCATTCCTACACATCATGAATCAATATCACAAGCCCAGCCACGCAGGTAGAGCCATCCACCGGCAGCGGCCCCAGAAGTGGACCAAGAGCAGCTCCGAGCGTGGAGAGCCCCCATGAGGAAACACTAGAGCTAAAAACCATCAGAATAAAGCAGTCATAAAAATATAAGAAAAGGGGGACATAAACAAGACAGACAACATAGCATACAATGGCGCATCATTCATGAGTTTATTTTCAACATTCTTATGCAAATATTTTCAACATTCTTATTTGGTTGGTCTCTGAGGTGGAGTCTCTGGCAGAGAGCAACACACCCCTGACTCGTGGTTGGCCTTGCTTGGTATTATCAGTGTTACAGACTTTGTGTCACATTGTGAATTTAAGAGAAGATACACTGATCTGGTATATTGAAGTGCCCGTCCCGGGTGCTCGGGCCGGCCCCTGCGAGGGCGAGCTGGCCCCCGCCCGGGTGCTCGGGCCGGCCCTCTGAGGGCCGAGCTGGCCCCCGTCCCGGGTGCTCGGGCCGGCCCTCGCTTTTTCCTTTGATTTCCTTAACACATTTTGGATGATCTCCTGACTTTGGGTGCGGATTTCTTGTCCATTTCTTGTCAATCGTGGCCAAGCCACACCCCCAAAAGTATTGAAGACAGCCCTCAGGTCTACACTTCCTCATTCCTACACATCATGAATCAATATCACAAGCCCAGCCACGCAGGTAGAGCCATCCACCGGCAGCGGCCCCAGAAGTGGACCAAGAGCAGCTCCGAGCGTGGAGAGCCCCCATGAGGAAACACTAGAGCTAAAAACCATCAGAATAAAGCAGTCATAAAAATATAAGAAAAGGGGGACATAAACAAGACAGACAACATAGCATACAATGGCGCATCATTCATGAGTTTATTTTCAACATTCTTATGCAAATATTTTCAACATTCTTATTTGGTTGGTCTCTGAGGTGGAGTCTCTGGCAGAGAGCAACACACCCCTGACTCGTGGTTGGCCTTGCTTGGTATTATCAGTGTTACAGACTTTGTGTCACATTGTGAATTTAAGAGAAGATACACTGATCTGGTATATTGAAGTGCCCGTCCCGGGTGCTCGGGCCGGCCCTCGCTTTTTCCTTTGATTTCCTTAACACAATTTGGATGATCTCCTGACTTTGGGTGCGGACTTCTTGTCCATTTCTTGTCAATCGTGGCCAAGCCACACCCCCAAAAGTATTGAAGACAGCCCTCAGGTCTACACTTCCTCATTCCTACACATCATGAATCAATATCACAAGCCCAGCCACGCAGGTAGAGCCATCCACCGGCGAGCGTGGAGAGCCCCCATGAGGAAACACTAGAGCTAAAAACCATCAGAATAAAGCAGTCATAAAAATATAAGAAAAGGGGGACATAAACAAGACAGACAACATAGCATACAATGGCGCATCATTCATGAGTTTATTTTCAACATTCTTATGCAAATATTTTCAACATTCTTATTTGGTTGGTCTCTGAGGTGGAGTCTCTGGCAGAGAGCAACACACCCCTGACTCGTGGTTGGCCTTGCTTGGTATTATCAGTGTTACAGACTTTGTGTCACATTGTGAATTTAAGAGAAGATACACTGATCTGGTATATTGAAGTGCCCGTCCCGGGTGCTCGGGCCGGCCCTCGCTTTTTCCTTTGATTTCCTTAACACATTTTGGATGATCTCCTGACTTTGGGTGCGGATTTCTTGTCCATTTCTTGTCAATCGTGGCCAAGCCACACCCCCAAAAGTATTGAAGACAGCCCTCAGGTCTACACTTCCTCATTCCTACACATCATGAATCAATATCACAAGCCCAGCCACGCAGGTAGAGCCATCCACCGGCAGCGGCCCCAGAAGTGGACCAAGAGCAGCTCCGAGCGTGGAGAGCCCCCATGAGGAAACACTAGAGCTAAAAACCATCAGAATAAAGCAGTCATAAAAATATAAGAAAAGGGGGACATAAACAAGACAGACAACATAGCATACAATGGCGCATCATTCATGAGTTTATTTTCAACATTCTTATGCAAATATTTTCAACATTCTTATTTGGTTGGTCTCTGAGGTGGAGTCTCTGGCAGAGAGCAACACACCCCTGACTCGTGGTTGGCCTTGCTTGGTATTATCAGTGTTACAGACTTTGTGTCACATTGTGAATTTAAGAGAAGATACACTGATCTGGTATATTGAAGTGCCCGTCCCGGGTGCTCGGGCCGGCCCTCGCTTTTTCCTTTGATTTCCTTAACACATTTTGGATGATCTCCTGACTTTGGGTGCGGATTTCTTGTCCATTTCTTGTCAATCGTGGCCAAGCCACACCCCCAAAAGTATTGAAGACAGCCCTCAGGTCTACACTTCCTCATTCCTACACATCATGAATCAATATCACAAGCCCAGCCACGCAGGTAGAGCCATCCACCGGCAGCGGCCCCAGAAGTGGACCAAGAGCAGCTCCGAGCGTGGAGAGCCCCCATGAGGAAACACTAGAGCTAAAAACCATCAGAATAAAGCAGTCATAAAAATATAAGAAAAGGGGACATAAACAAGACAGACAACATAGCATACAATGGCGCATCATTCATGAGTTTATTTTCAACATTCTTATGCAAATATTTTCAACATTCTTATTTGGTTGGTCTCTGAGGTGGAGTCTCTGGCAGAGAGCAACACACCCCTGACTCGTGGTTGGCCTTGCTTGGTATTATCAGTGTTACAGACTTTGTGTCACATTGTGAATTTAAGAGAAGATACACTGATCTGGTATATTGAAGTGCCCGTCCCGGGTGCTCGGGCCGGCCCTCGCTTTTTCCTTTGATTTCCTTAACACATTTTGGATGATCTCCTGACTTTGGGTGCGGATTTCTTGTCCATTTCTTGTCAATCGTGGCCAAGCCACACCCCCAAAAGTATTGAAGACAGCCCTCAGGTCTACACTTCCTCATTCCTACACATCATGAATCAATATCACAAGCCCAGCCACGCAGGTAGAGCCATCCACCGGCAGCGGCCCCAGAAGTGGACCAAGAGCAGCTCCGAGCGTGGAGAGCCCCCATGAGGAAACACTAGAGCTAAAAACCATCAGAATAAAGCAGTCATAAAAATATAAGAAAAGGGGGACATAAACAAGACAGACAACATAGCATACAATGGCGCATCATTCATGAGTTTATTTTCAACATTCTTATGCAAATATTTTCAACATTCTTATTTGGTTGGTCTCTGAGGTGGAGTCTCTGGCAGAGAGCAACACACCCCTGACTCGTGGTTGGCCTTGCTTGGTATTATCAGTGTTACAGACTTTGTGTCACATTGTGAATTTAAGAGAAGATACACTGATCTGGTATATTGAAGTGCCCGTCCCGGGTGCTCGGGCCGGCCCTCGCTTTTTCCTTTGATTTCCTTAACACATTTTGGATGATCTCCTGACTTTGGGTGCGGACTTCTTGTCCATTTCTTGTCAATCGTGGCCAAGCCACACCCCCAAAAGTATTGAAGACAGCCCTCAGGTCTACACTTCCTCATTCCTACACATCATGAATCAATATCACAAGCCCAGCCACGCAGGTAGAGCCATCCACCGGCAGCGGCCCCAGAAGTGGACCAAGAGCAGCTCCGAGCGTGGAGAGCCCCCATGAGGAAACACTAGAGCTAAAAACCATCAGAATAAAGCAGTCATAAAAATATAAGAAAAGGGGGACATAAACAAGACAGACAACATAGCATACAATGGCGCATCATTCATGAGTTTATTTTCAACATTCTTATGCAAATATTTTCAACATTCTTATTTGGTTGGTCTCTGAGGTGGAGTCTCTGGCAGAGAGCAACACACCCCTGACTCGTGGTTGGCCTTGCTTGGTATTATCAGTGTTACAGACTTTGTGTCACATTGTGAATTTAAGAGAAGATACACTGATCTGGTATATTGAAGTGCCCGTCCCGGGTGCTCGGCCGGCCCTCGCTTTTTCCTTTGATTTCCTTAACACATTTTGGATGATCTCCTGACTTTGGGTGCGGACTTCTTGTCCATTTCTTGTCAATCGTGGCCAAGCCACACCCCCAAAAGTATTGAAGACAGCCCTCAGGTCTACACTTCCTCATTCCTACACATCATGAATCAATATCACAAGCCCAGCCACGCAGGTAGAGCCATCCACCGGCAGCGGCCCCAGAAGTGGACCAAGAGCAGCTCCGAGCGTGGAGAGCCCCCATGAGGAAACACTAGAGCTAAAAACCATCAGAATAAAGCAGTCATAAAAATATAAGAAAAGGGGGACATAAACAAGACAGACAACATAGCATACAATGGCGCATCATTCATGAGTTTATTTTCAACATTCTTATGCAAATATTTTCAACATTCTTATTTGGTTGGTCTCTGAGGTGGAGTCTCTGGCAGAGAGCAACACACCCCTGACTCGTGGTTGGCCTTGCTTGGTATTATCAGTGTTACAGACTTTGTGTCACATTGTGAATTTAAGAGAAGATACACTGATCTGGTATATTGAAGTGCCCGTCCCGGTGCTCGGGCCGGCCCTCTGCGAGGGCCGAGCTGGCCCCCGTCCCGGGTGCTCGGGCCGGCCCCTGCGAGGGCCGAGCTGGCCCCCGTCCCGGTGCTCGGCCGGCCCTCTGCGAGGGCCGAGCTGGCCCCCGTCCCGGTGCTCGGGCCGGCCCTCGCTTTTCCTTTGATTTCCTTAACACATTTTGGATGATCTCCTGACTTTGGGTGCGGATTTCTTGTCCATTTCTTGTCAATCGTGGCCAAGCCACACCCCCAAAAGTATTGAAGACAGCCCTCAGGTCTACACTTCCTCATTCCTACACATCATGAATCAATATCACAAGCCCAGCCACGCAGGTAGAGCCATCCACCGGCAGCGGCCCCAGAAGTGGACCAAGAGCAGCTCCGAGCGTGGAGAGCCCCCATGAGGAAACACTAGAGCTAAAAACATTCTTAATTTGGTTGGTCTCTGAGGTGGAGTCTCTGGCAGAGAGCAACACACCCCTGACTCGTGGTTGGCCTTGCTTGGTATTATCAGTGTTACAGACTTTGTGTCACATTGTGAATTTAAGAGAAGATACACTGATCTGGTATATTGAAGTGCCCGTCCCGGGTGCTCGGGCCGGCCTTCTGCGAGGGCCAGAGCAGACTTTGTCCCGGGTGCTCGGGAAGATACACTCTGCGAGGGCCGGCTGGTGCCCGTCCCGGTGTGCTCGGGCCGGCCCTCGCTTTTTCCTTTGATTTCCTTAACACATTTTGGATGATCTCCTGACTTTGGGTGCGGATTTCTTGTCCATTTCTTGTCAATCGTGGCCAAGCCACACCCCCAAAAGTATTGAAGACAGCCCTCAGGTCTACACTTCCTCATTCCTACACATCATGAATCAATATCACAAGCCCAGCCACGCAGGTAGAGCCATCCACCGGCAGCGGCCCCAGAAGTGGACCAAGAGCAGCTCCGAGCGTGGAGAGCCCCCATGAGGAAACACTAGAGCTAAAAACCATCAGAATAAAGCAGTCATAAAAATATAAGAAAAGGGGGACATAAACAAGACAGACAACATAGCATACAATGGCGCATCATTCATGAGTTTATTTTCAACATTCTTATGCAAATATTTTCAACATTCTTATTTGGTTGGTCTCTGAGGTGGAGTCTCTGGCAGAGAGCAACACACCCCTGACTCGTGGTTGGCCTTGCTTGGTATTATCAGTGTTACAGACTTTGTGTCACATTGTGAATTTAAGAGAAGATACACTGATCTGGTATATTGAAGTGCCCGTCCCGGGTGCTCGGGCCGGCCCTCGCTTTTTCCTTTGATTTCCTTAACACATTTTGGATGATCTCCTGACTTTGGGTGCGGATTTCTTGTCCATTTCTTGTCAATCGTGGCCAAGCCACACCCCCAAAGGTATTGAAGACAGCCCTCAGGTCTACACTTCCTCATTCCTGGCCCCCGTCCCGGGTGCTCGGGCCGGCCCTCGCTTTTTCCTTTGATTTCCTTAACACATTTTGGATGATCTCCTGACTTTGGGTGCGGATTTCTTGTCCATTTCTTGTCAATCGTGGCCAAGCCACACCCCCAAAAGTATTGAAGACAGCCCTCAGGTCTACACTTCCTCATTCCTACACATCATGAATCAATATCACAAGCCCAGCCACGCAGGTAGAGCCATCCACCGGCAGCGGCCCCAGAAGTGGACCAAGAGCAGCTCCGAGCGTGGAGAGCCCCCATGAGGAAACACTAGAGCTAAAAACCATCAGAATAAAGCAGTCATAAAAATATAAGAAAAGGGGGACATAAACAAGACAGACAACATAGCATACAATGGCGCATCATTCATGAGTTTATTTTCAACATTCTTATGCAAATATTTTCAACATTCTTATTTGGTTGGTCTCTGAGGTGGAGTCTCTGGCAGAGAGCAACACACCCCTGACTCGTGGTTGGCCTTGCTTGGTATTATCAGTGTTACAGACTTTGTGTCACATTGTGAATTTAAGAGAAGATACACTGATCTGGTATATTGAACCCGTGTTGCTCGGGCCGGCCTCTGCGAGGCCGAGTGCCCCCGTCCCGGGTGCTCGGGCCGGCCCTCTGCGAGGGCCGAGCTGGCCCCCGTCCCGGTGCTCGGGCCGGCCCTCGCTTTTTCCTTTGATTTCCTTAACACATTTTGGATGATCTCCTGACTTTGGGTGCGGATTTCTTGTCCATTTCTTGTCAATCGTGGCCAAGCCACACCCCCAAAAGTATTGAAGACAGCCCTCAGGTCTACACTTCCTCATTCCTACACATCATGAATCAATATCACAAGCCCAGCCACGCAGGTAGAGCCATCCACCGGCAGCGGCCCCAGAAGTGGACCAAGAGCAGCTCCGAGCGTGGAGAGCCCCCATGAGGAAACACTAGAGCTAAAAACCATCAGAATAAAGCAGTCATAAAAATATAAGAAAAGGGGGACATAAACAAGACAGACAACATAGCATACAATGGCGCATCATTCATGAGTTTATTTTCAACATTCTTATGCAAATATTTTCAACATTCTTATTTGGTTGGTCTCTGAGGTGGAGTCTCTGGCAGAGAGCAACACACCCCTGACTCGTGGTTGGCCTTGCTTGGTATTATCAGTGTTACAGACTTTGTGTCACATTGTGAATTTAAGAGAAGATACACTGATCTGGTATATTGAAGTGCCCGTCCCGGGTGCTCGGGCCGGCCCTCGCTTTTTCCTTTGATTTCCTTAACACATTTTGGATGATCTCCTGACTTTGGGTGCGGATTTCTTGTCCATTTCTTGTCAATCGTGGCCAAGCCACACCCCCAAAGGTATTGAAGACAGCCCTCAGGTCTACACTTCCTCATTCCTGGCCCCCGTCCCGGGTGCTCGGGCCGGCCCTCGCTTTTTCCTTTGATTTCCTTAACACATTTTGGATGATCTCCTGACTTTGGGTGCGGATTTCTTGTCCATTTCTTGTCAATCGTGGCCAAGCCACACCCCCAAAAGTATTGAAGACAGCCCTCAGGTCTACACTTCCTCATTCCTACACATCATGAATCAATATCACAAGCCCAGCCACGCAGGTAGAGCCATCCACCGGCAGCGGCCCCAGAAGTGGACCAAGAGCAGCTCCGAGCGTGGAGAGCCCCCATGAGGAAACACTAGAGCTAAAAACCATCAGAATAAAGCAGTCATAAAAATATAAGAAAAGGGGGACATAAACAAGACAGACAACATAGCATACAATGGCGCATCATTCATGAGTTTATTTTCAACATTCTTATGCAAATATTTTCAACATTCTTATTTGGTTGGTCTCTGAGGTGGAGTCTCTGGCAGAGAGCAACACACCCCTGACTCGTGGTTGGCCTTGCTTGGTATTATCAGTGTTACAGACTTTGTGTCACATTGTGAATTTAAGAGAAGATACACTGATCTGGTATATTGAAGTGCCCGTCCCGGGTGCTCGGGCCGGCCCTCGCTTTTTCCTTTGATTTCCTTAACACATTTTGGATGATCTCCTGACTTTGGGTGCGGACTTCTTGTCCATTTCTTGTCAATCGTGGCCAAGCCACACCCCCAAAAGTATTGAAGACAGCCCTCAGGTCTACACTTCCTCATTCCTACACATCATGAATCAATATCACAAGCCCAGCCACGCAGGTAGAGCCATCCACCGGCAGCGGCCCCAGAAGTGGACCAAGAGCAGCTCCGAGCGTGGAGAGCCCCCATGAGGAAACACTAGAGCTAAAAACCATCAGAATAAAGCAGTCATAAAAATATAAGAAAAGGGGGACATAAACAAGACAGACAACATAGCATACAATGGCGCATCATTCATGAGTTTATTTTCAACATTCTTATGCAAATATTTTCAACATTCTTATTTGGTTGGTCTCTGAGGTGGAGTCTCTGGCAGAGAGCAACACACCCCTGACTCGTGGTTGGCCTTGCTTGGTATTATCAGTGTTACAGACTTTGTGTCACATTGTGAATTTAAGAGAAGATACACTGATCTGGTATATTGAAGTGCCCGTCCCGGGTGCTCGGGCCGGCCCTCGCTTTTTCCTTTGATTTCCTTAACACATTTTGGATGATCTCCTGACTTTGGGTGCGGACTTCTTGTCCATTTCTTGTCAATCGTGGCCAAGCCACACCCCCAAAAGTATTGAAGACAGCCCTCAGGTCTACACTTCCTCATTCCTACACATCATGAATCAATATCACAAGCCCAGCCACGCAGGTAGAGCCATCCACCGGCAGCGGCCCCAGAAGTGGACCAAGAGCAGCTCCGAGCGTGGAGAGCCCCCATGAGGAAACACTAGAGCTAAAAACCATCAGAATAAAGCAGTCATAAAAATATAAGAAAAGGGGGACATAAACAAGACAGACAACATAGCATACAATGGCGCATCATTCATGAGTTTATTTTCAACATTCTTATGCAAATATTTTCAACATTCTTATTTGGTTGGTCTCTGAGGTGGAGTCTCTGGCAGAGAGCAACACACCCCTGACTCGTGGTTGGCCTTGCTTGGTATTATCAGTGTTACAGACTTTGTGTCACATTGTGAATTTAAGAGAAGATACACTGATCTGGTATATTGAAGTGCCCGTCCCGGGTGCTCGGGCCGGCCCTCGCTTTTTCCTTTGATTTCCTTAACACATTTTGGATGATCTCCTGACTTTGGGTGCGGATTTCTTGTCCATTTCTTGTCAATCGTGGCCAAGCCACACCCCCAAAAGTATTGAAGACAGCCCTCAGGTCTACACTTCCTCATTCCTACACATCATGAATCAATATCACAAGCCCAGCCACGCAGGTAGAGCCATCCACCGGCAGCGGCCCCAGAAGTGGACCAAGAGCAGCTCCGAGCGTGGAGAGCCCCCATGAGGAAACACTAGAGCTAAAAACCATCAGAATAAAGCAGTCATAAAAATATAAGAAAAGGGGGACATAAACAAGACAGACAACATAGCATACAATGGCGCATCATTCATGAGTTTATTTTCAACATTCTTATGCAAATATTTTCAACATTCTTATTTGGTTGGTCTCTGAGGTGGAGTCTCTGGCAGAGAGCAACACACCCCTGACTCGTGGTTGGCCTTGCTTGGTATTATCAGTGTTACAGACTTTGTGTCACATTGTGAATTTAAGAGAAGATACACTGATCTGGTATATTGAAGTGCCCGTCCCGGGTGCTCGGGCCGGCCCTCGCTTTTTCCTTTGATTTCCTTAACACATTTTGGATGATCTCCTGACTTTGGGTGCGGACTTCTTGTCCATTTCTTGTCAATCGTGGCCAAGCCACACCCCCAAAAGTATTGAAGACAGCCCTCAGGTCTACACTTCCTCATTCCTACACATCATGAATCAATATCACAAGCCCAGCCACGCAGGTAGAGCCATCCACCGGCGAGCGTGGAGAGCCCCCATGAGGAAACACTAGAGCTAAAAACCATCAGAATAAAGCAGTCATAAAAATATAAGAAAAGGGGGACATAAACAAGACAGACAACATAGCATACAATGGCGCATCATTCATGAGTTTATTTTCAACATTCTTATGCAAATATTTTCAACATTCTTATTTGGTTGGTCTCTGAGGTGGAGTCTCTGGCAGAGAGCAACACACCCCTGACTCGTGGTTGGCCTTGCTTGGTATTATCAGTGTTACAGACTTTGTGTCACATTGTGAATTTAAGAGAAGATACACTGATCTGGTATATTGAAGTGCCCGTCCCGGGTGCTCGGGCCGGCCCTCGCTTTTTCCTTTGATTTCCTTAACACATTTTGGATGATCTCCTGACTTTGGGTGCGGATTTCTTGTCCATTTCTTGTCAATCGTGGCCAAGCCACACCCCCAAAAGTATTGAAGACAGCCCTCAGGTCTACACTTCCTCATTCCTACACATCATGAATCAATATCACAAGCCCAGCCACGCAGGTAGAGCCATCCACCGGCAGCGGCCCCAGAAGTGGACCAAGAGCAGCTCCGAGCGTGGAGAGCCCCCATGAGGAAACACTAGAGCTAAAAACCATCAGAATAAAGCAGTCATAAAAATATAAGAAAAGGGGGACATAAACAAGACAGACAACATAGCATACAATGGCGCATCATTCATGAGTTTATTTTCAACATTCTTATGCAAATATTTTCAACATTCTTATTTGGTTGGTCTCTGAGGTGGAGTCTCTGGCAGAGAGCAACACACCCCTGACTCGTGGTTGGCCTTGCTTGGTATTATCAGTGTTACAGACTTTGTGTCACATTGTGAATTTAAGAGAAGATACACTGATCTGGTATATTGAAGTGCCCGTCCCGGGTGCTCGGGCCGGCCCTCGCTTTTTCCTTTGATTTCCTTAACACATTTTGGATGATCTCCTGACTTTGGGTGCGGACTTCTTGTCCATTTCTTGTCAATCGTGGCCAAGCCACACCCCCAAAAGTATTGAAGACAGCCCTCAGGTCTACACTTCCTCATTCCTACACATCATGAATCAATATCACAAGCCCAGCCACGCAGGTAGAGCCATCCACCGGCAGCGGCCCCAGAAGTGGACCAAGAGCAGCTCCGAGCGTGGAGAGCCCCCATGAGGAAACACTAGAGCTAAAAACCATCAGAATAAAGCAGTCATAAAAATATAAGAAAAGGGGGACATAAACAAGACAGACAACATAGCATACAATGGCGCATCATTCATGAGTTTATTTTCAACATTCTTATGCAAATATTTTCAACATTCTTATTTGGTTGGTCTCTGAGGTGGAGTCTCTGGCAGAGAGCAACACACCCCTGACTCGTGGTTGGCCTTGCTTGGTATTATCAGTGTTACAGACTTTGTGTCACATTGTGAATTTAAGAGAAGATACACTGATCTGGTATATTGAAGTGCCCGTCCCGGGTGCTCGGGCCGGCCCTCGCTTTTTCCTTTGATTTCCTTAACACATTTTGGATGATCTCCTGACTTTGGGTGCGGATTTCTTGTCCATTTCTTGTCAATCGTGGCCAAGCCACACCCCCAAAAGTATTGAAGACAGCCCTCAGGTCTACACTTCCTCATTCCTACACATCATGAATCAATATCACAAGCCCAGCCACGCAGGTAGAGCCATCCACCGGCAGCGGCCCCAGAAGTGGACCAAGAGCAGCTCCGAGCGTGGAGAGCCCCCATGAGGAAACACTAGAGCTAAAAACCATCAGAATAAAGCAGTCATAAAAATATAAGAAAAGGGGGACATAAACAAGACAGACAACATAGCATACAATGGCGCATCATTCATGAGTTTATTTTCAACATTCTTATGCAAATATTTTCAACATTCTTATTTGGTTGGTCTCTGAGGTGGAGTCTCTGGCAGAGAGCAACACACCCCTGACTCGTGGTTGGCCTTGCTTGGTATTATCAGTGTTACAGACTTTGTGTCACATTGTGAATTTAAGAGAAGATACACTGATCTGGTATATTGAAGTGCCCGTCCCGGGTGCTCGGGCCGGCCCTCGCTTTTTCCTTTGATTTCCTTAACACATTTTGGATGATCTCCTGACTTTGGGTGCGGACTTCTTGTCCATTTCTTGTCAATCGTGGCCAAGCCACACCCCCAAAAGTATTGAAGACAGCCCTCAGGTCTACACTTCCTCATTCCTACACATCATGAATCAATATCACAAGCCCAGCCACGCAGGTAGAGCCATCCACCGGCAGCGGCCCCAGAAGTGGACCAAGAGCA
The DNA here is from genome assembly GCA_037902135.1 of Cetoscarus ocellatus. Classification (NCBI taxonomy): domain Eukaryota; kingdom Metazoa; phylum Chordata; class Actinopteri; order Labriformes; family Labridae; genus Cetoscarus; species Cetoscarus ocellatus. The sequence continues at coordinate 15,145 of JBAMNC010002191.1, forward strand.
GCTCCGAGCGTGGAGAGCCCCCATGAGGAAACACTAGAGCTAAAAACCATCAGAATAAAGCAGTCATAAAAATATAAGAAAAGGGGGACATAAACAAGACAGACAACATAGCATACAATGGCGCATCATTCATGAGTTTATTTTCAACATTCTTATGCAAATATTTTCAACATTCTTATTTGGTTGGTCTCTGAGGTGGAGTCTCTGGCAGAGAGCAACACACCCCTGACTCGTGGTTGGCCTTGCTTGGTATTATCAGTGTTACAGACTTTGTGTCACATTGTGAATTTAAGAGAAGATACACTGATCTGGTATATTGAAGTGCCCGTCCCGGGTGCTCGGGCCGGCCCTCGCTTTTTCCTTTGATTTCCTTAACACATTTTGGATGATCTCCTGACTTTGGGTGCGGATTTCTTGTCCATTTCTTGTCAATCGTGGCCAAGCCACACCCCCAAAAGTATTGAAGACAGCCCTCAGGTCTACACTTCCTCATTCCTACACATCATGAATCAATATCACAAGCCCAGCCACGCAGGTAGAGCCATCCACCGGCAGCGGCCCCAGAAGTGGACCAAGAGCAGCTCCGAGCGTGGAGAGCCCCCATGAGGAAACACTAGAGCTAAAAACCATCAGAATAAAGCAGTCATAAAAATATAAGAAAAGGGGGACATAAACAAGACAGACAACATAGCATACAATGGCGCATCATTCATGAGTTTATTTTCAACATTCTTATGCAAATATTTTCAACATTCTTATTTGGTTGGTCTCTGAGGTGGAGTCTCTGGCAGAGAGCAACACACCCCTGACTCGTGGTTGGCCTTGCTTGGTATTATCAGTGTTACAGACTTTGTGTCACATTGTGAATTTAAGAGAAGATACACTGATCTGGTATATTGAAGTGCCCGTCCCGGGTGCTCGGGCCGGCCCTCTGCGAGGGCCGAGCTGGCCCCCTTCCCGGGCTCGGGCCGCCCTCTGCGAGGGCCGAGCTGGCCCCCGTCCCGTGCTCGGGCCGGCCCTCGCTTTTTCCTTTGATTTCCTTAACACATTTTGGATGATCTCCTGACTTTGGGTGCGGATTTCTTGTCCATTTCTTGTCAATCGTGGCCAAGCCACACCCCCAAAAGTATTGAAGACAGCCCTCAGGTCTACACTTCCTCATTCCTACACATCATGAATCAATATCACAAGCCCAGCCACGCAGGTAGAGCCATCCACCGGCAGCGGCCCCAGAAGTGGACCAAGAGCAGCTCCGAGCGTGGAGAGCCCCCATGAGGAAACACTAGAGCTAACAACATTCTTATTTGGTTGGTCTCTGAGGTGGAGTCTCTGGCAGAGAGCAACACACCCTGACTCGTGGTTGGCCTTGCTTGGTATTATCAGTGTTACAGACTTTGTGTCACATTGTGAATTTAAGAGAAGAACACTGATCTGGTATATTGAAGTGCCCGTCCGGGTGCTCGGGCCGCCCTCTGCGAGGGCCGAGCTGGCCCCCGTCCCGGGTGCTCGGGCCGGCCCTCGCTTTTTCCTTTGATTTCCTTAACACATTTTGGATGATCTCCTGACTTTGGGTGCGGATTTCTTGTCCATTTCTTGTCAATCGTGGCCAAGCCACACCCCCAAAAGTATTGAAGACAGCCCTCAGGTCTACACTTCCTCATTCCTACACATCATGAATCAATATCACAAGCCCAGCCACGCAGGTAGAGCCATCCACCGGCAGCGGCCCCAGAAGTGGACCAAGAGCAGCTCCGAGCGTGGAGAGCCCCCATGAGGAAACACTAGAGCTAAAAACCATCAGAATAAAGCAGTCATAAAAATATAAGAAAAGGGGGACATAAACAAGACAGACAACATAGCATACAATGGCGCATCATTCATGAGTTTATTTTCAACATTCTTATGCAAATATTTTCAACATTCTTATTTGGTTGGTCTCTGAGGTGGAGTCTCTGGCAGAGAGCAACACACCCCTGACTCGTGGTTGGCCTTGCTTGGTATTATCAGTGTTACAGACTTTGTGTCACATTGTGAATTTAAGAGAAGATACACTGATCTGGTATATTGAAGTGCCCGTCCCGGTGCTCGGGCCGCCCTCGCTTTTTCCTTTGATTTCCTTAACACATTTTGGATGATCTCCTGACTTTGGGTGCGGATTTCTTGTCCATTTCTTGTCAATCGTGGCCAAGCCACACCCCCAAAGGTATTGAAGACAGCCCTCAGGTCTACACTTCCTCATTCCTGGCCCCCGTCCCGGTGCTCGGGCCGGCCCTCGCTTTTTCCTTTGATTTCCTTAACACATTTTGGATGATCTCCTGACTTTGGGTGCGGATTTCTTGTCCATTTCTTGTCAATCGTGGCCAAGCCACACCCCCAAAAGTATTGAAGACAGCCCTCAGGTCTACACTTCCTCATTCCTACACATCATGAATCAATATCACAAGCCCAGCCACGCAGGTAGAGCCATCCACCGGCAGCGGCCCCAGAAGTGGACCAAGAGCAGCTCCGAGCGTGGAGAGCCCCCATGAGGAAACACTAGAGCTAAAAACCATCAGAATAAAGCAGTCATAAAAATATAAGAAAAGGGGGACATAAACAAGACAGACAACATAGCATACAATGGCGCATCATTCATGAGTTTATTTTCAACATTCTTATGCAAATATTTTCAACATTCTTATTTGGTTGGTCTCTGAGGTGGAGTCTCTGGCAGAGAGCAACACACCCCTGACTCGTGGTTGGCCTTGCTTGGTATTATCAGTGTTACAGACTTTGTGTCACATTGTGAATTTAAGAGAAGATACACTGATCTGGTATATTGAAGTGCCCGCCGGGTGCTCGGCGCCGGCCCTCTGCGAGGGCCGAGCTGGCCCCGTCCCGGGTGCTCGGGCCGGCCCTCTGCGAGGCCGAGCTGGCCCCGTCCCGGGTGCTCGGGCCGGCCCTCGCTTTTTCCTTTGATTTCCTTAACACATTTTGGATGATCTCCTGACTTTGGGTGCGGATTTCTTGTCATTTCTTGTCAATCGTGGCCAAGCCACACCCCCAAAAGTATTGAAGACAGCCCTCAGGTCTACACTTCCTCATTCCTACACATCATGAATCAATATCACAAGCCCAGCCACGCAGGTAGAGCCATCCACCGGCAGCGGCCCCAGAAGTGGACCAAGAGCAGCTCCGAGCGTGGAGAGCCCCCATGAGGAAACACTAGAGCTAAAAACCATCAGAATAAAGCAGTCATAAAAATATAAGAAAAGGGGACATAAACAAGACAGACAACATAGCATACAATGGCGCATCATTCATGAGTTTATTTTCAACATTCTTATGCAAATATTTTCAACATTCTTATTTGGTTGGTCTCTGAGGTGGAGTCTCTGGCAGAGAGCAACACACCCCTGACTCGTGGTTGGCCTTGCTTGGTATTATCAGTGTTACAGACTTTGTGTCACATTGTGAATTTAAGAGAAGATACACTGATCTGGTATATTGAAGTGCCCGTCCCGGGTGCTCGGGCGGCCCTCGCTTTTTCCTTGATTCCTTAACACATTTTGGATGATCTCCTGACTTTGGGTGCGGATTTCTTGTCCATTTCTTGTCAATCGTGGCCAAGCCACACCCCAAAAGTATTGAAGACAGCCCTCAGGTCTACACTTCCTCATTCCTGGCCCCCGTCCCGGGTGCTCGGGCCGGCCCTCGCTTTTTCCTTTGATTTCCTTAACACATTTTGGATGATCTCTGACTTTGGGTGCGGATTTCTTGTCCATTTCTTGTCAATCGTGGCCAAGCCACACCCCCAAAAGTATTGAAGACAGCCCTCAGGTCTACACTTCCTCATTCCTACACATCATGAATCAATATCACAAGCCCAGCCACGCAGGTAGAGCCATCCACCGGCAGCGGCCCCAGAAGTGGACCAAGAGCAGCTCCGAGCGTGGAGAGCCCCCATGAGGAAACACTAGAGCTAAAAACCATCAGAATAAAGCAGTCATAAAAATATAAGAAAAGGGGGACATAAACAAGACAGACAACATAGCATACAATGGCGCATCATTCATGAGTTTATTTTCAACATTCTTATGCAAATATTTTCAACATTCTTATTTGGTTGGTCTCTGAGGTGGAGTCTCTGGCAGAGAGCAACACACCCTGACTCGTGGTTGGCCTTGCTTGGTATTATCAGTGTTACAGACTTTGTGTCACATTGTGAATTTAAGAGAAGATACACTGATCTGGTATATTGAAGTGCCCGTCCCGGGTGCTCGGGCCGGCCCTCGCTTTTTCCTTTGATTTCCTTAACACATTTTGGATGATCTCCTGACTTTGGGTGCGGATTTCTTGTCCATTTCTTGTCAATCGTGGCCAAGCCACACCCCCAAAAGTATTGAAGACAGCCCTCAGGTCTACACTTCCTCATTCCTACACATCATGAATCAATATCACAAGCCCAGCCACGCAGGTAGAGCCATCCACCGGCAGCGGCCCCAGAAGTGGACCAAGAGCAGCTCCGAGCGTGGAGAGCCCCCATGAGGAAACACTAGAGCTAAAAACCATCAGAATAAAGCAGTCATAAAAATATAAGAAAAGGGGGACATAAACAAGACAGACAACATAGCATACAATGGCGCATCATTCATGAGTTTATTTTCAACATTCTTATGCAAATATTTTCAACATTCTTATTTGGTTGGTCTCTGAGGTGGAGTCTCTGGCAGAGAGCAACACACCCCTGACTCGTGGTTGGCCTTGCTTGGTATTATCAGTGTTACAGACTTTGTGTCACATTGTGAATTTAAGAGAAGATACACTGATCTGGTATATTGAAGTGCCCGTCCGGGTGCTCGGGCCGGCCCTCGCTTTTTCCTTTGATTTCCTTAACACATTTTGGATGATCTCCTGACTTTGGGTGCGGACTTCTTGTCCATTTCTTGTCAATCGTGGCCAAGCCACACCCCCAAAAGTATTGAAGACAGCCCTCAGGTCTACACTTCCTCATTCCTACACATCATGAATCAATATCACAAGCCCAGCCACGCAGGTAGAGCCATCCACCGGCAGCGGCCCCAGAAGTGGACCAAGAGCAGCTCCGAGCGTGGAGAGCCCCCATGAGGAAACACTAGAGCTAAAAACCATCAGAATAAAGCAGTCATAAAAATATAAGAAAAAGGGGGACATAAACAAGACAGACAACATAGCATACAATGGCGCATCATTCATGAGTTTATTTTCAACATTCTTATGCAAATATTTTCAACATTCTTATTTGGTTGGTCTCTGAGGTGGAGTCTCTGGCAGAGAGCAACACACCCCTGACTCGTGGTTGGCCTTGCTTGGTATTATCAGTGTTACAGACTTTGTGTCACATTGTGAATTTAAGAGAAGATACACTGATCTGGTATATTGAAGTGCCCGTCCCGGGTGCTCGGGCCGGCCCTCGCTTTTTCCTTTGATTTCCTTAACACATTTTGGATGATCTCCTGACTTTGGGTGCGGATTTCTTGTCCATTTCTTGTCAATCGTGGCCAAGCCACACCCCAAAAGTATTGAAGACAGCCTCAGGTCTACACTTCCTCATTCCTACACATCATGAATCAATATCACAAGCCCAGCCACGCAGGTAGAGCCATCCACCGGCAGCGGCCCCAGAAGTGGACCAAGAGCAGCTCCGAGCGTGGAGAGCCCCCATGAGGAAACACTAGAGCTAAAAACCATCAGAATAAAGCAGTCATAAAAATATAAGAAAAGGGGGACATAAACAAGACAGACAACATAGCATACAATGGCGCATCATTCATGAGTTTATTTTCAACATTCTTATGCAAATATTTTCAACATTCTTATTTGGTTGGTCTCTGAGGTGGAGTCTCTGGCAGAGAGCAACACACCCCTGACTCGTGGTTGGCCTTGCTTGGTATTATCAGTGTTACAGACTTTGTGTCACATTGTGAATTTAAGAGAAGATACACTGATCTGGTATATTGAAGTGCCCGTCCCGGGTGCTCGGGCCGGCCCTCGCTTTTTCCTTTGATTTCCTTAACACATTTTGGATGATCTCCTGACTTTGGGTGCGGACTTCTTGTCCATTTCTTGTCAATCGTGGCCAAGCCACACCCCCAAAAGTATTGAAGACAGCCCTCAGGTCTACACTTCCTCATTCCTACACATCATGAATCAATATCACAAGCCCAGCCACGCAGGTAGAGCCATCCACCGGCAGCGGCCCCAGAAGTGGACCAAGAGCAGCTCCGAGCGTGGAGAGCCCCATGAGGAAACACTAGAGCTAAAAACCATCAGAATAAAGCAGTCATAAAAATATAAGAAAAGGGGGACATAAACAAGACAGACAACATAGCATACAATGGCGCATCATTCATGAGTTTATTTTCAACATTCTTATGCAAATATTTTCAACATTCTTATTTGGTTGGTCTCTGAGGTGGAGTCTCTGGCAGAGAGCAACACACCCCTGACTCGTGGTTGGCCTTGCTTGGTATTATCAGTGTTACAGACTTTGTGTCACATTGTGAATTTAAGAGAAGATACACTGATCTGGTATATTGAAGTGCCCGT
>JBAMNC010002192.1:0-33698 GCA_037902135.1 Cetoscarus ocellatus
TCCCGGGTGCTCGGGCCGGCCCTCGCTTTTTCCTTTGATTTCCTTAACACATTTTGGATGATCTCCTGACTTTGGGTGCGGACTTCTTGTCCATTTCTTGTCAATCGTGGCCAAGCCACACCCCCAAAAGTATTGAAGACAGCCCTCAGGTCTACACTTCCTCATTCCTACACATCATGAATCAATATCACAAGCCCAGCCACGCAGGTAGAGCCATCCACCGGCAGCGGCCCCAGAAGTGGACCAAGAGCAGCTCCGAGCGTGGAGAGCCCCCATGAGGAAACACTAGAGCTAAAAACCATCAGAATAAAGCAGTCATAAAAATATAAGAAAAGGGGGACATAAACAAGACAGACAACATAGCATACAATGGCGCATCATTCATGAGTTTATTTTCAACATTCTTATGCAAATATTTTCAACATTCTTATTTGGTTGGTCTCTGAGGTGGAGTCTCTGGCAGAGAGCAACACACCCCTGACTCGTGGTTGGCCTTGCTTGGTATTATCAGTGTTACAGACTTTGTGTCACATTGTGAATTTAAGAGAAGATACACTGATCTGGTATATTGAAGTGCCCGTCCCGGGTGCTCGGGCCGGCCCTCGCTTTTTCCTTTGATTTCCTTAACACATTTTGGATGATCTCCTGACTTTGGGTGCGGATTTCTTGTCCATTTCTTGTCAATCGTGGCCAAGCCACACCCCCAAAAGTATTGAAGACAGCCCTCAGGTCTACACTTCCTCATTCCTACACATCATGAATCAATATCACAAGCCCAGCCACGCAGGTAGAGCCATCCACCGGCAGCGGCCCCAGAAGTGGACCAAGAGCAGCTCCGAGCGTGGAGAGCCCCCATGAGGAAACACTAGAGCTAAAAACCATCAGAATAAAGCAGTCATAAAAATATAAGAAAAGGGGGACATAAACAAGACAGACAACATAGCATACAATGGCGCATCATTCATGAGTTTATTTTCAACATTCTTATGCAAATATTTTCAACATTCTTATTTGGTTGGTCTCTGAGGTGGAGTCTCTGGCAGAGAGCAACACACCCCTGACTCGTGGTTGGCCTTGCTTGGTATTATCAGTGTTACAGACTTTGTGTCACATTGTGAATTTAAGAGAAGATACACTGATCTGGTATATTGAAGTGCCCGTCCCGGGTGCTCGGCCGGCCCTCGCTTTTTCCTTTGATTTCCTTAACACATTTTGGATGATCTCCTGACTTTGGGTGCGGATTTCTTGTCCATTTCTTGTCAATCGTGGCCAAGCCACACCCCCAAAAGTATTGAAGACAGCCCTCAGGTCTACACTTCCTCATTCCTACACATCATGAATCAATATCACAAGCCCAGCCACGCAGGTAGAGCCATCCACCGGCAGCGGCCCCAGAAGTGGACCAAGAGCAGCTCCGAGCGTGGAGAGCCCCCATGAGGAAACACTAGAGCTAAAAACCATCAGAATAAAGCAGTCATAAAAATATAAGAAAAGGGGGACATAAACAAGACAGACAACATAGCATACAATGGCGCATCATTCATGAGTTTATTTTCAACATTCTTATGCAAATATTTTCAACATTCTTATTTGGTTGGTCTCTGAGGTGGAGTCTCTGGCAGAGAGCAACACACCCCTGACTCGTGGTTGGCCTTGCTTGGTATTATCAGTGTTACAGACTTTGTGTCACATTGTGAATTTAAGAGAAGATACACTGATCTGGTATATTGAAGTGCCCGTCCCGGTGCTCGGGCCGGCCCTCGCTTTTTCCTTTGATTTCCTTAACACATTTTGGATGATCTCCTGACTTTGGGTGCGGATTTCTTGTCCATTTCTTGTCAATCGTGGCCAAGCCACACCCCCAAAAGTATTGAAGACAGCCCTCAGGTCTACACTTCCTCATTCCTACACATCATGAATCAATATCACAAGCCCAGCCACGCAGGTAGAGCCATCCACCGGCAGCGGCCCCAGAAGTGGACCAAGAGCAGCTCCGAGCGTGGAGAGCCCCCATGAGGAAACACTAGAGCTAAAAACCATCAGAATAAAGCAGTCATAAAAATATAAGAAAAGGGGGACATAAACAAGACAGACAACATAGCATACAATGGCGCATCATTCATGAGTTTATTTTCAACATTCTTATGCAAATATTTTCAACATTCTTATTTGGTTGGTCTCTGAGGTGGAGTCTCTGGCAGAGAGCAACACACCCCTGACTCGTGGTTGGCCTTGCTTGGTATTATCAGTGTTACAGACTTTGTGTCACATTGTGAATTTAAGAGAAGATACACTGATCTGGTATATTGAAGTGCCCGTCCCGGGTGCTCGGGCCGGCCCTCGCTTTTTCCTTTGATTTCCTTAACACATTTTGGATGATCTCCTGACTTTGGGTGCGGATTTCTTGTCCATTTCTTGTCAATCGTGGCCAAGCCACACCCCCAAAAGTATTGAAGACAGCCCTCAGGTCTACACTTCCTCATTCCTACACATCATGAATCAATATCACAAGCCCAGCCACGCAGGTAGAGCCATCCACCGGCAGCGGCCCCAGAAGTGGACCAAGAGCAGCTCCGAGCGTGGAGAGCCCCCATGAGGAAACACTAGAGCTAAAAACCATCAGAATAAAGCAGTCATAAAAATATAAGAAAAGGGGGACATAAACAAGACAGACAACATAGCATACAATGGCGCATCATTCATGAGTTTATTTTCAACATTCTTATGCAAATATTTTCAACATTCTTATTTGGTTGGTCTCTGAGGTGGAGTCTCTGGCAGAGAGCAACACACCCCTGACTCGTGGTTGGCCTTGCTTGGTATTATCAGTGTTACAGACTTTGTGTCACATTGTGAATTTAAGAGAAGATACACTGATCTGGTATATTGAAGTGCCCGTCCCGGGTGCTCGGGCCGGCCCTCGCTTTTTCCTTTGATTTCCTTAACACATTTTGGATGATCTCCTGACTTTGGGTGCGGATTTCTTGTCCATTTCTTGTCAATCGTGGCCAAGCCACACCCCCAAAAGTATTGAAGACAGCCCTCAGGTCTACACTTCCTCATTCCTACACATCATGAATCAATATCACAAGCCCAGCCACGCAGGTAGAGCCATCCACCGGCAGCGGCCCCAGAAGTGGACCAAGAGCAGCTCCGAGCGTGGAGAGCCCCCATGAGGAAACACTAGAGCTAAAAACCATCAGAATAAAGCAGTCATAAAAATATAAGAAAAGGGGGACATAAACAAGACAGACAACATAGCATACAATGGCGCATCATTCATGAGTTTATTTTCAACATTCTTATGCAAATATTTTCAACATTCTTATTTGGTTGGTCTCTGAGGTGGAGTCTCTGGCAGAGAGCAACACACCCCTGACTCGTGGTTGGCCTTGCTTGGTATTATCAGTGTTACAGACTTTGTGTCACATTGTGAATTTAAGAGAAGATACACTGATCTGGTATATTGAAGTGCCCGTCCCGGGTGCTCGGGCCGGCCCTCGCTTTTTCCTTTGATTTCCTTAACACATTTTGGATGATCTCCTGACTTTGGGTGCGGATTTCTTGTCCATTTCTTGTCAATCGTGGCCAAGCCACACCCCCAAAAGTATTGAAGACAGCCCTCAGGTCTACACTTCCTCATTCCTACACATCATGAATCAATATCACAAGCCCAGCCACGCAGGTAGAGCCATCCACCGGCAGCGGCCCCAGAAGTGGACCAAGAGCAGCTCCGAGCGTGGAGAGCCCCCATGAGGAAACACTAGAGCTAAAAACCATCAGAATAAAGCAGTCATAAAAATATAAGAAAAGGGGGACATAAACAAGACAGACAACATAGCATACAATGGCGCATCATTCATGAGTTTATTTTCAACATTCTTATGCAAATATTTTCAACATTCTTATTTGGTTGGTCTCTGAGGTGGAGTCTCTGGCAGAGAGCAACACACCCCTGACTCGTGGTTGGCCTTGCTTGGTATTATCAGTGTTACAGACTTTGTGTCACATTGTGAATTTAAGAGAAGATACACTGATCTGGTATATTGAAGTGCCCGTCCCGGGTGCTCGGGCCGGCCCTCGCTTTTTACTTTGATTTCCTTAACACATTTTGGATGATCTCCTGACTTTGGGTGCGGATTTCTTGTCCATTTCTTGTCAATCGTGGCCAAGCCACACCCCCAAAGGTATTGAAGACAGCCCTCAGGTCTACACTTCCTCATTCCTGGCCCCCGTCCCGGGTGCTCGGGCCGGCCCTCGCTTTTTCCTTTGATTTCCTTAACACATTTTGGATGATCTCCTGACTTTGGGTGCGGATTTCTTGTCCATTTCTTGTCAATCGTGGCCAAGCCACACCCCCAAAAGTATTGAAGACAGCCCTCAGGTCTACACTTCCTCATTCCTACACATCATGAATCAATATCACAAGCCCAGCCACGCAGGTAGAGCCATCCACCGGCAGCGGCCCCAGAAGTGGACCAAGAGCAGCTCCGAGCGTGGAGAGCCCCCATGAGGAAACACTAGAGCTAAAAACCATCAGAATAAAGCAGTCATAAAAATATAAGAAAAGGGGGACATAAACAAGACAGACAACATAGCATACAATGGCGCATCATTCATGAGTTTATTTTCAACATTCTTATGCAAATATTTTCAACATTCTTATTTGGTTGGTCTCTGAGGTGGAGTCTCTGGCAGAGAGCAACACACCCCTGACTCGTGGTTGGCCTTGCTTGGTATTATCAGTGTTACAGACTTTGTGTCACATTGTGAATTTAAGAGAAGATACACTGATCTGGTATATTGAAGTGCCCGTCCCGGGTGCTCGGGCCGGCCCTCGCTTTTTCCTTTGATTTCCTTAACACATTTTGGATGATCTCCTGACTTTGGGTGCGGACTTCTTGTCCATTTCTTGTCAATCGTGGCCAAGCCACACCCCCAAAAGTATTGAAGACAGCCCTCAGGTCTACACTTCCTCATTCCTACACATCATGAATCAATATCACAAGCCCAGCCACGCAGGTAGAGCCATCCACCGGCAGCGGCCCCAGAAGTGGACCAAGAGCAGCTCCGAGCGTGGAGAGCCCCCATGAGGAAACACTAGAGCTAAAAACCATCAGAATAAAGCAGTCATAAAAATATAAGAAAAGGGGGACATAAACAAGACAGACAACATAGCATACAATGGCGCATCATTCATGAGTTTATTTTCAACATTCTTATGCAAATATTTTCAACATTCTTATTTGGTTGGTCTCTGAGGTGGAGTCTCTGGCAGAGAGCAACACACCCCTGACTCGTGGTTGGCCTTGCTTGGTATTATCAGTGTTACAGACTTTGTGTCACATTGTGAATTTAAGAGAAGATACACTGATCTGGTATATTGAAGTGCCCGTCCCGGGTGCTCGGGCCGGCCCTCGCTTTTTCCTTTGATTTCCTTAACACATTTTGGATGATCTCCTGACTTTGGGTGCGGATTTCTTGTCCATTTCTTGTCAATCGTGGCCAAGCCACACCCCCAAAAGTATTGAAGACAGCCCTCAGGTCTACACTTCCTCATTCCTACACATCATGAATCAATATCACAAGCCCAGCCACGCAGGTAGAGCCATCCACCGGCAGCGGCCCCAGAAGTGGACCAAGAGCAGCTCCGAGCGTGGAGAGCCCCCATGAGGAAACACTAGAGCTAAAAACCATCAGAATAAAGCAGTCATAAAAATATAAGAAAAGGGGGACATAAACAAGACAGACAACATAGCATACAATGGCGCATCATTCATGAGTTTATTTTCAACATTCTTATGCAAATATTTTCAACATTCTTATTTGGTTGGTCTCTGAGGTGGAGTCTCTGGCAGAGAGCAACACACCCCTGACTCGTGGTTGGCCTTGCTTGGTATTATCAGTGTTACAGACTTTGTGTCACATTGTGAATTTAAGAGAAGATACACTGATCTGGTATATTGAAGTGCCCGTCCCGGGTGCTCGGGCCGGCCCTCGCTTTTTCCTTTGATTTCCTTAACACATTTTGGATGATCTCCTGACTTTGGGTGCGGATTTCTTGTCCATTTCTTGTCAATCGTGGCCAAGCCACACCCCCAAAAGTATTGAAGACAGCCCTCAGGTCTACACTTCCTCATTCCTACACATCATGAATCAATATCACAAGCCCAGCCACGCAGGTAGAGCCATCCACCGGCAGCGGCCCCAGAAGTGGACCAAGAGCAGCTCCGAGCGTGGAGAGCCCCCATGAGGAAACACTAGAGCTAAAAACCATCAGAATAAAGCAGTCATAAAAATATAAGAAAAGGGGGACATAAACAAGACAGACAACATAGCATACAATGGCGCATCATTCATGAGTTTATTTTCAACATTCTTATGCAAATATTTTCAACATTCTTATTTGGTTGGTCTCTGAGGTGGAGTCTCTGGCAGAGAGCAACACACCCCTGACTCGTGGTTGGCCTTGCTTGGTATTATCAGTGTTACAGACTTTGTGTCACATTGTGAATTTAAGAGAAGATACACTGATCTGGTATATTGAAGTGCCCGTCCCGGGTGCTCGGGCCGGCCCTCGCTTTTTCCTTTGATTTCCTTAACACATTTTGGATGATCTCCTGACTTTGGGTGCGGATTTCTTGTCCATTTCTTGTCAATCGTGGCCAAGCCACACCCCCAAAAGTATTGAAGACAGCCCTCAGGTCTACACTTCCTCATTCCTACACATCATGAATCAATATCACAAGCCCAGCCACGCAGGTAGAGCCATCCACCGGCAGCGGCCCCAGAAGTGGACCAAGAGCAGCTCCGAGCGTGGAGAGCCCCCATGAGGAAACACTAGAGCTAAAAACCATCAGAATAAAGCAGTCATAAAAATATAAGAAAAGGGGGACATAAACAAGACAGACAACATAGCATACAATGGCGCATCATTCATGAGTTTATTTTCAACATTCTTATGCAAATATTTTCAACATTCTTATTTGGTTGGTCTCTGAGGTGGAGTCTCTGGCAGAGAGCAACACACCCCTGACTCGTGGTTGGCCTTGCTTGGTATTATCAGTGTTACAGACTTTGTGTCACATTGTGAATTTAAGAGAAGATACACTGATCTGGTATATTGAAGTGCCCGTCCCGGGTGCTCGGGCCGGCCCTCGCTTTTTCCTTTGATTTCCTTAACACATTTTGGATGATCTCCTGACTTTGGGTGCGGATTTCTTGTCCATTTCTTGTCAATCGTGGCCAAGCCACACCCCCAAAAGTATTGAAGACAGCCCTCAGGTCTACACTTCCTCATTCCTACACATCATGAATCAATATCACAAGCCCAGCCACGCAGGTAGAGCCATCCACCGGCAGCGGCCCCAGAAGTGGACCAAGAGCAGCTCCGAGCGTGGAGAGCCCCCATGAGGAAACACTAGAGCTAAAAACCATCAGAATAAAGCAGTCATAAAAATATAAGAAAAGGGGGACATAAACAAGACAGACAACATAGCATACAATGGCGCATCATTCATGAGTTTATTTTCAACATTCTTATGCAAATATTTTCAACATTCTTATTTGGTTGGTCTCTGAGGTGGAGTCTCTGGCAGAGAGCAACACACCCCTGACTCGTGGTTGGCCTTGCTTGGTATTATCAGTGTTACAGACTTTGTGTCACATTGTGAATTTAAGAGAAGATACACTGATCTGGTATATTGAAGTGCCCGTCCCGGGTGCTCGGGCCGGCCCTCGCTTTTTCCTTTGATTTCCTTAACACATTTTGGATGATCTCCTGACTTTGGGTGCGGATTTCTTGTCCATTTCTTGTCAATCGTGGCCAAGCCACACCCCCAAAGGTATTGAAGACAGCCCTCAGGTCTACACTTCCTCATTCCTGGCCCCCGTCCCGGTGCTCGGGCCGGCCCTCGCTTTTTCCTTTGATTTCCTTAACACATTTTGGATGATCTCCTGACTTTGGGTGCGGATTTCTTGTCCATTTCTTGTCAATCGTGGCCAAGCCACACCCCCAAAAGTATTGAAGACAGCCCTCAGGTCTACACTTCCTCATTCCTACACATCATGAATCAATATCACAAGCCCAGCCACGCAGGTAGAGCCATCCACCGGCAGCGGCCCCAGAAGTGGACCAAGAGCAGCTCCGAGCGTGGAGAGCCCCCATGAGGAAACACTAGAGCTAAAAACCATCAGAATAAAGCAGTCATAAAAATATAAGAAAAGGGGGACATAAACAAGACAGACAACATAGCATACAATGGCGCATCATTCATGAGTTTATTTTCAACATTCTTATGCAAATATTTTCAACATTCTTATTTGGTTGGTCTCTGAGGTGGAGTCTCTGGCAGAGAGCAACACACCCCTGACTCGTGGTTGGCCTTGCTTGGTATTATCAGTGTTACAGACTTTGTGTCACATTGTGAATTTAAGAGAAGATACACTGATCTGGTATATTGAAGTGCCCGTCCCGGGTGCTCGGGCCGGCCCTCGCTTTTTCCTTTGATTTCCTTAACACATTTTGGATGATCTCCTGACTTTGGGTGCGGACTTCTTGTCCATTTCTTGTCAATCGTGGCCAAGCCACACCCCCAAAAGTATTGAAGACAGCCCTCAGGTCTACACTTCCTCATTCCTACACATCATGAATCAATATCACAAGCCCAGCCACGCAGGTAGAGCCATCCACCGGCAGCGGCCCCAGAAGTGGACCAAGAGCAGCTCCGAGCGTGGAGAGCCCCCATGAGGAAACACTAGAGCTAAAAACCATCAGAATAAAGCAGTCATAAAAATATAAGAAAAGGGGGACATAAACAAGACAGACAACATAGCATACAATGGCGCATCATTCATGAGTTTATTTTCAACATTCTTATGCAAATATTTTCAACATTCTTATTTGGTTGGTCTCTGAGGTGGAGTCTCTGGCAGAGAGCAACACACCCCTGACTCGTGGTTGGCCTTGCTTGGTATTATCAGTGTTACAGACTTTGTGTCACATTGTGAATTTAAGAGAAGATACACTGATCTGGTATATTGAAGTGCCCGTCCCGGTGCTCGGGCCGGCCCTCGCTTTTTCCTTTGATTTCCTTAACACATTTTGGATGATCTCCTGACTTTGGGTGCGGATTTCTTGTCCATTTCTTGTCAATCGTGGCCAAGCCACACCCCCAAAGGTATTGAAGACAGCCCTCAGGTCTACACTTCCTCATTCCTGGCCCCCGTCCCGGGTGCTCGGGCCGGCCCTCGCTTTTTCCTTTGATTTCCTTAACACATTTTGGATGATCTCCTGACTTTGGGTGCGGATTTCTTGTCCATTTCTTGTCAATCGTGGCCAAGCCACACCCCCAAAAGTATTGAAGACAGCCCTCAGGTCTACACTTCCTCATTCCTACACATCATGAATCAATATCACAAGCCCAGCCACGCAGGTAGAGCCATCCACCGGCAGCGGCCCCAGAAGTGGACCAAGAGCAGCTCCGAGCGTGGAGAGCCCCCATGAGGAAACACTAGAGCTAAAAACCATCAGAATAAAGCAGTCATAAAAATATAAGAAAAGGGGGACATAAACAAGACAGACAACATAGCATACAATGGCGCATCATTCATGAGTTTATTTTCAACATTCTTATGCAAATATTTTCAACATTCTTATTTGGTTGGTCTCTGAGGTGGAGTCTCTGGCAGAGAGCAACACACCCCTGACTCGTGGTTGGCCTTGCTTGGTATTATCAGTGTTACAGACTTTGTGTCACATTGTGAATTTAAGAGAAGATACACTGATCTGGTATATTGAAGTGCCCGTCCCGGGTGCTCGGGCCGGCCCTCGCTTTTTCCTTTGATTTCCTTAACACATTTTGGATGATCTCCTGACTTTGGGTGCGGATTTCTTGTCCATTTCTTGTCAATCGTGGCCAAGCCACACCCCCAAAAGTATTGAAGACAGCCCTCAGGTCTACACTTCCTCATTCCTACACATCATGAATCAATATCACAAGCCCAGCCACGCAGGTAGAGCCATCCACCGGCAGCGGCCCCAGAAGTGGACCAAGAGCAGCTCCGAGCGTGGAGAGCCCCCATGAGGAAACACTAGAGCTAAAAACCATCAGAATAAAGCAGTCATAAAAATATAAGAAAAGGGGGACATAAACAAGACAGACAACATAGCATACAATGGCGCATCATTCATGAGTTTATTTTCAACATTCTTATGCAAATATTTTCAACATTCTTATTTGGTTGGTCTCTGAGGTGGAGTCTCTGGCAGAGAGCAACACACCCCTGACTCGTGGTTGGCCTTGCTTGGTATTATCAGTGTTACAGACTTTGTGTCACATTGTGAATTTAAGAGAAGATACACTGATCTGGTATATTGAAGTGCCCGTCCCGGGTGCTCGGGCCGGCCCTCGCTTTTTCCTTTGATTTCCTTAACACATTTTGGATGATCTCCTGACTTTGGGTGCGGATTTCTTGTCCATTTCTTGTCAATCGTGGCCAAGCCACACCCCCAAAAGTATTGAAGACAGCCCTCAGGTCTACACTTCCTCATTCCTACACATCATGAATCAATATCACAAGCCCAGCCACGCAGGTAGAGCCATCCACCGGCAGCGGCCCCAGAAGTGGACCAAGAGCAGCTCCGAGCGTGGAGAGCCCCCATGAGGAAACACTAGAGCTAAAAACCATCAGAATAAAGCAGTCATAAAAATATAAGAAAAGGGGGACATAAACAAGACAGACAACATAGCATACAATGGCGCATCATTCATGAGTTTATTTTCAACATTCTTATGCAAATATTTTCAACATTCTTATTTGGTTGGTCTCTGAGGTGGAGTCTCTGGCAGAGAGCAACACACCCCTGACTCGTGGTTGGCCTTGCTTGGTATTATCAGTGTTACAGACTTTGTGTCACATTGTGAATTTAAGAGAAGATACACTGATCTGGTATATTGAAGTGCCCGTCCCGGGTGCTCGGGCCGGCCCTCGCTTTTTCCTTTGATTTCCTTAACACATTTTGGATGATCTCCTGACTTTGGGTGCGGATTTCTTGTCCATTTCTTGTCAATCGTGGCCAAGCCACACCCCCAAAGGTATTGAAGACAGCCCTCAGGTCTACACTTCCTCATTCCTGGCCCCCGTCCCGGGTGCTCGGGCCGGCCCTCGCTTTTTCCTTTGATTTCCTTAACACATTTTGGATGATCTCCTGACTTTGGGTGCGGATTTCTTGTCCATTTCTTGTCAATCGTGGCCAAGCCACACCCCCAAAAGTATTGAAGACAGCCCTCAGGTCTACACTTCCTCATTCCTACACATCATGAATCAATATCACAAGCCCAGCCACGCAGGTAGAGCCATCCACCGGCAGCGGCCCCAGAAGTGGACCAAGAGCAGCTCCGAGCGTGGAGAGCCCCCATGAGGAAACACTAGAGCTAAAAACCATCAGAATAAAGCAGTCATAAAAATATAAGAAAAGGGGGACATAAACAAGACAGACAACATAGCATACAATGGCGCATCATTCATGAGTTTATTTTCAACATTCTTATGCAAATATTTTCAACATTCTTATTTGGTTGGTCTCTGAGGTGGAGTCTCTGGCAGAGAGCAACACACCCCTGACTCGTGGTTGGCCTTGCTTGGTATTATCAGTGTTACAGACTTTGTGTCACATTGTGAATTTAAGAGAAGATACACTGATCTGGTATATTGAAGTGCCCGTCCCGGGTGCTCGGGCCGGCCCTCGCTTTTTCCTTTGATTTCCTTAACACATTTTGGATGATCTCCTGACTTTGGGTGCGGACTTCTTGTCCATTTCTTGTCAATCGTGGCCAAGCCACACCCCCAAAAGTATTGAAGACAGCCCTCAGGTCTACACTTCCTCATTCCTACACATCATGAATCAATATCACAAGCCCAGCCACGCAGGTAGAGCCATCCACCGGCAGCGGCCCCAGAAGTGGACCAAGAGCAGCTCCGAGCGTGGAGAGCCCCCATGAGGAAACACTAGAGCTAAAAACCATCAGAATAAAGCAGTCATAAAAATATAAGAAAAGGGGGACATAAACAAGACAGACAACATAGCATACAATGGCGCATCATTCATGAGTTTATTTTCAACATTCTTATGCAAATATTTTCAACATTCTTATTTGGTTGGTCTCTGAGGTGGAGTCTCTGGCAGAGAGCAACACACCCCTGACTCGTGGTTGGCCTTGCTTGGTATTATCAGTGTTACAGACTTTGTGTCACATTGTGAATTTAAGAGAAGATACACTGATCTGGTATATTGAAGTGCCCGTCCCGGTGCTCGGGCCGGCTCTGCGAGGCCGCTGCCCTGCGGGCCGAGCTGGCCCCGTCCCGGTGCTCGGGCCGGCCCTCGCTTTTTCCTTTGATTTCCTTAACACATTTTGGATGATCTCCTGACTTTGGGTGCGGATTTCTTGTCCATTTCTTGTCAATCGTGGCCAAGCCACACCCCCAAAAGTATTGAAGACAGCCCTCAGGTCTACACTTCCTCATTCCTACACATCATGAATCAATATCACAAGCCCAGCCACGCAGGTAGAGCCATCCACCGGCAGCGGCCCCAGAAGTGGACCAAGAGCAGCTCCGAGCGTGGAGAGCCCCCATGAGGAAACACTAGAGCTAAAAACCATCAGAATAAAGCAGTCATAAAAATATAAGAAAAGGGGGACATAAACAAGACAGACAACATAGCATACAATGGCGCATCATTCATGAGTTTATTTTCAACATTCTTATGCAAATATTTTCAACATTCTTATTTGGTTGGTCTCTGAGGTGGAGTCTCTGGCAGAGAGCAACACACCCCTGACTCGTGGTTGGCCTTGCTTGGTATTATCAGTGTTACAGACTTTGTGTCACATTGTGAATTTAAGAGAAGATACACTGATCTGGTATATTGAAGTGCCCGTCCCGGGTGCTCGGGCCGGCCCTCGCTTTTTCCTTTGATTTCCTTAACACATTTTGGATGATCTCCTGACTTTGGGTGCGGATTTCTTGTCCATTTCTTGTCAATCGTGGCCAAGCCACACCCCCAAAGGTATTGAAGACAGCCCTCAGGTCTACACTTCCTCATTCCTGGCCCCCGTCCCGGGTGCTCGGGCCGGCCCTCGCTTTTTCCTTTGATTTCCTTAACACATTTTGGATGATCTCCTGACTTTGGGTGCGGATTTCTTGTCCATTTCTTGTCAATCGTGGCCAAGCCACACCCCCAAAAGTATTGAAGACAGCCCTCAGGTCTACACTTCCTCATTCCTACACATCATGAATCAATATCACAAGCCCAGCCACGCAGGTAGAGCCATCCACCGGCAGCGGCCCCAGAAGTGGACCAAGAGCAGCTCCGAGCGTGGAGAGCCCCCATGAGGAAACACTAGAGCTAAAAACCATCAGAATAAAGCAGTCATAAAAATATAAGAAAAGGGGGACATAAACAAGACAGACAACATAGCATACAATGGCGCATCATTCATGAGTTTATTTTCAACATTCTTATGCAAATATTTTCAACATTCTTATTTGGTTGGTCTCTGAGGTGGAGTCTCTGGCAGAGAGCAACACACCCCTGACTCGTGGTTGGCCTTGCTTGGTATTATCAGTGTTACAGACTTTGTGTCACATTGTGAATTTAAGAGAAGATACACTGATCTGGTATATTGAAGTGCCCGTCCCGGGTGCTCGGGCCGGCCCTCGCTTTTTCCTTTGATTTCCTTAACACATTTTGGATGATCTCCTGACTTTGGGTGCGGACTTCTTGTCCATTTCTTGTCAATCGTGGCCAAGCCACACCCCCAAAAGTATTGAAGACAGCCCTCAGGTCTACACTTCCTCATTCCTACACATCATGAATCAATATCACAAGCCCAGCCACGCAGGTAGAGCCATCCACCGGCAGCGGCCCCAGAAGTGGACCAAGAGCAGCTCCGAGCGTGGAGAGCCCCCATGAGGAAACACTAGAGCTAAAAACCATCAGAATAAAGCAGTCATAAAAATATAAGAAAAGGGGGACATAAACAAGACAGACAACATAGCATACAATGGCGCATCATTCATGAGTTTATTTTCAACATTCTTATGCAAATATTTTCAACATTCTTATTTGGTTGGTCTCTGAGGTGGAGTCTCTGGCAGAGAGCAACACACCCCTGACTCGTGGTTGGCCTTGCTTGGTATTATCAGTGTTACAGACTTTGTGTCACATTGTGAATTTAAGAGAAGATACACTGATCTGGTATATTGAAGTGCCCGTCCCGGGTGCTCGGGCCGGCCCTCGCTTTTTCCTTTGATTTCCTTAACACATTTTGGATGATCTCCTGACTTTGGGTGCGGATTTCTTGTCCATTTCTTGTCAATCGTGGCCAAGCCACACCCCCAAAAGTATTGAAGACAGCCCTCAGGTCTACACTTCCTCATTCCTACACATCATGAATCAATATCACAAGCCCAGCCACGCAGGTAGAGCCATCCACCGGCAGCGGCCCCAGAAGTGGACCAAGAGCAGCTCCGAGCGTGGAGAGCCCCCATGAGGAAACACTAGAGCTAAAAACCATCAGAATAAAGCAGTCATAAAAATATAAGAAAAGGGGGACATAAACAAGACAGACAACATAGCATACAATGGCGCATCATTCATGAGTTTATTTTCAACATTCTTATGCAAATATTTTCAACATTCTTATTTGGTTGGTCTCTGAGGTGGAGTCTCTGGCAGAGAGCAACACACCCCTGACTCGTGGTTGGCCTTGCTTGGTATTATCAGTGTTACAGACTTTGTGTCACATTGTGAATTTAAGAGAAGATACACTGATCTGGTATATTGAAGTGCCCGTCCCGGGTGCTCGGGCCGGCCCTCGCTTTTTCCTTTGATTTCCTTAACACATTTTGGATGATCTCCTGACTTTGGGTGCGGATTTCTTGTCCATTTCTTGTCAATCGTGGCCAAGCCACACCCCCAAAAGTATTGAAGACAGCCCTCAGGTCTACACTTCCTCATTCCTACACATCATGAATCAATATCACAAGCCCAGCCACGCAGGTAGAGCCATCCACCGGCAGCGGCCCCAGAAGTGGACCAAGAGCAGCTCCGAGCGTGGAGAGCCCCCATGAGGAAACACTAGAGCTAAAAACCATCAGAATAAAGCAGTCATAAAAATATAAGAAAAGGGGGACATAAACAAGACAGACAACATAGCATACAATGGCGCATCATTCATGAGTTTATTTTCAACATTCTTATGCAAATATTTTCAACATTCTTATTTGGTTGGTCTCTGAGGTGGAGTCTCTGGCAGAGAGCAACACACCCCTGACTCGTGGTTGGCCTTGCTTGGTATTATCAGTGTTACAGACTTTGTGTCACATTGTGAATTTAAGAGAAGATACACTGATCTGGTATATTGAAGTGCCCGTCCCGGGTGCTCGGGCCGGCCCTCGCTTTTTCCTTTGATTTCCTTAACACATTTTGGATGATCTCCTGACTTTGGGTGCGGATTTCTTGTCCATTTCTTGTCAATCGTGGCCAAGCCACACCCCCAAAAGTATTGAAGACAGCCCTCAGGTCTACACTTCCTCATTCCTACACATCATGAATCAATATCACAAGCCCAGCCACGCAGGTAGAGCCATCCACCGGCAGCGGCCCCAGAAGTGGACCAAGAGCAGCTCCGAGCGTGGAGAGCCCCCATGAGGAAACACTAGAGCTAAAAACCATCAGAATAAAGCAGTCATAAAAATATAAGAAAAGGGGGACATAAACAAGACAGACAACATAGCATACAATGGCGCATCATTCATGAGTTTATTTTCAACATTCTTATGCAAATATTTTCAACATTCTTATTTGGTTGGTCTCTGAGGTGGAGTCTCTGGCAGAGAGCAACACACCCCTGACTCGTGGTTGGCCTTGCTTGGTATTATCAGTGTTACAGACTTTGTGTCACATTGTGAATTTAAGAGAAGATACACTGATCTGGTATATTGAAGTGCCCGTCCCGGGTGCTCGGGCCGGCCCTCGCTTTTTCCTTTGATTTCCTTAACACATTTTGGATGATCTCCTGACTTTGGGTGCGGATTTCTTGTCCATTTCTTGTCAATCGTGGCCAAGCCACACCCCCAAAAGTATTGAAGACAGCCCTCAGGTCTACACTTCCTCATTCCTACACATCATGAATCAATATCACAAGCCCAGCCACGCAGGTAGAGCCATCCACCGGCAGCGGCCCCAGAAGTGGACCAAGAGCAGCTCCGAGCGTGGAGAGCCCCCATGAGGAAACACTAGAGCTAAAAACCATCAGAATAAAGCAGTCATAAAAATATAAGAAAAGGGGGACATAAACAAGACAGACAACATAGCATACAATGGCGCATCATTCATGAGTTTATTTTCAACATTCTTATGCAAATATTTTCAACATTCTTATTTGGTTGGTCTCTGAGGTGGAGTCTCTGGCAGAGAGCAACACACCCCTGACTCGTGGTTGGCCTTGCTTGGTATTATCAGTGTTACAGACTTTGTGTCACATTGTGAATTTAAGAGAAGATACACTGATCTGGTATATTGAAGTGCCCGTCCCGGGTGCTCGGGCCGGCCCTCGCTTTTTCCTTTGATTTCCTTAACACATTTTGGATGATCTCCTGACTTTGGGTGCGGATTTCTTGTCCATTTCTTGTCAATCGTGGCCAAGCCACACCCCCAAAGGTATTGAAGACAGCCCTCAGGTCTACACTTCCTCATTCCTGGCCCCCGTCCCGGGTGCTCGGGCCGGCCCTCGCTTTTTCCTTTGATTTCCTTAACACATTTTGGATGATCTCCTGACTTTGGGTGCGGATTTCTTGTCCATTTCTTGTCAATCGTGGCCAAGCCACACCCCCAAAAGTATTGAAGACAGCCCTCAGGTCTACACTTCCTCATTCCTACACATCATGAATCAATATCACAAGCCCAGCCACGCAGGTAGAGCCATCCACCGGCAGCGGCCCCAGAAGTGGACCAAGAGCAGCTCCGAGCGTGGAGAGCCCCCATGAGGAAACACTAGAGCTAAAAACCATCAGAATAAAGCAGTCATAAAAATATAAGAAAAGGGGGACATAAACAAGACAGACAACATAGCATACAATGGCGCATCATTCATGAGTTTATTTTCAACATTCTTATGCAAATATTTTCAACATTCTTATTTGGTTGGTCTCTGAGGTGGAGTCTCTGGCAGAGAGCAACACACCCCTGACTCGTGGTTGGCCTTGCTTGGTATTATCAGTGTTACAGACTTTGTGTCACATTGTGAATTTAAGAGAAGATACACTGATCTGGTATATTGAAGTGCCCGTCCCGGGTGCTCGGGCCGGCCCTCGCTTTTTCCTTTGATTTCCTTAACACATTTTGGATGATCTCCTGACTTTGGGTGCGGACTTCTTGTCCATTTCTTGTCAATCGTGGCCAAGCCACACCCCCAAAAGTATTGAAGACAGCCCTCAGGTCTACACTTCCTCATTCCTACACATCATGAATCAATATCACAAGCCCAGCCACGCAGGTAGAGCCATCCACCGGCAGCGGCCCCAGAAGTGGACCAAGAGCAGCTCCGAGCGTGGAGAGCCCCCATGAGGAAACACTAGAGCTAAAAACCATCAGAATAAAGCAGTCATAAAAATATAAGAAAAGGGGGACATAAACAAGACAGACAACATAGCATACAATGGCGCATCATTCATGAGTTTATTTTCAACATTCTTATGCAAATATTTTCAACATTCTTATTTGGTTGGTCTCTGAGGTGGAGTCTCTGGCAGAGAGCAACACACCCCTGACTCGTGGTTGGCCTTGCTTGGTATTATCAGTGTTACAGACTTTGTGTCACATTGTGAATTTAAGAGAAGATACACTGATCTGGTATATTGAAGTGCCCGTGCTCGTCTGCGAGGGCCGAGCCCCGGCTCGGGCCGGCCCTCGCTTTTTCCTTTGATTTCCTTAACACATTTTGGATGATCTCCTGACTTTGGGTGCGGATTTCTTGTCCATTTCTTGTCAATCGTGGCCAAGCCACACCCCCAAAGTATTGAAGACAGCCCTCAGGTCTACACTTCCTCATTCCTGGCCCCCGTCCCGGGTGCTCGGGCCGGCCCTCGCTTTTTCCTTTGATTTCCTTAACACATTTTGGATGATCTCCTGACTTTGGGTGCGGATTTCTTGTCCATTTCTTGTCAATCGTGGCCAAGCCACACCCCCAAAAGTATTGAAGACAGCCCTCAGGTCTACACTTCCTCATTCCTACACATCATGAATCAATATCACAAGCCCAGCCACGCAGGTAGAGCCATCCACCGGCAGCGGCCCCAGAAGTGGACCAAGAGCAGCTCCGAGCGTGGAGAGCCCCCATGAGGAAACACTAGAGCTAAAAACCATCAGAATAAAGCAGTCATAAAAATATAAGAAAAGGGGGACATAAACAAGACAGACAACATAGCATACAATGGCGCATCATTCATGAGTTTATTTTCAACATTCTTATGCAAATATTTTCAACATTCTTATTTGGTTGGTCTCTGAGGTGGAGTCTCTGGCAGAGAGCAACACACCCCTGACTCGTGGTTGGCCTTGCTTGGTATTATCAGTGTTACAGACTTTGTGTCACATTGTGAATTTAAGAGAAGATACACTGATCTGGTATATTGAAGTGCCCGTCCCGGGTGCTCGGGCCGGCCCTCGCTTTTTCCTTTGATTTCCTTAACACATTTTGGATGATCTCCTGACTTTGGGTGCGGACTTCTTGTCCATTTCTTGTCAATCGTGGCCAAGCCACACCCCCAAAAGTATTGAAGACAGCCCTCAGGTCTACACTTCCTCATTCCTACACATCATGAATCAATATCACAAGCCCAGCCACGCAGGTAGAGCCATCCACCGGCAGCGGCCCCAGAAGTGGACCAAGAGCAGCTCCGAGCGTGGAGAGCCCCCATGAGGAAACACTAGAGCTAAAAACCATCAGAATAAAGCAGTCATAAAAATATAAGAAAAGGGGGACATAAACAAGACAGACAACATAGCATACAATGGCGCATCATTCATGAGTTTATTTTCAACATTCTTATGCAAATATTTTCAACATTCTTATTTGGTTGGTCTCTGAGGTGGAGTCTCTGGCAGAGAGCAACACACCCCTGACTCGTGGTTGGCCTTGCTTGGTATTATCAGTGTTACAGACTTTGTGTCACATTGTGAATTTAAGAGAAGATACACTGATCTGGTATATTGAAGTGCCCGTCCCGGGTGCTCGGGCCGGCCCTCGCTTTTTCCTTTGATTTCCTTAACACATTTTGGATGATCTCCTGACTTTGGGTGCGGATTTCTTGTCCATTTCTTGTCAATCGTGGCCAAGCCACACCCCCAAAAGTATTGAAGACAGCCCTCAGGTCTACACTTCCTCATTCCTACACATCATGAATCAATATCACAAGCCCAGCCACGCAGGTAGAGCCATCCACCGGCAGCGGCCCCAGAAGTGGACCAAGAGCAGCTCCGAGCGTGGAGAGCCCCCATGAGGAAACACTAGAGCTAAAAACCATCAGAATAAAGCAGTCATAAAAATATAAGAAAAGGGGGACATAAACAAGACAGACAACATAGCATACAATGGCGCATCATTCATGAGTTTATTTTCAACATTCTTATGCAAATATTTTCAACATTCTTATTTGGTTGGTCTCTGAGGTGGAGTCTCTGGCAGAGAGCAACACACCCCTGACTCGTGGTTGGCCTTGCTTGGTATTATCAGTGTTACAGACTTTGTGTCACATTGTGAATTTAAGAGAAGATACACTGATCTGGTATATTGAAGTGCCCGTCCGGGTGCTCGGGCCGGCCCTCGCTGCCCGTCCCGGGTGCTCGGGCCGGCCCTCGCTTTTTCCTTTGATTTCCTTAACACATTTTGGATGATCTCCTGACTTTGGGTGCGGATTTCTTGTCCATTTCTTGTCAATCGTGGCCAAGCCACACCCCCAAAAGTATTGAAGACAGCCCTCAGGTCTACACTTCCTCATTCCTACACATCATGAATCAATATCACAAGCCCAGCCACGCAGGTAGAGCCATCCACCGGCAGCGGCCCCAGAAGTGGACCAAGAGCAGCTCCGAGCGTGGAGAGCCCCCATGAGGAAACACTAGAGCTAAAAACCATCAGAATAAAGCAGTCATAAAAATATAAGAAAAGGGGGACATAAACAAGACAGACAACATAGCATACAATGGCGCATCATTCATGAGTTTATTTTCAACATTCTTATGCAAATATTTTCAACATTCTTATTTGGTTGGTCTCTGAGGTGGAGTCTCTGGCAGAGAGCAACACACCCCTGACTCGTGGTTGGCCTTGCTTGGTATTATCAGTGTTACAGACTTTGTGTCACATTGTGAATTTAAGAGAAGATACACTGATCTGGTATATTGAAGTGCCCGTCCCGGGTGCTCGGGCCGGCCCTCGCTTTTTCCTTTGATTTCCTTAACACATTTTGGATGATCTCCTGACTTTGGGTGCGGACTTCTTGTCCATTTCTTGTCAATCGTGGCCAAGCCACACCCCCAAAAGTATTGAAGACAGCCCTCAGGTCTACACTTCCTCATTCCTACACATCATGAATCAATATCACAAGCCCAGCCACGCAGGTAGAGCCATCCACCGGCAGCGGCCCCAGAAGTGGACCAAGAGCAGCTCCGAGCGTGGAGAGCCCCCATGAGGAAACACTAGAGCTAAAAACCATCAGAATAAAGCAGTCATAAAAATATAAGAAAAGGGGGACATAAACAAGACAGACAACATAGCATACAATGGCGCATCATTCATGAGTTTATTTTCAACATTCTTATGCAAATATTTTCAACATTCTTATTTGGTTGGTCTCTGAGGTGGAGTCTCTGGCAGAGAGCAACACACCCCTGACTCGTGGTTGGCCTTGCTTGGTATTATCAGTGTTACAGACTTTGTGTCACATTGTGAATTTAAGAGAAGATACACTGATCTGGTATATTGAAGTGCCCGTCCCGGGTGCTCGGGCCGGCCCTCGCTTTTTCCTTTGATTTCCTTAACACATTTTGGATGATCTCCTGACTTTGGGTGCGGATTTCTTGTCCATTTCTTGTCAATCGTGGCCAAGCCACACCCCCAAAAGTATTGAAGACAGCCCTCAGGTCTACACTTCCTCATTCCTACACATCATGAATCAATATCACAAGCCCAGCCACGCAGGTAGAGCCATCCACCGGCAGCGGCCCCAGAAGTGGACCAAGAGCAGCTCCGAGCGTGGAGAGCCCCCATGAGGAAACACTAGAGCTAAAAACCATCAGAATAAAGCAGTCATAAAAATATAAGAAAAGGGGGACATAAACAAGACAGACAACATAGCATACAATGGCGCATCATTCATGAGTTTATTTTCAACATTCTTATGCAAATATTTTCAACATTCTTATTTGGTTGGTCTCTGAGGTGGAGTCTCTGGCAGAGAGCAACACACCCCTGACTCGTGGTTGGCCTTGCTTGGTATTATCAGTGTTACAGACTTTGTGTCACATTGTGAATTTAAGAGAAGATACACTGATCTGGTATATTGAAGTGCCCGTCCCGGTGCTCGGGCCGGCCCTCTGCGAGGGCCGAGCTGGCCCCCGTCCCGGGTGCTTCGGAGCCGAGCTGGCCCCCGTCCCGGGTGCTCGGGCCGGCCCTCGCTTTTTCCTTTGATTTCCTTAACACATTTTGGATGATCTCCTGACTTTGGGTGCGGATTTCTTGTCCATTTCTTGTCAATCGTGGCCAAGCCACACCCCCAAAAGTATTGAAGACAGCCCTCAGGTCTACACTTCCTCATTCCTACACATCATGAATCAATATCACAAGCCCAGCCACGCAGGTAGAGCCATCCACCGGCAGCGGCCCCAGAAGTGGACCAAGAGCAGCTCCGAGCGTGGAGAGCCCCCATGAGGAAACACTAGAGCTAAAAACCATCAGAATAAAGCAGTCATAAAAATATAAGAAAAGGGGGACATAAACAAGACAGACAACATAGCATACAATGGCGCATCATTCATGAGTTTATTTTCAACATTCTTATGCAAATATTTTCAACATTCTTATTTGGTTGGTCTCTGAGGTGGAGTCTCTGGCAGAGAGCAACACACCCCTGACTCGTGGTTGGCCTTGCTTGGTATTATCAGTGTTACAGACTTTGTGTCACATTGTGAATTTAAGAGAAGATACACTGATCTGGTATATTGAAGTGCCCGTCCCGGGTGCTCGGGCCGGCCCTCGCTTTTTCCTTTGATTTCCTTAACACATTTTGGATGATCTCCTGACTTTGGGTGCGGACTTCTTGTCCATTTCTTGTCAATCGTGGCCAAGCCACACCCCCAAAAGTATTGAAGACAGCCCTCAGGTCTACACTTCCTCATTCCTACACATCATGAATCAATATCACAAGCCCAGCCACGCAGGTAGAGCCATCCACCGGCAGCGGCCCCAGAAGTGGACCAAGAGCAGCTCCGAGCGTGGAGAGCCCCCATGAGGAAACACTAGAGCTAAAAACCATCAGAATAAAGCAGTCATAAAAATATAAGAAAAGGGGGACATAAACAAGACAGACAACATAGCATACAATGGCGCATCATTCATGAGTTTATTTTCAACATTCTTATGCAAATATTTTCAACATTCTTATTTGGTTGGTCTCTGAGGTGGAGTCTCTGGCAGAGAGCAACACACCCCTGACTCGTGGTTGGCCTTGCTTGGTATTATCAGTGTTACAGACTTTGTGTCACATTGTGAATTTAAGAGAAGATACACTGATCTGGTATATTGAAGTGCCCGTCCCGGGTGCTCGGGCCGGCCCTCTGCGAGGGCCGAGCTGGCCCCGTCCCGGGTGCTCGGGCCGGCCCTCGCTTTTTCCTTTGATTTCCTTAACACATTTTGGATGATCTCCTGACTTTGGGTGCGGATTTCTTGTCCATTTCTTGTCAATCGTGGCCAAGCCACACCCCCAAAGGTATTGAAGACAGCCCTCAGGTCTACACTTCCTCATTCCTGGCCCCCGTCCCGGGTGCTCGGGCCGGCCCTCGCTTTTTCCTTTGATTTCCTTAACACATTTTGGATGATCTCCTGACTTTGGGTGCGGATTTCTTGTCCATTTCTTGTCAATCGTGGCCAAGCCACACCCCCAAAAGTATTGAAGACAGCCCTCAGGTCTACACTTCCTCATTCCTACACATCATGAATCAATATCACAAGCCCAGCCACGCAGGTAGAGCCATCCACCGGCAGCGGCCCCAGAAGTGGACCAAGAGCAGCTCCGAGCGTGGAGAGCCCCCATGAGGAAACACTAGAGCTAAAAACCATCAGAATAAAGCAGTCATAAAAATATAAGAAAAGGGGGACATAAACAAGACAGACAACATAGCATACAATGGCGCATCATTCATGAGTTTATTTTCAACATTCTTATGCAAATATTTTCAACATTCTTATTTGGTTGGTCTCTGAGGTGGAGTCTCTGGCAGAGAGCAACACACCCCTGACTCGTGGTTGGCCTTGCTTGGTATTATCAGTGTTACAGACTTTGTGTCACATTGTGAATTTAAGAGAAGATACACTGATCTGGTATATTGAAGTGCCCGTCCCGGGTGCTCGGGCCGGCCCTCGCTTTTTCCTTTGATTTCCTTAACACATTTTGGATGATCTCCTGACTTTGGGTGCGGACTTCTTGTCCATTTCTTGTCAATCGTGGCCAAGCCACACCCCCAAAAGTATTGAAGACAGCCCTCAGGTCTACACTTCCTCATTCCTACACATCATGAATCAATATCACAAGCCCAGCCACGCAGGTAGAGCCATCCACCGGCAGCGGCCCCAGAAGTGGACCAAGAGCAGCTCCGAGCGTGGAGAGCCCCCATGAGGAAACACTAGAGCTAAAAACCATCAGAATAAAGCAGTCATAAAAATATAAGAAAAGGGGGACATAAACAAGACAGACAACATAGCATACAATGGCGCATCATTCATGAGTTTATTTTCAACATTCTTATGCAAATATTTTCAACATTCTTATTTGGTTGGTCTCTGAGGTGGAGTCTCTGGCAGAGAGCAACACACCCCTGACTCGTGGTTGGCCTTGCTTGGTATTATCAGTGTTACAGACTTTGTGTCACATTGTGAATTTAAGAGAAGATACACTGATCTGGTATATTGAAGTGCCCGTCCCGGGTGCTCGGGCCGGCCCTCTGCGAGGGCCGAGCTGGCCCCCGTCCCGGGTGCTCGGGCCGGCCCTCTGCGAGGGCCGAGCTGGCCCCCGTCCCGGGTGCTCGGGCCGGCCCTCTGCGAGGGCCGAGCTGGCCCCCGTCCCGGGTGCTCGGGCCGGCCCTCGCTTTTTCCTTTGATTTCCTTAACACATTTTGGATGATCTCCTGACTTTGGGTGCGGATTTCTTGTCCATTTCTTGTCAATCGTGGCCAAGCCACACCCCCAAAAGTATTGAAGACAGCCCTCAGGTCTACACTTCCTCATTCCTGGCCCCCGTCCCGGGTGCTCGGGCCGGCCCTCGCTTTTTCCTTTGATTTCCTTAACACATTTTGGATGATCTCCTGACTTTGGGTGCGGATTTCTTGTCCATTTCTTGTCAATCGTGGCCAAGCCACACCCCCAAAAGTATTGAAGACAGCCCTCAGGTCTACACTTCCTCATTCCTACACATCATGAATCAATATCACAAGCCCAGCCACGCAGGTAGAGCCATCCACCGGCAGCGGCCCCAGAAGTGGACCAAGAGCAGCTCCGAGCGTGGAGAGCCCCCATGAGGAAACACTAGAGCTAAAAACCATCAGAATAAAGCAGTCATAAAAATATAAGAAAAGGGGGACATAAACAAGACAGACAACATAGCATACAATGGCGCATCATTCATGAGTTTATTTTCAACATTCTTATGCAAATATTTTCAACATTCTTATTTGGTTGGTCTCTGAGGTGGAGTCTCTGGCAGAGAGCAACACACCCCTGACTCGTGGTTGGCCTTGCTTGGTATTATCAGTGTTACAGACTTTGTGTCACATTGTGAATTTAAGAGAAGATACACTGATCTGGTATATTGAAGTGCCCGTCCCGGGTGCTCGGGCCGGCCCTCGCTTTTTCCTTTGATTTCCTTAACACATTTTGGATGATCTCCTGACTTTGGGTGCGGACTTCTTGTCCATTTCTTGTCAATCGTGGCCAAGCCACACCCCCAAAAGTATTGAAGACAGCCCTCAGGTCTACACTTCCTCATTCCTACACATCATGAATCAATATCACAAGCCCAGCCACGCAGGTAGAGCCATCCACCGGCAGCGGCCCCAGAAGTGGACCAAGAGCAGCTCCGAGCGTGGAGAGCCCCCATGAGGAAACACTAGAGCTAAAAACCATCAGAATAAAGCAGTCATAAAAATATAAGAAAAGGGGACATAAACAAGACAGACAACATAGCATACAATGGCGCATCATTCATGAGTTTATTTTCAACATTCTTATGCAAATATTTTCAACATTCTTATTTGGTTGGTCTCTGAGGTGGAGTCTCTGGCAGAGAGCAACACACCCCTGACTCGTGGTTGGCCTTGCTTGGTATTATCAGTGTTACAGACTTTGTGTCACATTGTGAATTTAAGAGAAGATACACTGATCTGGTATATTGAAGTGCCCGTCCCGGGTGCTCGGGCCGGCCCTCGCTTTTTCCTTTGATTTCCTTAACACATTTTGGATGATCTCCTGACTTTGGGTGCGGACTTCTTGTCCATTTCTTGTCAATCGTGGCCAAGCCACACCCCCAAAAGTATTGAAGACAGCCCTCAGGTCTACACTTCCTCATTCCTACACATCATGAATCAATATCACAAGCCCAGCCACGCAGGTAGAGCCATCCACCGGCAGCGGCCCCAGAAGTGGACCAAGAGCAGCTCCGAGCGTGGAGAGCCCCCATGAGGAAACACTAGAGCTAAAAACCATCAGAATAAAGCAGTCATAAAAATATAAGAAAAGGGGGACATAAACAAGACAGACAACATAGCATACAATGGCGCATCATTCATGAGTTTATTTTCAACATTCTTATGCAAATATTTTCAACATTCTTATTTGGTTGGTCTCTGAGGTGGAGTCTCTGGCAGAGAGCAACACACCCCTGACTCGTGGTTGGCCTTGCTTGGTATTATCAGTGTTACAGACTTTGTGTCACATTGTGAATTTAAGAGAAGATACACTGATCTGGTATATTGAAGTGCCCGTCCCGGGTGCTCGGGCCGGCCCTCGCTTTTTCCTTTGATTTCCTTAACACATTTTGGATGATCTCCTGACTTTGGGTGCGGATTTCTTGTCCATTTCTTGTCAATCGTGGCCAAGCCACACCCCCAAAAGTATTGAAGACAGCCCTCAGGTCTACACTTCCTCATTCCTACACATCATGAATCAATATCACAAGCCCAGCCACGCAGGTAGAGCCATCCACCGGCAGCGGCCCCAGAAGTGGACCAAGAGCAGCTCCGAGCGTGGAGAGCCCCCATGAGGAAACACTAGAGCTAAAAACCATCAGAATAAAGCAGTCATAAAAATATAAGAAAAGGGGGACATAAACAAGACAGACAACATAGCATACAATGGCGCATCATTCATGAGTTTATTTTCAACATTCTTATGCAAATATTTTCAACATTCTTATTTGGTTGGTCTCTGAGGTGGAGTCTCTGGCAGAGAGCAACACACCCCTGACTCGTGGTTGGCCTTGCTTGGTATTATCAGTGTTACAGACTTTGTGTCACATTGTGAATTTAAGAGAAGATACACTGATCTGGTATATTGAAGTGCCCGTCCCGGGTGCTCGGGCCGGCCCTCGCTTTTTCCTTTGATTTCCTTAACACATTTTGGATGATCTCCTGACTTTGGGTGCGGACTTCTTGTCCATTTCTTGTCAATCGTGGCCAAGCCACACCCCCAAAAGTATTGAAGACAGCCCTCAGGTCTACACTTCCTCATTCCTACACATCATGAATCAATATCACAAGCCCAGCCACGCAGGTAGAGCCATCCACCGGCAGCGGCCCCAGAAGTGGACCAAGAGCAGCTCCGAGCGTGGAGAGCCCCCATGAGGAAACACTAGAGCTAAAAACCATCAGAATAAAGCAGTCATAAAAATATAAGAAAAGGGGGACATAAACAAGACAGACAACATAGCATACAATGGCGCATCATTCATGAGTTTATTTTCAACATTCTTATGCAAATATTTTCAACATTCTTATTTGGTTGGTCTCTGAGGTGGAGTCTCTGGCAGAGAGCAACACACCCCTGACTCGTGGTTGGCCTTGCTTGGTATTATCAGTGTTACAGACTTTGTGTCACATTGTGAATTTAAGAGAAGATACACTGATCTGGTATATTGAAGTGCCCGTCCCGGGTGCTCGGGCCGCCCTCGCTTTTTCCTTTGATTTCCTTAACACATTTTGGATGATCTCCTGACTTTGGTGCGGATTTCTTGTCCATTTCTTGTCAATCGTGGCCAAGCCACACCCCCAAAGGTATTGAAGACAGCCCTCAGGTCTACACTTCCTCATTCCTGGCCCCCGTCCCGGGTGCTCGGGCCGGCCCTCGCTTTTTCCTTTGATTTCCTTAACACATTTTGGATGATCTCCTGACTTTGGGTGCGGATTTCTTGTCCATTTCTTGTCAATCGTGGCCAAGCCACACCCCCAAAAGTATTGAAGACAGCCCTCAGGTCTACACTTCCTCATTCCTACACATCATGAATCAATATCACAAGCCCAGCCACGCAGGTAGAGCCATCCACCGGCAGCGGCCCCAGAAGTGGACCAAGAGCAGCTCCGAGCGTGGAGAGCCCCCATGAGGAAACACTAGAGCTAAAAACCATCAGAATAAAGCAGTCATAAAAATATAAGAAAAGGGGGACATAAACAAGACAGACAACATAGCATACAATGGCGCATCATTCATGAGTTTATTTTCAACATTCTTATGCAAATATTTTCAACATTCTTATTTGGTTGGTCTCTGAGGTGGAGTCTCTGGCAGAGAGCAACACACCCCTGACTCGTGGTTGGCCTTGCTTGGTATTATCAGTGTTACAGACTTTGTGTCACATTGTGAATTTAAGAGAAGATACACTGATCTGGTATATGAAGTGCTCGGTCTGCGAAGTGCCCGTCCCGGGTGCTCGGGCCGGCCCTCGCTTTTTCCTTTGATTTCCTTAACACATTTTGGATGATCTCCTGACTTTGGGTGCGGATTTCTTGTCCATTTCTTGTCAATCGTGGCCAAGCCACACCCCCAAAAGTATTGAAGACAGCCCTCAGGTCTACACTTCCTCATTCCTACACATCATGAATCAATATCACAAGCCCAGCCACGCAGGTAGAGCCATCCACCGGCAGCGGCCCCAGAAGTGGACCAAGAGCAGCTCCGAGCGTGGAGAGCCCCCATGAGGAAACACTAGAGCTAAAAACCATCAGAATAAAGCAGTCATAAAAATATAAGAAAAGGGGGACATAAACAAGACAGACAACATAGCATACAATGGCGCATCATTCATGAGTTTATTTTCAACATTCTTATGCAAATATTTTCAACATTCTTATTTGGTTGGTCTCTGAGGTGGAGTCTCTGGCAGAGAGCAACACACCCCTGACTCGTGGTTGGCCTTGCTTGGTATTATCAGTGTTACAGACTTTGTGTCACATTGTGAATTTAAGAGAAGATACACTGATCTGGTATATTGAAGTGCCCGTCCCGGGTGCTCGGGCCGGCCCTCGCTTTTTCCTTTGATTTCCTTAACACATTTTGGATGATCTCCTGACTTTGGGTGCGGATTTCTTGTCCATTTCTTGTCAATCGTGGCCAAGCCACACCCCCAAAAGTATTGAAGACAGCCCTCAGGTCTACACTTCCTCATTCCTACACATCATGAATCAATATCACAAGCCCAGCCACGCAGGTAGAGCCATCCACCGGCAGCGGCCCCAGAAGTGGACCAAGAGCAGCTCCGAGCGTGGAGAGCCCCCATGAGGAAACACTAGAGCTAAAAACCATCAGAATAAAGCAGTCATAAAAATATAAGAAAAGGGGGACATAAACAAGACAGACAACATAGCATACAATGGCGCATCATTCATGAGTTTATTTTCAACATTCTTATGCAAATATTTTCAACATTCTTATTTGGTTGGTCTCTGAGGTGGAGTCTCTGGCAGAGAGCAACACACCCCTGACTCGTGGTTGGCCTTGCTTGGTATTATCAGTGTTACAGACTTTGTGTCACATTGTGAATTTAAGAGAAGATACACTGATCTGGTATATTGAAGTGCCCGTCCCGGGTGCTCGGGCCGGCCCTCGCTTTTTCCTTTGATTTCCTTAACACATTTTGGATGATCTCCTGACTTTGGGTGCGGATTTCTTGTCCATTTCTTGTCAATCGTGGCCAAGCCACACCCCCAAAAGTATTGAAGACAGCCCTCAGGTCTACACTTCCTCATTCCTACACATCATGAATCAATATCACAAGCCCAGCCACGCAGGTAGAGCCATCCACCGGCAGCGGCCCCAGAAGTGGACCAAGAGCAGCTCCGAGCGTGGAGAGCCCCCATGAGGAAACACTAGAGCTAAAAACCATCAGAATAAAGCAGTCATAAAAATATAAGAAAAGGGGGACATAAACAAGACAGACAACATAGCATACAATGGCGCATCATTCATGAGTTTATTTTCAACATTCTTATGCAAATATTTTCAACATTCTTATTTGGTTGGTCTCTGAGGTGGAGTCTCTGGCAGAGAGCAACACACCCCTGACTCGTGGTTGGCCTTGCTTGGTATTATCAGTGTTACAGACTTTGTGTCACATTGTGAATTTAAGAGAAGATACACTGATCTGGTATATTGAAGTGCCCGTCCCGGGTGCTCGGGCCGGCCCTCGCTTTTTACTTTGATTTCCTTAACACATTTTGGATGATCTCCTGACTTTGGGTGCGGATTTCTTGTCCATTTCTTGTCAATCGTGGCCAAGCCACACCCCCAAAGTATTGAAGACAGCCCTCAGGTCTACACTTCCTCATTCCTGGCCCCCGTCCCGGGTGCTCGGGCCGGCCCTCGCTTTTTCCTTTGATTTCCTTAACACATTTTGGATGATCTCCTGACTTTGGGTGCGGATTTCTTGTCCATTTCTTGTCAATCGTGGCCAAGCCACACCCCCAAAAGTATTGAAGACAGCCCTCAGGTCTACACTTCCTCATTCCTACACATCATGAATCAATATCACAAGCCCAGCCACGCAGGTAGAGCCATCCACCGGCAGCGGCCCCAGAAGTGGACCAAGAGCAGCTCCGAGCGTGGAGAGCCCCCATGAGGAAACACTAGAGCTAAAAACCATCAGAATAAAGCAGTCATAAAAATATAAGAAAAGGGGGACATAAACAAGACAGACAACATAGCATACAATGGCGCATCATTCATGAGTTTATTTTCAACATTCTTATGCAAATATTTTCAACATTCTTATTTGGTTGGTCTCTGAGGTGGAGTCTCTGGCAGAGAGCAACACACCCCTGACTCGTGGTTGGCCTTGCTTGGTATTATCAGTGTTACAGACTTTGTGTCACATTGTGAATTTAAGAGAAGATACACTGATCTGGTATATTGAAGTGCCCGTCCCGGGTGCTCGGGCCGGCCCTCGCTTTTTCCTTTGATTTCCTTAACACATTTTGGATGATCTCCTGACTTTGGGTGCGGACTTCTTGTCCATTTCTTGTCAATCGTGGCCAAGCCACACCCCCAAAAGTATTGAAGACAGCCCTCAGGTCTACACTTCCTCATTCCTACACATCATGAATCAATATCACAAGCCCAGCCACGCAGGTAGAGCCATCCACCGGCAGCGGCCCCAGAAGTGGACCAAGAGCAGCTCCGAGCGTGGAGAGCCCCCATGAGGAAACACTAGAGCTAAAAACCATCAGAATAAAGCAGTCATAAAAATATAAGAAAAGGGGGACATAAACAAGACAGACAACATAGCATACAATGGCGCATCATTCATGAGTTTATTTTCAACATTCTTATGCAAATATTTTCAACATTCTTATTTGGTTGGTCTCTGAGGTGGAGTCTCTGGCAGAGAGCAACACACCCCTGACTCGTGGTTGGCCTTGCTTGGTATTATCAGTGTTACAGACTTTGTGTCACATTGTGAATTTAAGAGAAGATACACTGATCTGGTATATTGAAGTGCCCGTCCCGGGTGCTCGGGCCGGCCCTCGCTTTTTCCTTTGATTTCCTTAACACATTTTGGATGATCTCCTGACTTTGGGTGCGGACTTCTTGTCCATTTCTTGTCAATCGTGGCCAAGCCACACCCCCAAAAGTATTGAAGACAGCCCTCAGGTCTACACTTCCTCATTCCTACACATCATGAATCAATATCACAAGCCCAGCCACGCAGGTAGAGCCATCCACCGGCAGCGGCCCCAGAAGTGGACCAAGAGCAGCTCCGAGCGTGGAGAGCCCCCATGAGGAAACACTAGAGCTAAAAACCATCAGAATAAAGCAGTCATAAAAATATAAGAAAAGGGGGACATAAACAAGACAGACAACATAGCATACAATGGCGCATCATTCATGAGTTTATTTTCAACATTCTTATGCAAATATTTTCAACATTCTTATTTGGTTGGTCTCTGAGGTGGAGTCTCTGGCAGAGAGCAACAC
This sequence comes from Cetoscarus ocellatus, assembly GCA_037902135.1. Lineage (NCBI taxonomy): Eukaryota > Metazoa > Chordata > Actinopteri > Labriformes > Labridae > Cetoscarus > Cetoscarus ocellatus. Next base: position 31,797 of record JBAMNC010002192.1, read on the forward strand.
ACCCCTGACTCGTGGTTGGCCTTGCTTGGTATTATCAGTGTTACAGACTTTGTGTCACATTGTGAATTTAAGAGAAGATACACTGATCTGGTATATTGAAGTGCCCGTCCCGGGTGCTCGGGCCGGCCCTCGCTTTTTCCTTTGATTTCCTTAACACATTTTGGATGATCTCCTGACTTTGGGTGCGGACTTCTTGTCCATTTCTTGTCAATCGTGGCCAAGCCACACCCCCAAAAGTATTGAAGACAGCCCTCAGGTCTACACTTCCTCATTCCTACACATCATGAATCAATATCACAAGCCCAGCCACGCAGGTAGAGCCATCCACCGGCAGCGGCCCCAGAAGTGGACCAAGAGCAGCTCCGAGCGTGGAGAGCCCCCATGAGGAAACACTAGAGCTAAAAACCATCAGAATAAAGCAGTCATAAAAATATAAGAAAAGGGGGACATAAACAAGACAGACAACATAGCATACAATGGCGCATCATTCATGAGTTTATTTTCAACATTCTTATGCAAATATTTTCAACATTCTTATTTGGTTGGTCTCTGAGGTGGAGTCTCTGGCAGAGAGCAACACACCCCTGACTCGTGGTTGGCCTTGCTTGGTATTATCAGTGTTACAGACTTTGTGTCACATTGTGAATTTAAGAGAAGATACACTGATCTGGTATATTGAAGTGCCCGTCCCGGGTGCTCGGGCCGGCCCTCTGCGAGGGCCGAGCTGGCCCCCGTCCCGGGTGCTCGGGCCGCCCCTCGCTTTTTCCTTTGATTTCCTTAACACATTTTGGATGATCTCCTGACTTTGGGTGCGGATTTCTTGTCCATTTCTTGTCAATCGTGGCCAAGCCACACCCCCAAAAGTATTGAAGACAGCCCTCAGGTCTACACTTCCTCATTCCTACACATCATGAATCAATATCACAAGCCCAGCCACGCAGGTAGAGCCATCCACCGGCAGCGGCCCCAGAAGTGGACCAAGAGCAGCTCCGAGCGTGGAGAGCCCCCATGAGGAAACACTAGAGCTAAAAACCATCAGAATAAAGCAGTCATAAAAATATAAGAAAAGGGGGACATAAACAAGACAGACAACATAGCATACAATGGCGCATCATTCATGAGTTTATTTTCAACATTCTTATGCAAATATTTTCAACATTCTTATTTGGTTGGTCTCTGAGGTGGAGTCTCTGGCAGAGAGCAACACACCCCTGACTCGTGGTTGGCCTTGCTTGGTATTATCAGTGTTACAGACTTTGTGTCACATTGTGAATTTAAGAGAAGATACACTGATCTGGTATATTGAAGTGCCCGTCCCGGGTGCTCGGGCCGGCCCTCGCTTTTTCCTTTGATTTCCTTAACACATTTTGGATGATCTCCTGACTTTGGGTGCGGACTTCTCTTGTCCATTTCTTGTCAATCGTGGCCAAGCCACACCCCCAAAAGTATTGAAGACAGCCCTCAGGTCTACACTTCCTCATTCCTACACATCATGAATCAATATCACAAGCCCAGCCACGCAGGTAGAGCCATCCACCGGCAGCGGCCCCAGAAGTGGACCAAGAGCAGCTCCGAGCGTGGAGAGCCCCCATGAGGAAACACTAGAGCTAAAAACCATCAGAATAAAGCAGTCATAAAAATATAAGAAAAGGGGGACATAAACAAGACAGACAACATAGCATACAATGGCGCATCATTCATGAGTTTATTTTCAACATTCTTATGCAAATATTTTCAACATTCTTATTTGGTTGGTCTCTGAGGTGGAGTCTCTGGCAGAGAGCAACACACCCCTGACTCGTGGTTGGCCTTGCTTGGTATTATCAGTGTTACAGACTTTGTGTCACATTGTGAATTTAAGAGAAGATACACTGATCTGGTATATTGAAGTGCCCGTCCCGG
>JBAMNC010002193.1:0-31186 GCA_037902135.1 Cetoscarus ocellatus
AATATTTGCATAAGAATGTTGAAAATAAACTCATGAATGATGCGCCATTGTATGCTATGCTGTCTGTCTTGTTTATGTCCCCTTTTCTATATTTTTATGACTGCTTTATTCTGATGGTTTTTAGCTCTAGTGTTTCCTCATGGGGGCTCTCCACGCTCGGAGCTGCTCATGGTCCACTTCTGGGGCCGCTGCCGGTGGATGGCTCTACCTGCGTGGCTGGGCTTGTGATATTGATTCATGATGTGTAGGAATGAGGAAGTGTAGACCTGAGGGCTGTCTTCAATACTTTTGGGGGTGTGGCTTGGCCACGATTGACAAGAAATGGACAAGAAGTCCGCACCCAAAGTCAGGAGATCATCCAAAATGTGTTAAGGAAATCAAAGGAAAAAGCGAGGGCCGGCCCGAGCACCCGGGACGGGCACTTCAATAAACCAGATCAGTGTATCTTCTCTTAAATTCACAATGTGACACAAAGTCTGTAACACTGATAATACCAAGCAAGGCCAACCACGAGTCAGGGGTGTGTTGCTCTCTGCCAGAGACTCCACCTCAGAGACCAACCAAATAAGAATGTTGAAAATATTTGCATAAGAATGTTGAAAATAAACTCATGAATGATGCGCCATTGTATGCTATGTTGTCTGTCTTGTTTATGTCCCCCTTTTCTTATATTTTTATGACTGCTTTATTCTGATGGTTTTAGCTCTAGTGTTTCCTCATGGGGGCTCTCCACGCTCGGAGCTGCTCTTGGTCCACTTCTGGGGCCGCTGCCGGTGGATGGCTCTACCCTGCGTGGCTGGGCTTGTGATATTGATTCATGATGTGTAGGAATGAGGAAGTGTAGACCTGAGGGCTGTCTTCAATACTTTTGGGGGTGTGGCTTGGCCACGATTGACAAGAAATGGACAAGAAGTCCGCACCCAAAGTCAGGAGATCATCCAAAATGTGTTAAGGAAATCAAAGGAAAAAGCGAGGGCCGGCCCGAGCACCCGGGACTGGCACTTCAATATACCAGATCAGGTGTATCTTCTCTTAAATTCACAATGTGACACAAAGTCTGTAACACTGATAATACCAAGCAAGGCCAACCACGAGTCAGGGGTGTGTTGCTCTCTGCCAGAGACTCACCTCAGAGACCAACCAAATAAGAATGTTGAAAATATTTGCATAAGAATGTTGAAAATAAACTCATGAATGATGCGCCATTGTATGCTATGTTGTCTGTCTTGTTTATGTCCCCCTTTTCTTATATTTTTATGACTGCTTTATTCTGATGGTTTTTAGCTCTAGTGTTTCCTCATGGGGGCTCTCCACGCTCGGAGCTGCTCTTGGTCCACTTCTGGGGCCGCTGCCGGTGGATGGCTCTACTGCGTGGCTGGGGCTTGTGATATTGATTCATGATGTGTAGGAATGAGGAAGTGTAGACCTGAGGGCTGTCTTCAATACTTTTGGGGGTGTGGCTTGGCCACGATTGACAAGAAATGGACAAGAAATCCGCACCCAAAGTCAGGAGATCATCCAAAATGTGTTAAGGAAATCAAAGGAAAAAGCGAGGGCCGGCCCGAGCACCCGGGACGGGGGCCAGGAATGAGGAAGTGTAGACCTGAGGGCTGTCTTCAATACCTTTGGGGGTGTGGCTTGGCCACGATTGACAAGAAATGGACAAGAAATCCGCACCCAAAGTCAGGAGATCATCCAAAATGTGTTAAGGAAATCAAAGGAAAAAGCGAGGGCCGGCCCGAGCACCCGGGACGGGGGCCAGGAATGAGGAAGTGTAGACCTGAGGGCTGTCTTCAATACCTTTGGGGGTGTGGCTTGGCCACGATTGACAAGAAATGGACAAGAAATCCGCACCCAAAGTCAGGAGATCATCCAAAATGTGTTAAGGAAATCAAAGGAAAAAGCGAGGGCCGGCCCGAGCACCCGGGACGGGCACTTCAATATACCAGATCAGTGTATCTTCTCTTAAATTCACAATGTGACACAAAGTCTGTAACACTGATAATACCAAGCAAGGCCAACCACGAGTCAGGGGTGTGTTGCTCTCTGCCAGAGACTCCACCTCAGAGACCAACCAAATAAGAATGTTGAAAATATTTGCATAAGAATGTTGAAAATAAACTCATGAATGATGCGCCATTGTATGCTATGTTGTCTGTCTTGTTTATGTCCCCCTTTTCTTATATTTTTATGACTGCTTTATTCTGATGGTTTTTAGCTCTAGTGTTTCCTCATGGGGCTCTCCACGCTCGGAGCTGCTCTTGGTCCACTTCTGGGGCCGCTGCCGGTGGATGGCTCTACCTGCGTGGCTGGGCTTGTGATATTGATTCATGATGTGTAGGAATGAGGAAGTGTAGACCTGAGGGCTGTCTTCAATACTTTTGGGGGTGTGGCTTGGCCACGATTGACAAGAAATGGACAAGAAATCCGCACCCAAAGTCAGGAGATCATCCAAAATGTGTTAAGGAAATCAAAGGAAAAAGCGAGGGCCGGCCCGAGCACCCGGGACGGGCACTTCAATATACCAGATCAGTGTATCTTCTCTTAAATTCACAATGTGACACAAAGTCTGTAACACTGATAATACCAAGCAAGGCCAACCACGAGTCAGGGGTGTGTTGCTCTCTGCCAGAGACTCCACCTCAGAGACCAACCAAATAAGAATGTTGAAAATATTTGCATAAGAATGTTGAAAATAAACTCATGAATGATGCGCCATTGTATGCTATGTTGTCTGTCTTGTTTATGTCCCCCTTTTCTTATATTTTTATGACTGCTTTATTCTGATGGTTTTTAGCTCTAGTGTTTCCTCATGGGGGCTCTCCACGCTCGGAGCTGCTCTTGGTCCACTTCTGGGCCTCTGCCGGTGGATGGCTCTACCTGCGTGGCTGGGCTTGTGATATTGATTCATGATGTGTAGGAATGAGGAAGTGTAGACCTGAGGGCTGTCTTCAATACTTTTGGGGGTGTGGCTTGGCCACGATTGACAAGAAATGGACAAGAAGTCCGCACCCAAAGTCAGGAGATCATCCAAAATGTGTTAAGGAAATCAAAGGAAAAAGCGAGGGCCGGCCCGAGCACCCGGGACGGGCACTTCAATATACCAGATCAGTGTATCTTCTCTTAAATTCACAATGTGACACAAAGTCTGTAACACTGATAATACCAAGCAAGGCCAACCACGAGTCAGGGGTGTGTTGCTCTCTGCCAGAGACTCCACCTCAGAGACCAACCAAATAAGAATGTTGAAAATATTTGCATAAGAATGTTGAAAATAAACTCATGAATGATGCGCCATTGTATGCTATGTTGTCTGTCTTGTTTATGTCCCCCTTTTCTTATATTTTTATGACTGCTTTATTCTGATGGTTTTTAGCTCTAGTGTTTCCTCATGGGGGCTCTCCACGCTCGGAGCTGCTCTTGGTCCACTTCTGGGGCCGCTGCCGGTGGATGGCTCTACCTGCGTGGCTGGGCTTGTGATATTGATTCATGATGTGTAGGAATGAGGAAGTGTAGACCTGAGGGCTGTCTTCAATACTTTTGGGGGTGTGGCTTGGCCACGATTGACAAGAAATGGACAAGAAATCCGCACCCAAAGTCAGGAGATCATCCAAAATGTGTTAAGGAAATCAAAGGAAAAAGCGAGGGCCGGCCCGAGCACCCGGGACGGGGGCCAGGAATGAGAAGTGTAGACCTGAGGGCTGTCTTCAATACCTTTGGGGGTGTGGCTTGGCCACGATTGACAAGAAATGGACAAGAAATCCGCACCCAAAGTCAGGAGATCATCCAAATGTGTTAAGGAAATCAAAGGAAAAAGCGAGGGCCGGCCCGAGCACCCGGGACGGGGGCCAGCTCGGCCCTCGCAGAGGGCCGGCCCGAGCACACGGGACGGGCACTTCAATATACCAGATCAGTGTATCTTCTCTTAAATTCACAATGTGACACAAAGTCTGTAACACTGATAATACCAAGCAAGGCCAACCACGAGTCAGGGGTGTGTTGCTCTCTGCCAGAGACTCCACCTCAGAGACCAACCAAATAAGAATGTTGAAAATATTTGCATAAGAATGTTGAAAATAAACTCATGAATGATGCGCCATTGTATGCTATGTTGTCTGTCTTGTTTATGTCCCCCTTTTCTTATATTTTTATGACTGCTTTATTCTGATGGTTTTTAGCTCTAGTGTTTCCTCATGGGGGCTCTCCACGCTCGGAGCTGCTCTTGGTCCACTTCTGGGGCCGCTGCCGGTGGATGGCTCTACCTGCGTGGCTGGGCTTGTGATATTGATTCATGATGTGTAGGAATGAGGAAGTGTAGACCTGAGGGCTGTCTTCAATACTTTTGGGGGTGTGGCTTGGCCACGATTGACAAGAAATGGACAAGAAGTCCGCACCCAAAGTCAGGAGATCATCCAAAATGTGTTAAGGAAATCAAAGGAAAAAGCGAGGGCCGGCCCGAGCACCCGGGACGGGCACTTCAATATACCAGATCAGTGTATCTTCTCTTAAATTCACAATGTGACACAAAGTCTGTAACACTGATAATACCAAGCAAGGCCAACCACGAGTCAGGGGTGTGTTGCTCTCTGCCAGAGACTCCACCTCAGAGACCAACCAAATAAGAATGTTGAAAATATTTGCATAAGAATGTTGAAAATAAACTCATGAATGATGCGCCATTGTATGCTATGTTGTCTGTCTTGTTTATGTCCCCCTTTTCTTATATTTTTATGACTGCTTTATTCTGATGGTTTTTAGCTCTAGTGTTTCCTCATGGGGGCTCTCCACGCTCGGAGCTGCTCTTGGTCCACTTCTGGGGCCGCTGCCGGTGGATGGCTCTACCTGCGTGGCTGGGCTTGTGATATTGATTCATGATGTGCAGGAATGAGGAAGTGTAGACCTGAGGGCTGTCTTCAATACTTTTGGGGGTGTGGCTTGGCCACGATTGACAAGAAATGGACAAGAAATCCGCACCCAAAGTCAGGAGATCATCCAAAATGTGTTAAGGAAATCAAAGGAAAAAGCGAGGGCCGGCCCGAGCACCCGGGACGGGGGCCAGGAATGAGGAAGTGTAGACCTGAGGGCTGTCTTCAATACCTTTGGGGGTGTGGCTAGGCCACGATTGACAAGAAATGGACAAGAAATCCGCACCCAAAGTCAGGAGATCATCCAAAATGTGTTAAGGAAATCAAAGGAAAAAGCGAGGGCCGGCCCGAGCACCCGGGACGGGCACTTCAATATACCAGATCAGTGTATCTTCTCTTAAATTCACAATGTGACACAAAGTCTGTAACACTGATAATACCAAGCAAGGCCAACCACGAGTCAGGGGTGTGTTGCTCTCTGCCAGAGACTCCACCTCAGAGACCAACCAAATAAGAATGTTGAAAATATTTGCATAAGAATGTTGAAAATAAACTCATGAATGATGCGCCATTGTATGCTATGTTGTCTGTCTTGTTTATGTCCCCCTTTTCTTATATTTTTATGACTGCTTTATTCTGATGGTTTTTAGCTCTAGTGTTTCCTCATGGGGGCTCTCCACGCTCGGAGCTGCTCTTGGTCCACTTCTGGGGCCGCTGCCGGTGGATGGCTCTACCTGCGTGGCTGGGCTTGTGATATTGATTCATGATGTGTAGGAATGAGGAAGTGTAGACCTGAGGGCTGTCTTCAATACTTTTGGGGGTGTGGCTTGGCCACGATTGACAAGAAATGGACAAGAAGTCCGCACCCAAAGTCAGGAGATCATCCAAAATGTGTTAAGGAAATCAAAGGAAAAAGCGAGGGCCGGCCCGAGCACCCGGGACGGGCACTTCAATATACCAGATCAGTGTATCTTCTCTTAAATTCACAATGTGACACAAAGTCTGTAACACTGATAATACCAAGCAAGGCCAACCACGAGTCAGGGGTGTGTTGCTCTCTGCCAGAGACTCCACCTCAGAGACCAACCAAACAAGAATGTTGAAAATATTTGCATAAGAATGTTGAAAATAAACTCATGAATGATGCGCCATTGTATGCTATGTTGTCTGTCTTGTTTATGTCCCCCTTTTCTTATATTTTTATGACTGCTTTATTCTGATGGTTTTTAGCTCTAGTGTTTCCTCATGGGGGCTCTCCACGCTCGGAGCTGCTCTTGGTCCACTTCTGGGGCCGCTGCCGGTGGATGGCTCTACCTGCGTGGCTGGGCTTGTGATATTGATTCATGATGTGCAGGAATGAGGAAGTGTAGACCTGAGGGCTGTCTTCAATACTTTTGGGGGTGTGGCTTGGCCACGATTGACAAGAAATGGACAAGAAATCCGCACCCAAAGTCAGGAGATCATCCAAAATGTGTTAAGGAAATCAAAGGAAAAAGCGAGGGCCGGCCCGAGCACCCGGGACGGGGGCCAGGAATGAGGAAGTGTAGACCTGAGGGCTGTCTTCAATACCTTTGGGGGTGTGGCTTGGCCACGATTGACAAGAAATGGACAAGAAATCCGCACCCAAAGTCAGGAGATCATCCAAAATGTGTTAAGGAAATCAAAGGAAAAAGCGAGGGCCGGCCCGAGCACCCGGGACGGGGGCCAGCTCGGCCCTCGCAGAGGGCCGGCCCGAGCACCCGGGACGGGGGCCAGCTCGGCCCTCGCAGAGGGCCGGCCCGAGCACCCGGGACGGGGGCCAGCTCGGCCCTCGCAGAGGGCCGGCCACTTCAATATACCAGATCAGTGTATCTTCTCTTAAATTCACAATGTGACACAAAGTCTGTAACACTGATAATACCAAGCAAGGCCAACCACGAGTCAGGGGTGTGTTGCTCTCTGCCAGAGACTCCACCTCAGAGACCAACCAAATAAGAATGTTGAAAATATTTGCATAAGAATGTTGAAAATAAACTCATGAATGATGCGCCATTGTATGCTATGTTGTCTGTCTTGTTTATGTCCCCCTTTTCTTATATTTTTATGACTGCTTTATTCTGATGGTTTTTAGCTCTAGTGTTTCCTCATGGGGGCTCCTCCACGCTCGGAGCTGCTCTTGGTCCACTTCTGGGGCCGCTGCCGGTGGATGGCTCTACCTGCGTGGCTGGGCTTGTGATATTGATTCATGATGTGTAGGAATGAGGAAGTGTAGACCTGAGGGCTGTCTTCAATACTTTTGGGGGTGTGGCTTGGCCACGATTGACAAGAAATGGACAAGAAGTCCGCACCCAAAGTCAGGAGATCATCCAAAATGTGTTAAGGAAATCAAAGGAAAAAGCGAGGGCCGGCCCGAGCACCCGGGACGGGCACTTCAATATACCAGATCAGTGTATCTTCTCTTAAATTCACAATGTGACACAAAGTCTGTAACACTGATAATACCAAGCAAGGCCAACCACGAGTCAGGGGTGTGTTGCTCTCTGCCAGAGACTCCACCTCAGAGACCAACCAAATAAGAATGTTGAAAATATTTGCATAAGAATGTTGAAAATAAACTCATGAATGATGCGCCATTGTATGCTATGTTGTCTGTCTTGTTTATGTCCCCCTTTTCTTATATTTTTATGACTGCTTTATTCTGATGGTTTTTAGCTCTAGTGTTTCCTCATGGGGGCTCTCCACGCTCGGAGCTGCTCTTGGTCCACTTCTGGGGCCGCTGCCGGTGGATGGCTCTACCTGCGTGGCTGGGCTTGTGATATTGATTCATGATGTGCAGGAATGAGGAAGTGTAGACCTGAGGGCTGTCTTCAATACCTTTGGGGGTGTGGCTTGGCCACGATTGACAAGAAATGGACAAGAAATCCGCACCCAAAGTCAGGAGATCATCCAAAATGTGTTAAGGAAATCAAAGGAAAAAGCGAGGGCCGGCCCGAGCACCCGGGACGGGGGCCAGCTCGGCCCTCGCAGAGGGCCGGCCCGAGCACCCGGGACGGGCACTTCAATATACCAGATCAGTGTATCTTCTCTTAAATTCACAATGTGACACAAAGTCTGTAACACTGATAATACCAAGCAAGGCCAACCACGAGTCAGGGGTGTGTTGCTCTCTGCCAGAGACTCCACCTCAGAGACCAACCAAATAAGAATGTTGAAAATATTTGCATAAGAATGTTGAAAATAAACTCATGAATGATGCGCCATTGTATGCTATGTTGTCTGTCTTGTTTATGTCCCCCTTTTCTTATATTTTTATGACTGCTTTATTCTGATGGTTTTTAGCTCTAGTGTTTCCTCATGGGGGCTCTCCACGCTCGGAGCTGCTCTTGGTCCACTTCTGGGGCCGCTGCCGGTGGATGGCTCTACCTGCGTGGCTGGGCTTGTGATATTGATTCATGATGTGTAGGAATGAGGAAGTGTAGACCTGAGGGCTGTCTTCAATACTTTTGGGGGTGTGGCTTGGCCACGATTGACAAGAAATGGACAAGAAGTCCGCACCCAAAGTCAGGAGATCATCCAAAATGTGTTAAGGAAATCAAAGGAAAAAGCGAGGGCCGGCCCGAGCACCCGGGACGGGCACTTCAATATACCAGATCAGTGTATCTTCTCTTAAATTCACAATGTGACACAAAGTCTGTAACACTGATAATACCAAGCAAGGCCAACCACGAGTCAGGGGTGTGTTGCTCTCTGCCAGAGACTCCACCTCAGAGACCAACCAAATAAGAATGTTGAAAATATTTGCATAAGAATGTTGAAAATAAACTCATGAATGATGCGCCATTGTATGCTATGTTGTCTGTCTTGTTTATGTCCCCCTTTTCTTATATTTTTATGACTGCTTTATTCTGATGGTTTTTAGCTCTAGTGTTTCCTCATGGGGGCTCTCCACGCTCGGAGCTGCTCTTGGTCCACTTCTGGGGCCGCTGCCGGTGGATGGCTCTACCTGCGTGGCTGGGCTTGTGATATTGATTCATGATGTGTAGGAATGAGGAAGTGTAGACCTGAGGGCTGTCTTCAATACTTTTGGGGGTGTGGCTTGGCCACGATTGACAAGAAATGGACAAGAAGTCCGCACCCAAAGTCAGGAGATCATCCAAAATGTGTTAAGGAAATCAAAGGAAAAAGCGAGGGCCGGCCCGAGCACCCGGGACGGGCACTTCAATATACCAGATCAGTGTATCTTCTCTTAAATTCACAATGTGACACAAAGTCTGTAACACTGATAATACCAAGCAAGGCCAACCACGAGTCAGGGGTGTGTTGCTCTCTGCCAGAGACTCCACCTCAGAGACCAACCAAATAAGAATGTTGAAAATATTTGCATAAGAATGTTGAAAATAAACTCATGAATGATGCGCCATTGTATGCTATGTTGTCTGTCTTGTTTATGTCCCCCTTTTCTTATATTTTTATGACTGCTTTATTCTGATGGTTTTTAGCTCTAGTGTTTCCTCATGGGGGCTCTCCACGCTCGGAGCTGCTCTTGGTCCACTTCTGGGGCCGCTGCCGGTGGATGGCTCTACCTGCGTGGCTGGGCTTGTGATATTGATTCATGATGTGTAGGAATGAGGAAGTGTAGACCTGAGGGCTGTCTTCAATACTTTTGGGGGTGTGGCTTGGCCACGATTGACAAGAAATGGACAAGAAGTCCGCACCCAAAGTCAGGAGATCATCCAAAATGTGTTAAGGAAATCAAAGGAAAAAGCGAGGGCCGGCCCGAGCACCCGGGACGGGCACTTCAATATACCAGATCAGTGTATCTTCTCTTAAATTCACAATGTGACACAAAGTCTGTAACACTGATAATACCAAGCAAGGCCAACCACGAGTCAGGGGTGTGTTGCTCTCTGCCAGAGACTCCACCTCAGAGACCAACCAAATAAGAATGTTGAAAATATTTGCATAAGAATGTTGAAAATAAACTCATGAATGATGCGCCATTGTATGCTATGTTGTCTGTCTTGTTTATGTCCCCCTTTTCTTATATTTTTATGACTGCTTTATTCTGATGGTTTTTAGCTCTAGTGTTTCCTCATGGGGGCTCTCCACGCTCGGAGCTGCTCTTGGTCCACTTCTGGGGCCGCTGCCGGTGGATGGCTCTACCTGCGTGGCTGGGCTTGTGATATTGATTCATGATGTGTAGAATGAGGAAGTGTAGACCTGAGGGCTGTCTTCAATACTTTTGGGGGTGTGGCTTGGCCACGATTGACAAGAAATGGACAAGAAATCCGCACCCAAAGTCAGGAGATCATCCAAAATGTGTTAAGGAAATCAAAGGAAAAAGCGAGGGCCGGCCCGAGCACCCGGGACGGGGGCAAGGAATGAGGAAGTGTAGACCTGAGGGCTGTCTTCAATACCTTTGGGGGTGTGGCTTGGCCACGATTGACAAGAAATGGACAAGAAATCCGCACCCAAAGTCAGGAGATCATCCAAAATGTGTTAAGGAAATCAAAGGAAAAAGCGAGGGCCGGCCCGAGCACCCGGGACGGGGGCCAGCTCGGCCCTCGCAGAGGGCCGGCCCGAGCACCCGGGACGGGGGCCAGCTCGGCCCTCGCAGAGGGCCGGCCCGAGCACCCGGGACGGGCACTTCAATATACCAGATCAGTGTATCTTCTCTTAAATTCACAATGTGACACAAAGTCTGTAACACTGATAATACCAAGCAAGGCCAACCACGAGTCAGGGGTGTGTTGCTCTCTGCCAGAGACTCCACCTCAGAGACCAACCAAATAAGAATGTTGAAAATATTTGCATAAGAATGTTGAAAATAAACTCATGAATGATGCGCCATTGTATGCTATGTTGTCTGTCTTGTTTATGTCCCCCTTTTCTTATATTTTTATGACTGCTTTATTCTGATGGTTTTTAGCTCTAGTGTTTCCTCATGGGGGCTCTCCACGCTCGGAGCTGCTCTTGGTCCACTTCTGGGGCCGCTGCCGGTGGATGGCTCTACCTGCGTGGCTGGGCTTGTGATATTGATTCATGATGTGTAGGAATGAGGAAGTGTAGACCTGAGGGCTGTCTTCAATACTTTTGGGGGTGTGGCTTGGCCACGATTGACAAGAAATGGACAAGAAATCCGCACCCAAAGTCAGGAGATCATCCAAAATGTGTTAAGGAAATCAAAGGAAAAAGCGAGGGCCGGCCCGAGCACCCGGGACGGGGGCCAGCTCGGCCGAGCACCCGGACGGGCACTTCAATATACCAGATCAGTGTATCTTCTCTTAAATTCACAATGTGACACAAAGTCTGTAACACTGATAATACCAAGCAAGGCCAACCACGAGTCAGGGGTGTGTTGCTCTCTGCCAGAGACTCCACCTCAGAGACCAACCAAATAAGAATGTTGAAAATATTTGCATAAGAATGTTGAAAATAAACTCATGAATGATGCGCCATTGTATGCTATGTTGTCTGTCTTGTTTATGTCCCCCTTTTCTTATATTTTTATGACTGCTTTATTCTGATGGTTTTTAGCTCTAGTGTTTCCTCATGGGGGCTCTCCACGCTCGGAGCTGCTCTTGGTCCACTTCTGGGGCCGCTGCCGGTGGATGGCTCTACCTGCGTGGCTGGGCTTGTGATATTGATTCATGATGTGTAGGAATGAGGAAGTGTAGACCTGAGGGCTGTCTTCAATACTTTTGGGGGTGTGGCTTGGCCACGATTGACAAGAAATGGACAAGAAGTCCGCACCCAAAGTCAGGAGATCATCCAAAATGTGTTAAGGAAATCAAAGGAAAAAGCGAGGGCCGGCCCGAGCACCCGGGACGGGCACTTCAATATACCAGATCAGTGTATCTTCTCTTAAATTCACAATGTGACACAAAGTCTGTAACACTGATAATACCAAGCAAGGCCAACCACGAGTCAGGGGTGTGTTGCTCTCTGCCAGAGACTCCACCTCAGAGACCAACCAAATAAGAATGTTGAAAATATTTGCATAAGAATGTTGAAAATAAACTCATGAATGATGCGCCATTGTATGCTATGTTGTCTGTCTTGTTTATGTCCCCCTTTTCTTATATTTTTATGACTGCTTTATTCTGATGGTTTTTAGCTCTAGTGTTTCCTCATGGGGGCTCTCCACGCTCGGAGCTGCTCTTGGTCCACTTCTGGGGCCGCTGCCGGTGGATGGCTCTACCTGCGTGGCTGGGCTTGTGATATTGATTCATGATGTGCAGGAATGAGGAAGTGTAGACCTGAGGGCTGTCTTCAATACCTTTGGGGGTGTGGCTTGGCCACGATTGACAAGAAATGGACAAGAAATCCGCACCCAAAGTCAGGAGATCATCCAAAATGTGTTAAGGAAATCAAAGGAAAAAGCGAGGGCCGGCCCGAGCACCCGGGACGGGGGCTGGGCCAGCTCGGCCCTCGCAGAGGGCCGGCCCGAGCACCCGGGACGGGCACTTCAATATACCAGATCAGTGTATCTTCTCTTAAATTCACAATGTGACACAAAGTCTGTAACACTGATAATACCAAGCAAGGCCAACCACGAGTCAGGGGTGTGTTGCTCTCTGCCAGAGACTCCACCTCAGAGACCAACCAAATAAGAATGTTGAAAATATTTGCATAAGAATGTTGAAAATAAACTCATGAATGATGCGCCATTGTATGCTATGTTGTCTGTCTTGTTTATGTCCCCCTTTTCTTATATTTTTATGACTGCTTTATTCTGATGGTTTTTAGCTCTAGTGTTTCCTCATGGGGGCTCTCCACGCTCGGAGCTGCTCTTGGTCCACTTCTGGGGCCGCTGCCGGTGGATGGCTCTACCTGCGTGGCTGGGCTTGTGATATTGATTCATGATGTGTAGGAATGAGGAAGTGTAGACCTGAGGGCTGTCTTCAATACTTTTGGGGGTGTGGCTTGGCCACGATTGACAAGAAATGGACAAGAAGTCCGCACCCAAAGTCAGGAGATCATCCAAAATGTGTTAAGGAAATCAAAGGAAAAAGCGAGGGCCGGCCCGAGCACCCGGGACGGGCACTTCAATATACCAGATCAGTGTATCTTCTCTTAAATTCACAATGTGACACAAAGTCTGTAACACTGATAATACCAAGCAAGGCCAACCACGAGTCAGGGGTGTGTTGCTCTCTGCCAGAGACTCCACCTCAGAGACCAACCAAATAAGAATGTTGAAAATATTTGCATAAGAATGTTGAAAATAAACTCATGAATGATGCGCCATTGTATGCTATGTTGTCTGTCTTGTTTATGTCCCCCTTTTCTTATATTTTTATGACTGCTTTATTCTGATGGTTTTTAGCTCTAGTGTTTCCTCATGGGGGCTCTCCACGCTCGGAGCTGCTCTTGGTCCACTTCTGGGGCCGCTGCCGGTGGATGGCTCTACCTGCGTGGCTGGGCTTGTGATATTGATTCATGATGTGTAGGAATGAGGAAGTGTAGACCTGAGGGCTGTCTTCAATACTTTTGGGGGTGTGGCTTGGCCACGATTGACAAGAAATGGACAAGAAGTCCGCACCCAAAGTCAGGAGATCATCCAAAATGTGTTAAGGAAATCAAAGGAAAAAGCGAGGGCCGGCCCGAGCACCCGGGACGGGCACTTCAATATACCAGATCAGTGTATCTTCTCTTAAATTCACAATGTGACACAAAGTCTGTAACACTGATAATACCAAGCAAGGCCAACCACGAGTCAGGGGTGTGTTGCTCTCTGCCAGAGACTCCACCTCAGAGACCAACCAAATAAGAATGTTGAAAATATTTGCATAAGAATGTTGAAAATAAACTCATGAATGATGCGCCATTGTATGCTATGTTGTCTGTCTTGTTTATGTCCCCCTTTTCTTATATTTTTATGACTGCTTTATTCTGATGGTTTTTAGCTCTAGTGTTTCCTCATGGGGGCTCTCCACGCTCGGAGCTGCTCTTGGTCCACTTCTGGGGCCGCTGCCGGTGGATGGCTCTACCTGCGTGGCTGGGCTTGTGATATTGATTCATGATGTGCAGGAATGAGGAAGTGTAGACCTGAGGGCTGTCTTCAATACTTTTGGGGGTGTGGCTTGGCCACGATTGACAAGAAATGGACAAGAAATCCGCACCCAAAGTCAGGAGATCATCCAAAATGTGTTAAGGAAATCAAAGGAAAAAGCGAGGGCCGGCCCGAGCACCCGGGACGGGGGCCAGCTCGGCCCTCGCAGAGGGCCGGCCCGAGCACCCGGGACGGGGGCCAGCTCGGCCCTCGCCGAGGGCCGGCCCGAGCACCCGGGACGGGGGCCAGCTCGGCCCTCGCAGAGGGCCGGCCCGAGCACCCGGGACGGGCACTTCAATATACCAGATCAGTGTATCTTCTCTTAAATTCACAATGTGACACAAAGTCTGTAACACTGATAATACCAAGCAAGGCCAACCACGAGTCAGGGGTGTGTTGCTCTCTGCCAGAGACTCCACCTCAGAGACCAACCAAATAAGAATGTTGAAAATATTTGCATAAGAATGTTGAAAATAAACTCATGAATGATGCGCCATTGTATGCTATGTTGTCTGTCTTGTTTATGTCCCCCTTTTCTTATATTTTTATGACTGCTTTATTCTGATGGTTTTTAGCTCTAGTGTTTCCTCATGGGGGCTCTCCACGCTCGGAGCTGCTCTTGGTCCACTTCTGGGGCCGCTGCCGGTGGATGGCTCTACCTGCGTGGCTGGGCTTGTGATATTGATTCATGATGTGCAGGAATGAGGAAGTGTAGACCTGAGGGCTGTCTTCAATACTTTTGGGGGTGTGGCTTGGCCACGATTGACAAGAAATGGACAAGAAATCCGCACCCAAAGTCAGGAGATCATCCAAAATGTGTTAAGGAAATCAAAGGAAAAAGCGAGGGCCGGCCCGAGCACCCGGGACGGGGGCCAGCTCGGCCCTCGCAGAGGGCCGGCCCGAGCACCCGGGACGGGCACTTCAATATACCAGATCAGTGTATCTTCTCTTAAATTCACAATGTGACACAAAGTCTGTAACACTGATAATACCAAGCAAGGCCAACCACGAGTCAGGGGTGTGTTGCTCTCTGCCAGAGACTCCACCTCAGAGACCAACCAAATAAGAATGTTGAAAATATTTGCATAAGAATGTTGAAAATAAACTCATGAATGATGCGCCATTGTATGCTATGTTGTCTGTCTTGTTTATGTCCCCCTTTTCTTATATTTTTATGACTGCTTTATTCTGATGGTTTTTAGCTCTAGTGTTTCCTCATGGGGGCTCTCCACGCTCGGAGCTGCTCTTGGTCCACTTCTGGGGCCGCTGCCGGTGGATGGCTCTACCTGCGTGGCTGGGCTTGTGATATTGATTCATGATGTGTAGGAATGAGGAAGTGTAGACCTGAGGGCTGTCTTCAATACTTTTGGGGGTGTGGCTTGGCCACGATTGACAAGAAATGGACAAGAAGTCCGCACCCAAAGTCAGGAGATCATCCAAAATGTGTTAAGGAAATCAAAGGAAAAAGCGAGGGCCGGCCCGAGCACCCGGGACGGGCACTTCAATATACCAGATCAGTGTATCTTCTCTTAAATTCACAATGTGACACAAAGTCTGTAACACTGATAATACCAAGCAAGGCCAACCACGAGTCAGGGGTGTGTTGCTCTCTGCCAGAGACTCCACCTCAGAGACCAACCAAATAAGAATGTTGAAAATATTTGCATAAGAATGTTGAAAATAAACTCATGAATGATGCGCCATTGTATGCTATGTTGTCTGTCTTGTTTATGTCCCCCTTTTCTTATATTTTTATGACTGCTTTATTCTGATGGTTTTTAGCTCTAGTGTTTCCTCATGGGGGCTCTCCACGCTCGGAGCTGCTCTTGGTCCACTTCTGGGGCCGCTGCCGGTGGATGGCTCTACCTGCGTGGCTGGGCTTGTGATATTGATTCATGATGTGTAGGAATGAGGAAGTGTAGACCTGAGGGCTGTCTTCAATACTTTTGGGGGTGTGGCTTGGCCACGATTGACAAGAAATGGACAAGAAGTCCGCACCCAAAGTCAGGAGATCATCCAAAATGTGTTAAGGAAATCAAAGGAAAAAGCGAGGGCCGGCCCGAGCACCCGGGACGGGCACTTCAATATACCAGATCAGTGTATCTTCTCTTAAATTCACAATGTGACACAAAGTCTGTAACACTGATAATACCAAGCAAGGCCAACCACGAGTCAGGGGTGTGTTGCTCTCTGCCAGAGACTCCACCTCAGAGACCAACCAAATAAGAATGTTGAAAATATTTGCATAAGAATGTTGAAAATAAACTCATGAATGATGCGCCATTGTATGCTATGTTGTCTGTCTTGTTTATGTCCCCCTTTTCTTATATTTTTATGACTGCTTTATTCTGATGGTTTTTAGCTCTAGTGTTTCCTCATGGGGGCTCTCCACGCTCGGAGCTGCTCTTGGTCCACTTCTGGGGCCGCTGCCGGTGGATGGCTCTACCTGCGTGGCTGGGCTTGTGATATTGATTCATGATGTGTAGGAATGAGGAAGTGTAGACCTGAGGGCTGTCTTCAATACTTTTGGGGGTGTGGCTTGGCCACGATTGACAAGAAATGGACAAGAAGTCCGCACCCAAAGTCAGGAGATCATCCAAAATGTGTTAAGGAAATCAAAGGAAAAAGCGAGGGCCGGCCCGAGCACCCCGGGACGGGCACTTCAATATACCAGATCAGTGTATCTTCTCTTAAATTCACAATGTGACACAAAGTCTGTAACACTGATAATACCAAGCAAGGCCAACCACGAGTCAGGGGTGTGTTGCTCTC
The DNA here is from genome assembly GCA_037902135.1 of Cetoscarus ocellatus. Classification (NCBI taxonomy): domain Eukaryota; kingdom Metazoa; phylum Chordata; class Actinopteri; order Labriformes; family Labridae; genus Cetoscarus; species Cetoscarus ocellatus. The sequence goes on from JBAMNC010002193.1 coordinate 16,672, forward strand.
TGCCAGAGACTCCACCTCAGAGACCAACCAAATAAGAATGTTGAAAATATTTGCATAAGAATGTTGAAAATAAACTCATGAATGATGCGCCATTGTATGCTATGTTGTCTGTCTTGTTTATGTCCCCCTTTTCTTATATTTTTATGACTGCTTTATTCTGATGGTTTTTAGCTCTAGTGTTTCCTCATGGGGGCTCTCCACGCTCGGAGCTGCTCTTGGTCCACTTCTGGGGCCGCTGCCGGTGGATGGCTCTACCTGCGTGGCTGGGCTTGTGATATTGATTCATGATGTGCAGGAATGAGGAAGTGTAGACCTGAGGGCTGTCTTCAATACTTTTGGGGGTGTGGCTTGGCCACGATTGACAAGAAATGGACAAGAAATCCGCACCCAAAGTCAGGAGATCATCCAAAATGTGTTAAGGAAATCAAAGGAAAAAGCGAGGGCCGGCCCGAGCACCCGGGACGGGGGCCAGGAATGAGGAAGTGTAGACCTGAGGGCTGTCTTCAATACTTTTGGGGGTGTGGCTTGGCCACGATTGACAAGAAATGGACAAGAAGTCCGCACCCAAAGTCAGGAGATCATCCAAAATGTGTTAAGGAAATCAAAGGAAAAAGCGAGGGCCGGCCCGAGCACCCGGGACGGGCACTTCAATATACCAGATCAGTGTATCTTCTCTTAAATTCACAATGTGACACAAAGTCTGTAACACTGATAATACCAAGCAAGGCCAACCACGAGTCAGGGGTGTGTTGCTCTCTGCCAGAGACTCCACCTCAGAGACCAACCAAATAAGAATGTTGAAAATATTTGCATAAGAATGTTGAAAATAAACTCATGAATGATGCGCCATTGTATGCTATGTTGTCTGTCTTGTTTATGTCCCCCTTTTCTTATATTTTTATGACTGCTTTATTCTGATGGTTTTTAGCTCTAGTGTTTCCTCATGGGGGCTCTCCACGCTCGGAGCTGCTCTTGGTCCACTTCTGGGGCCGCTGCCGGTGGATGGCTCTACCTGCGTGGCTGGGCTTGTGATATTGATTCATGATGTGCAGGAATGAGGAAGTGTAGACCTGAGGGCTGTCTTCAATACTTTTGGGGGTGTGGCTTGGCCACGATTGACAAGAAATGGACAAGAAATCCGCACCCAAAGTCAGGAGATCATCCAAAATGTGTTAAGGAAATCAAAGGAAAAAGCGAGGGCCGGCCCGAGCACCCGGGACGGGGGCCAGGAATGAGGAAGTGTAGACCTGAGGGCTGTCTTCAATACCTTTGGGGGTGTGGCTTGGCCACGATTGACAAGAAATGGACAAGAAATCCGCACCCAAAGTCAGGAGATCATCCAAAATGTGTTAAGGAAATCAAAGGAAAAAGCGAGGGCCGGCCCGAGCACCCGGGACGGGGGCCAGCTCGGCCCTCGCAGAGGGCCGGCCCGAGCACCCGGGACGGGCACTTCAATATACCAGATCAGTGTATCTTCTCTTAAATTCACAATGTGACACAAAGTCTGTAACACTGATAATACCAAGCAAGGCCAACCACGAGTCAGGGGTGTGTTGCTCTCTGCCAGAGACTCCACCTCAGAGACCAACCAAATAAGAATGTTGAAAATATTTGCATAAGAATGTTGAAAATAAACTCATGAATGATGCGCCATTGTATGCTATGTTGTCTGTCTTGTTTATGTCCCCCTTTTCTTATATTTTTATGACTGCTTTATTCTGATGGTTTTTAGCTCTAGTGTTTCCTCATGGGGGCTCTCCACGCTCGGAGCTGCTCTTGGTCCACTTCTGGGGCCGCTGCCGGTGGATGGCTCTACCTGCGTGGCTGGGCTTGTGATATTGATTCATGATGTGTAGGAATGAGGAAGTGTAGACCTGAGGGCTGTCTTCAATACTTTTGGGGGTGTGGCTTGGCCACGATTGACAAGAAATGGACAAGAAGTCCGCACCCAAAGTCAGGAGATCATCCAAAATGTGTTAAGGAAATCAAAGGAAAAAGCGAGGGCCGGCCCGAGCACCCGGGACGGGCACTTCAATATACCAGATCAGTGTATCTTCTCTTAAATTCACAATGTGACACAAAGTCTGTAACACTGATAATACCAAGCAAGGCCAACCACGAGTCAGGGGTGTGTTGCTCTCTGCCAGAGACTCCACCTCAGAGACCAACCAAATAAGAATGTTGAAAATATTTGCATAAGAATGTTGAAAATAAACTCATGAATGATGCGCCATTGTATGCTATGTTGTCTGTCTTGTTTATGTCCCCCTTTTCTTATATTTTTATGACTGCTTTATTCTGATGGTTTTTAGCTCTAGTGTTTCCTCATGGGGGCTCTCCACGCTCGGAGCTGCTCTTGGTCCACTTCTGGGGCCGCTGCCGGTGGATGGCTCTACCTGCGTGGCTGGGCTTGTGATATTGATTCATGATGTGCAGGAATGAGGAAGTGTAGACCTGAGGGCTGTCTTCAATACTTTTGGGGGTGTGGCTTGGCCACGATTGACAAGAAATGGACAAGAAATCCGCACCCAAAGTCAGGAGATCATCCAAAATGTGTTAAGGAAATCAAAGGAAAAAGCGAGGGCCGGCCCGAGCACCCGGGACGGGCACTTCAATATACCAGATCAGTGTATCTTCTCTTAAATTCACAATGTGACACAAAGTCTGTAACACTGATAATACCAAGCAAGGCCAACCACGAGTCAGGGGTGTGTTGCTCTCTGCCAGAGACTCCACCTCAGAGACCAACCAAATAAGAATGTTGAAAATATTTGCATAAGAATGTTGAAAATAAACTCATGAATGATGCGCCATTGTATGCTATGTTGTCTGTCTTGTTTATGTCCCCCTTTTCTTATATTTTTATGACTGCTTTATTCTGATGGTTTTTAGCTCTAGTGTTTCCTCATGGGGGCTCTCCACGCTCGGAGCTGCTCTTGGTCCACTTCTGGGGCCGCTGCCGGTGGATGGCTCTACCTGCGTGGCTGGGCTTGTGATATTGATTCATGATGTGTAGGAATGAGGAAGTGTAGACCTGAGGGCTGTCTTCAATACTTTTGGGGGTGTGGCTTGGCCACGATTGACAAGAAATGGACAAGAAGTCCGCACCCAAAGTCAGGAGATCATCCAAAATGTGTTAAGGAAATCAAAGGAAAAAGCGAGGGCCGGCCCGAGCACCCGGGACGGGCACTTCAATATACCAGATCAGTGTATCTTCTCTTAAATTCACAATGTGACACAAAGTCTGTAACACTGATAATACCAAGCAAGGCCAACCACGAGTCAGGGGTGTGTTGCTCTCTGCCAGAGACTCCACCTCAGAGACCAACCAAATAAGAATGTTGAAAATATTTGCATAAGAATGTTGAAAATAAACTCATGAATGATGCGCCATTGTATGCTATGTTGTCTGTCTTGTTTATGTCCCCCTTTTCTTATATTTTTATGACTGCTTTATTCTGATGGTTTTTAGCTCTAGTGTTTCCTCATGGGGGCTCTCCACGCTCGGAGCTGCTCTTGGTCCACTTCTGGGGCCGCTGCCGGTGGATGGCTCTACCTGCGTGGCTGGGCTTGTGATATTGATTCATGATGTGTAGGAATGAGGAAGTGTAGACCTGAGGGCTGTCTTCAATACTTTTGGGGGTGTGGCTTGGCCACGATTGACAAGAAATGGACAAGAAGTCCGCACCCAAAGTCAGGAGATCATCCAAAATGTGTTAAGGAAATCAAAGGAAAAAGCGAGGGCCGGCCCGAGCACCCGGGACGGGCACTTCAATATACCAGATCAGTGTATCTTCTCTTAAATTCACAATGTGACACAAAGTCTGTAACACTGATAATACCAAGCAAGGCCAACCACGAGTCAGGGGTGTGTTGCTCTCTGCCAGAGACTCCACCTCAGAGACCAACCAAATAAGAATGTTGAAAATATTTGCATAAGAATGTTGAAAATAAACTCATGAATGATGCGCCATTGTATGCTATGTTGTCTGTCTTGTTTATGTCCCCCTTTTCTTATATTTTTATGACTGCTTTATTCTGATGGTTTTTAGCTCTAGTGTTTCCTCATGGGGGCTCTCCACGCTCGGAGCTGCTCTTGGTCCACTTCTGGGGCCGCTGCCGGTGGATGGCTCTACCTGCGTGGCTGGGCTTGTGATATTGATTCATGATGTGCAGGAATGAGGAAGTGTAGACCTGAGGGCTGTCTTCAATACTTTTGGGGGTGTGGCTTGGCCACGATTGACAAGAAATGGACAAGAAATCCGCACCCAAAGTCAGGAGATCATCCAAAATGTGTTAAGGAAATCAAAGGAAAAAGCGAGGGCCGGCCCGAGCACCCGGGACGGGGGCCAGGAATGAGGAAGTGTAGACCTGAGGGCTGTCTTCAATACCTTTGGGGGTGTGGCTTGGCCACGATTGACAAGAAATGGACAAGAAATCCGCACCCAAAGTCAGGAGATCATCCAAAATGTGTTAAGGAAATCAAAGGAAAAAGCGAGGGCCGGCCCGAGCACCCGGGACGGGCACTTCAATATACCAGATCAGTGTATCTTCTCTTAAATTCACAATGTGACACAAAGTCTGTAACACTGATAATACCAAGCAAGGCCAACCACGAGTCAGGGGTGTGTTGCTCTCTGCCAGAGACTCCACCTCAGAGACCAACCAAATAAGAATGTTGAAAATATTTGCATAAGAATGTTGAAAATAAACTCATGAATGATGCGCCATTGTATGCTATGTTGTCTGTCTTGTTTATGTCCCCCTTTTCTTATATTTTTATGACTGCTTTATTCTGATGGTTTTTAGCTCTAGTGTTTCCTCATGGGGGCTCTCCACGCTCGGAGCTGCTCTTGGTCCACTTCTGGGGCCGCTGCCGGTGGATGGCTCTACCTGCGTGGCTGGGCTTGTGATATTGATTCATGATGTGTAGGAATGAGGAAGTGTAGACCTGAGGGCTGTCTTCAATACTTTTGGGGGTGTGGCTTGGCCACGATTGACAAGAAATGGACAAGAAGTCCGCACCCAAAGTCAGGAGATCATCCAAAATGTGTTAAGGAAATCAAAGGAAAAAGCGAGGGCCGGCCCGAGCACCCGGGACGGGCACTTCAATATACCAGATCAGTGTATCTTCTCTTAAATTCACAATGTGACACAAAGTCTGTAACACTGATAATACCAAGCAAGGCCAACCACGAGTCAGGGGTGTGTTGCTCTCTGCCAGAGACTCCACCTCAGAGACCAACCAAATAAGAATGTTGAAAATATTTGCATAAGAATGTTGAAAATAAACTCATGAATGATGCGCCATTGTATGCTATGTTGTCTGTCTTGTTTATGTCCCCCTTTTCTTATATTTTTATGACTGCTTTATTCTGATGGTTTTTAGCTCTAGTGTTTCCTCATGGGGGCTCTCCACGCTCGGAGCTGCTCTTGGTCCACTTCTGGGGCCGCTGCCGGTGGATGGCTCTACCTGCGTGGCTGGGCTTGTGATATTGATTCATGATGTGCAGGAATGAGGAAGTGTAGACCTGAGGGCTGTCTTCAATACTTTTGGGGTGTGGCTTGGCCACGATTGACAAGAAATGGACAAGAAATCCGCACCCAAAGTCAGGAGATCATCCAAAATGTGTTAAGGAAATCAAAGGAAAAAGCGAGGGCCGGCCCGAGCACCCGGGACGGGCACTTCAATATACCAGATCAGTGTATCTTCTCTTAAATTCACAATGTGACACAAAGTCTGTAACACTGATAATACCAAGCAAGGCCAACCACGAGTCAGGGGTGTGTTGCTCTCTGCCAGAGACTCCACCTCAGAGACCAACCAAATAAGAATGTTGAAAATATTTGCATAAGAATGTTGAAAATAAACTCATGAATGATGTGCCATTGTATGCTATGTTGTCTGTCTTGTTTATGTCCCCCTTTTCTTATATTTTATGACTGCTTTATTCTGATGGTTTTTAGCTCTAGTGTTTCCTCATGGGGGCTCTCCACGCTCGGAGCTGCTCTTGGTCCACTTCTGGGGCCGCTGCCGGTGGATGGCTCTACCTGCGTGGCTGGGCTTGTGATATTGATTCATGATGTGTAGGAATGAGGAAGTGTAGACCTGAGGGCTGTCTTCAATACTTTTGGGGGTGTGGCTTGGCCACGATTGACAAGAAATGGACAAGAAGTCCGCACCCAAAGTCAGGAGATCATCCAAAATGTGTTAAGGAAATCAAAGGAAAAAGCGAGGGCCGGCCCGAGCACCCGGGACGGGCACTTCAATATACCAGATCAGTGTATCTTCTCTTAAATTCACAATGTGACACAAAGTCTGTAACACTGATAATACCAAGCAAGGCCAACCACGAGTCAGGGGTGTGTTGCTCTCTGCCAGAGACTCCACCTCAGAGACCAACCAAATAAGAATGTTGAAAATATTTGCATAAGAATGTTGAAAATAAACTCATGAATGATGCGCCATTGTATGCTATGTTGTCTGTCTTGTTTATGTCCCCCTTTTCTTATATTTTTATGACTGCTTTATTCTGATGGTTTTTAGCTCTAGTGTTTCCTCATGGGGGCTCTCCACGCTCGGAGCTGCTCTTGGTCCACTTCTGGGGCCGCTGCCGGTGGATGGCTCTACCTGCGTGGCTGGGCTTGTGATATTGATTCATGATGTGTAGGAATGAGGAAGTGTAGACCTGAGGGCTGTCTTCAATACTTTTGGGGGTGTGGCTTGGCCACGATTGACAAGAAATGGACAAGAAGTCCGCACCCAAAGTCAGGAGATCATCCAAAATGTGTTAAGGAAATCAAAGGAAAAAGCGAGGGCCGGCCCGAGCACCCGGGACGGGCACTTCAATATACCAGATCAGTGTATCTTCTCTTAAATTCACAATGTGACACAAAGTCTGTAACACTGATAATACCAAGCAAGGCCAACCACGAGTCAGGGGTGTGTTGCTCTCTGCCAGAGACTCCACCTCAGAGACCAACCAAATAAGAATGTTGAAAATATTTGCATAAGAATGTTGAAAATAAACTCATGAATGATGCGCCATTGTATGCTATGTTGTCTGTCTTGTTTATGTCCCCCTTTTCTTATATTTTTATGACTGCTTTATTCTGATGGTTTTTAGCTCTAGTGTTTCCTCATGGGGGCTCTCCACGCTCGGAGCTGCTCTTGGTCCACTTCTGGGGCCGCTGCCGGTGGATGGCTCTACCTGCGTGGCTGGGCTTGTGATATTGATTCATGATGTGCAGGAATGAGGAAGTGTAGACCTGAGGGCTGTCTTCAATACTTTTGGGGGTGTGGCTTGGCCACGATTGACAAGAAATGGACAAGAAATCCGCACCCAAAGTCAGGAGATCATCCAAAATGTGTTAAGGAAATCAAAGGAAAAAGCGAGGGCCGGCCCGAGCACCCGGGACGGGGGCCAGCTCGGCCCTCGCAGAGGGCCGGCCCGAGCACCCGGGACGGGGGCCAGCTCGGCCCTCGCAGAGGGCCGGCCCGAGCACCCGGGACGGGGGCCAGCTCGGCCCTCGCAGAGGGCCGGCCCGAGCACCCGGGACGGGCACTTCAATATACCAGATCAGTGTATCTTCTCTTAAATTCACAATGTGACACAAAGTCTGTAACACTGATAATACCAAGCAAGGCCAACCACGAGTCAGGGGTGTGTTGCTCTCTGCCAGAGACTCCACCTCAGAGACCAACCAAATAAGAATGTTGAAAATATTTGCATAAGAATGTTGAAAATAAACTCATGAATGATGCGCCATTGTATGCTATGTTGTCTGTCTTGTTTATGTCCCCCTTTTCTTATATTTTTATGACTGCTTTATTCTGATGGTTTTTAGCTCTAGTGTTTCCTCATGGGGCTCTCCACGCTCGGAGCTGCTCTTGGTCCACTTCTGGGGCCGCTGCCGGTGGATGGCTCTACCTGCGTGGCTGGGCTTGTGATATTGATTCATGATGTGTAGGAATGAGGAAGTGTAGACCTGAGGGCTGTCTTCAATACTTTTGGGGGTGTGGCTTGGCCACGATTGACAAGAAATGGACAAGAAGTCCGCACCCAAAGTCAGGAGATCATCCAAAATGTGTTAAGGAAATCAAAGGAAAAAGCGAGGGCCGGCCCGAGCACCCGGGACGGGCACTTCAATATACCAGATCAGTGTATCTTCTCTTAAATTCACAATGTGACACAAAGTCTGTAACACTGATAATACCAAGCAAGGCCAACCACGAGTCAGGGGTGTGTTGCTCTCTGCCAGAGACTCCACCTCAGAGACCAACCAAATAAGAATGTTGAAAATATTTGCATAAGAATGTTGAAAATAAACTCATGAATGATGCGCCATTGTATGCTATGTTGTCTGTCTTGTTTATGTCCCCCTTTTCTTATATTTTTATGACTGCTTTATTCTGATGGTTTTTAGCTCTAGTGTTTCCTCATGGGGGCTCTCCACGCTCGGAGCTGCTCTTGGTCCACTTCTGGGGCCGCTGCCGGTGGATGGCTCTACCTGCATGGCTGGGCTTGTGATATTGATTCATGATGTGCAGGAATGAGGAAGTGTAGACCTGAGGGCTGTCTTCAATACTTTTGGGGGTGTGGCTTGGCCACGATTGACAAGAAATGGACAAGAAATCCGCACCCAAAGTCAGGAGATCATCCAAAATGTGTTAAGGAAATCAAAGGAAAAAGCGAGGGCCGGCCCGAGCACCCGGGACGGGGGCCAGGAATGAGGAAGTGTAGACCTGAGGGCTGTCTTCAATACTTTTGGGGGTGTGGCTTGGCCACGATTGACAAGAAATGGACAAGAAATCCGCACCCAAAGTCAGGAGATCATCCAAAATGTGTTAAGGAAATCAAAGGAAAAAGCGAGGGCCGGCCCGAGCACCCGGGACGGGGGCCAGCTCGGCCCTCGCAGAGGGCCGGCCCGAGCACCCGGGACGGGGGCCAGCTCGGCCCTCGCAGAGGGCCGGCCCCGAGCACCCGGGACGGGGGCCAGCTCGGCCCTCGCAGAGGGCCGGCCCGAGCACCCGGGACGGGGGCCAGCTCGGCCCTCGCAGAGGGCCGGCCCGAGCACCCGGGACGGGCACTTCAATATACCAGATCAGTGTATCTTCTCTTAAATTCACAATGTGACACAAAGTCTGTAACACTGATAATACCAAGCAAGGCCAACCACGAGTCAGGGGTGTGTTGCTCTCTGCCAGAGACTCCACCTCAGAGACCAACCAAATAAGAATGTTGAAAATATTTGCATAAGAATGTTGAAAATAAACTCATGAATGATGCGCCATTGTATGCTATGTTGTCTGTCTTGTTTATGTCCCCCTTTTCTTATATTTTTATGACTGCTTTATTCTGATGGTTTTTAGCTCTAGTGTTTCCTCATGGGGCTCTCCACGCTCGGAGCTGCTCTTGGTCCACTTCTGGGGCCGCTGCCGGTGGATGGCTCTACCTGCGTGGCTGGGCTTGTGATATTGATTCATGATGTGTAGGAATGAGGAAGTGTAGACCTGAGGGCTGTCTTCAATACTTTTGGGGGTGTGGCTTGGCCACGATTGACAAGAAATGGACAAGAAGTCCGCACCCAAAGTCAGGAGATCATCCAAAATGTGTTAAGGAAATCAAAGGAAAAAGCGAGGGCCGGCCCGAGCACCCGGGACGGGCACTTCAATATACCAGATCAGTGTATCTTCTCTTAAATTCACAATGTGACACAAAGTCTGTAACACTGATAATACCAAGCAAGGCCAACCACGAGTCAGGGGTGTGTTGCTCTCTGCCAGAGACTCCACCTCAGAGACCAACCAAATAAGAATGTTGAAAATATTTGCATAAGAATGTTGAAAATAAACTCATGAATGATGCGCCATTGTATGCTATGTTGTCTGTCTTGTTTATGTCCCCCTTTTCTTATATTTTTATGACTGCTTTATTCTGATGGTTTTTAGCTCTAGTGTTTCCTCATGGGGGCTCTCCACGCTCGGAGCTGCTCTTGGTCCACTTCTGGGGCCGCTGCCGGTGGATGGCTCTACCTGCGTGGCTGGGCTTGTGATATTGATTCATGATGTGCAGGAATGAGGAAGTGTAGACCTGAGGGCTGTCTTCAATACTTTTGGGGGTGTGGCTTGGCCACGATTGACAAGAAATGGACAAGAAGTCCGCACCCAAAGTCAGGAGAACATCCAAAATGTGTTAAGGAAATCAAAGGAAAAAGCGAGGGCCGGCCCGAGCACCCGGGACGGGCACTTCAATATACCAGATCAGTGTATCTTCTCTTAAATTCACAATGTGACACAAAGTCTGTAACACTGATAATACCAAGCAAGGCCAACCACGAGTCAGGGGTGTGTTGCTCTCTGCCAGAGACTCCACCTCAGAGACCAACCAAATAAGAATGTTGAAAATATTTGCATAAGAATGTTGAAAATAAACTCATGAATGATGCGCCATTGTATGCTATGTTGTCTGTCTTGTTTATGTCCCCCTTTTCTTATATTTTTATGACTGCTTTATTCTGATGGTTTTTAGCTCTAGTGTTTCCTCATGGGGGCTCTCCACGCTCGGAGCTGCTCTTGGTCCACTTCTGGGGCCGCTGCCGGTGGATGGCTCTACCTGCGTGGCTGGGCTTGTGATATTGATTCATGATGTGTAGGAATGAGGAAGTGTAGACCTGAGGGCTGTCTTCAATACTTTTGGGGGTGTGGCTTGGCCACGATTGACAAGAAATGGACAAGAAGTCCGCACCCAAAGTCAGGAGATCATCCAAAATGTGTTAAGGAAATCAAAGGAAAAAGCGAGGGCCGGCCCGAGCACCCGGGACGGGCACTTCAATATACCAGATCAGTGTATCTTCTCTTAAATTCACAATGTGACACAAAGTCTGTAACACTGATAATACCAAGCAAGGCCAACCACGAGTCAGGGGTGTGTTGCTCTCTGCCAGAGACTCCACCTCAGAGACCAACCAAATAAGAATGTTGAAAATATTTGCATAAGAATGTTGAAAATAAACTCATGAATGATGCGCCATTGTATGCTATGTTGTCTGTCTTGTTTATGTCCCCCTTTTCTTATATTTTTATGACTGCTTTATTCTGATGGTTTTTAGCTCTAGTGTTTCCTCATGGGGGCTCTCCACGCTCGGAGCTGCTCTTGGTCCACTTCTGGGGCCGCTGCCGGTGGATGGCTCTACCTGCGTGGCTGGGCTTGTGATATTGATTCATGATGTGCAGGAATGAGGAAGTGTAGACCTGAGGGCTGTCTTCAATACTTTTGGGGGTGTGGCTTGGCCACGATTGACAAGAAATGGACAAGAAATCCGCACCCAAAGTCAGGAGATCATCCAAAATGTGTTAAGGAAATCAAAGGAAAAAGCGAGGGCCGGCCCGAGCACCCGGGACGGGGGCCAGGAATGAGGAAGTGTAGACCTGAGGGCTGTCTTCAATACCTTTGGGGGTGTGGCTTGGCCACGATTGACAAGAAATGGACAAGAAATCCGCACCCAAAGTCAGGAGATCATCCAAAATGTGTTAAGGAAATCAAAGGAAAAAGCGAGGGCCGGCCCGAGCACCCGGGACGGGCACTTCAATATACCAGATCAGTGTATCTTCTCTTAAATTCACAATGTGACACAAAGTCTGTAACACTGATAATACCAAGCAAGGCCAACCACGAGTCAGGGGTGTGTTGCTCTCTGCCAGAGACTCCACCTCAGAGACCAACCAAATAAGAATGTTGAAAATATTTGCATAAGAATGTTGAAAATAAACTCATGAATGATGCGCCATTGTATGCTATGTTGTCTGTCTTGTTTATGTCCCCCTTTTCTTATATTTTTATGACTGCTTTATTCTGATGGTTTTTAGCTCTAGTGTTTCCTCATGGGGGCTCTCCACGCTCGGAGCTGCTCTTGGTCCACTTCTGGGGCCGCTGCCGGTGGATGGCTCTACCTGCGTGGCTGGGCTTGTGATATTGATTCATGATGTGTAGGAATGAGGAAGTGTAGACCTGAGGGCTGTCTTCAATACTTTTGGGGGTGTGGCTTGGCCACGATTGACAAGAAATGGACAAGAAGTCCGCACCCAAAGTCAGGAGATCATCCAAAATGTGTTAAGGAAATCAAAGGAAAAAGCGAGGGCCGGCCCGAGCACCCGGGACGGGCACTTCAATATACCAGATCAGTGTATCTTCTCTTAAATTCACAATGTGACACAAAGTCTGTAACACTGATAATACCAAGCAAGGCCAACCACGAGTCAGGGGTGTGTTGCTCTCTGCCAGAGACTCCACCTCAGAGACCAACCAAATAAGAATGTTGAAAATATTTGCATAAGAATGTTGAAAATAAACTCATGAATGATGCGCCATTGTATGCTATGTTGTCTGTCTTGTTTATGTCCCCCTTTTCTTATATTTTTATGACTGCTTTATTCTGATGGTTTTTAGCTCTAGTGTTTCCTCATGGGGGCTCTCCACGCTCGGAGCTGCTCTTGGTCCACTTCTGGGGCCGCTGCCGGTGGATGGCTCTACCTGCGTGGCTGGGCTTGTGATATTGATTCATGATGTGCAGGAATGAGGAAGTGTAGACCTGAGGGCTGTCTTCAATACTTTTGGGGGTGTGGCTTGGCCACGATTGACAAGAAATGGACAAGAAATCCGCACCCAAAGTCAGGAGATCATCCAAAATGTGTTAAGGAAATCAAAGGAAAAAGCGAGGGCCGGCCCGAGCACCCGGGACGGGCACTTCAATATACCAGATCAGTGTATCTTCTCTTAAATTCACAATGTGACACAAAGTCTGTAACACTGATAATACCAAGCAAGGCCAACCACGAGTCAGGGGTGTGTTGCTCTCTGCCAGAGACTCCACCTCAGAGACCAACCAAATAAGAATGTTGAAAATATTTGCATAAGAATGTTGAAAATAAACTCATGAATGATGCGCCATTGTATGCTATGTTGTCTGTCTTGTTTATGTCCCCCCTTTTCTTATATTTTTATGACTGCTTTATTCTGATGGTTTTTAGCTCTAGTGTTTCCTCATGGGGGCTCTCCACGCTCGGAGCTGCTCTTGGTCCACTTCTGGGGCCGCTGCCGGTGGATGGCTCTACCTGCGTGGCTGGGCTTGTGATATTGATTCATGATGTGTAGGAATGAGGAAGTGTAGACCTGAGGGCTGTCTTCAATACTTTTGGGGGTGTGGCTTGGCCACGATTGACAAGAAATGGACAAGAAGTCCGCACCCAAAGTCAGGAGATCATCCAAAATGTGTTAAGGAAATCAAAGGAAAAAGCGAGGGCCGGCCCGAGCACCCGGGACGGGCACTTCAATATACCAGATCAGTGTATCTTCTCTTAAATTCACAATGTGACACAAAGTCTGTAACACTGATAATACCAAGCAAGGCCAACCACGAGTCAGGGGTGTGTTGCTCTCTGCCAGAGACTCCACCTCAGAGACCAACCAAATAAGAATGTTGAAAATATTTGCATAAGAATGTTGAAAATAAACTCATGAATGATGCGCCATTGTATGCTATGTTGTCTGTCTTGTTTATGTCCCCCTTTTCTTATATTTTTATGACTGCTTTATTCTGATGGTTTTTAGCTCTAGTGTTTCCTCATGGGGGCTCTCCACGCTCGGAGCTGCTCTTGGTCCACTTCTGGGGCCGCTGCCGGTGGATGGCTCTACCTGCGTGGCTGGGCTTGTGATATTGATTCATGATGTGTAGGAATGAGGAAGTGTAGACCTGAGGGCTGTCTTCAATACTTTTGGGGGTGTGGCTTGGCCACGATTGACAAGAAATGGACAAGAAGTCCGCACCCAAAGTCAGGAGATCATCCAAAATGTGTTAAGGAAATCAAAGGAAAAAGCGAGGGCCGGGCCCGAGCACCCGGGACGGGCACTTCAATATACCAGATCAGTGTATCTTCTCTTAAATTCACAATGTGACACAAAGTCTGTAACACTGATAATACCAAGCAAGGCCAACCACGAGTCAGGGGTGTGTTGCTCTCTGCCAGAGACTCCACCTCAGAGACCAACCAAATAAGAATGTTGAAAATATTTGCATAAGAATGTTGAAAATAAACTCATGAATGATGCGCCATTGTATGCTATGTTGTCTGTCTTGTTTATGTCCCCCTTTTCTTATATTTTTATGACTGCTTTATTCTGATGGTTTTTAGCTCTAGTGTTTCCTCATGGGGGCTCTCCACGCTCGGAGCTGCTCTTGGTCCACTTCTGGGCCGCTGCCGGTGGATGGCTCTACCTGCGTGGCTGGGCTTGTGATATTGATTCATGATGTGCAGGAATGAGGAAGTGTAGACCTGAGGGCTGTCTTCAATACTTTTGGGGGTGTGGCTTGGCCACGATTGACAAGAAATGGACAAGAAATCCGCACCCAAAGTCAGGAGATCATCCAAAATGTGTTAAGGAAATCAAAGGAAAAAGCGAGGGCCGGCCCGAGCACCCGGGACGGGGGCCAGCTCGGCCCTCGCAGAGGGCCGGCC